>CM067353.1:38488135-38619845 GCA_034190875.2 Urechis unicinctus | reverse complement strand
GAGATTATATTACAGCTACACAGATTGCACATTGAGTCAGTGTAGCTACAACTGTTACAATAATCTGTCTTCAGTGTAATGCTGAGAATAGAAGATATAACTTACTGATAAAGCAGGGCACGAAATTGGCGATTTCTAGTGGGCGCGCGCCGACCAAAAGTTTATTCCGTCGACTCATTTGTCAAAGTTGTCGGTTCACCAGGCCGATAACGATTCTGTTACCATGCTCGACGTCAAAAGATAAACATGTTGACAATAGCGCGATCGTTTGACATTGTGAACTGACCTAATTTACTTGACCTCAGCTTTCATCCAGAGTACTTATTGACGAAAGCACACGATTATCAATGAGATCGTATAACTCCTTTTTATTGGTCAGTCTATGACTATGTCACGTGCACAATGCCAATGAGTGTCGAATTTTCCCGGCGTAACAAGTCGCTGATTTGATACTTCGCGCAAAATAATTTTTCTCATGTTAAACAATAGACAAGTTTGTCAAACGTTTACCTAAATGCAACTGTGATGAATTAATAAAAAGTCCACCTTCACTCAGCTTTTTCACTTCTACTTTCGTCATTGTGAATAACAAGACCATTGAGAGTACCAGTTGAACAATACTGGCAGGGCCAGTTCATTTTGTTGAAGGGCCAGTTGAACAAAAATGGAGGGCCAATTCACATATTTGCCAATTTCGTGCCCTGTAAAAGCAAAAGTTACTTAATCATGAAACATCATATGGCAGTGCATGGCTAATCTACGAGCTTAAATAACAACTCAGCCTACATCACAATTGTGCAACAATTGTATATAATATATGACATCTACCTTAACAGATATACTGGGAATGATCAAATTTATTCATATTAGTACAGTATATTCTGAAGTGTATATACCATACCTTAGAGTAGTTTCCTTAGACTGGGGATCTGAATAGAACTTCTGAAGGCAAGTTGTAGAGCTTGGGTCTGCCTTGTATTCCATTAGAAGCGGTCTGAAAGCGCATTGATATATTGTTTTCACATTTCACTATTGGTTTCCAGTTAACGCAGATTTGTAATGACTTTCATAATATAGCACAGGCCTTTATAGACCATGCATAGGGTAGTGCCTTTTATATGAAGGTCACTTAACTAGAATTCATTTATAATGCAAAGACGCCTTTCTTTGGTTTATACCTTGTCACTAGTTAACAGATCACTGAGAAATGAAAAAAACTCACTTGTGTCTTTAATGCATGTTCTGCTCGCGACATCCTTGATCTGACTCTTGAGTCATTAGAAATCAAGTTGTTTTTGTTGGCATCGTTAAGTCTGGGGTCTACAGGGCTTGTTGTTCTAGTCAGACTTGTGGCATAACTGGTACTTGCTTGGGCTGCTGGTTCAGTATCTCATAAACAAAAGCACATACATTTTACAATATGTATTGGAAAAATTAATATAATTGATACATAACAGACTATGCATTAATTCAGATGTAAACAATGAGAAACAATGCATATTTCTGCCATTGCTACACATTTGTTCATAATTATGTGACCTGCATATTGTGTGAGTTTTCAGAACCATTTAATTGATAATTTGATAAAAATCGGACCATGTTACAAAAATGTCGGTATGGTTGAACTTGTGGTTAAAAATTGAAAAATACTTCATCAGACAAGCAAACAAACCGACCGTTTCACGGCAATTCATTTGTGCCAAGTACACGCCCACTTTAGTTATGGTCAATTCAGGCAGTATTCTCTGATAGTTTCCTAAGCTAACATCTGACCTAGGTACCTATAATAATGAAACATATGTGGGTAGATTTGTGGAAATATACATATCCGGTTGGTTCAAAATAGAATTTCTTCCATATTCACAGTACATGGACCCAAATTTAAACAGAGCTCTATATAAATGAGAATGCATTTCAATCTGCATCTTTAGTAGATAACTTAATAGGAATGGAAGCATGGAGAGCAATGTGGTTAGAAAATAGAGACCCAGTATACAAATGCTGGTTATTTATTTTCACAATATAACACCTCGTAACCCATGGACCCAAATTTAAACAGAGCTCTATATAAATGAGAATGCATTTCAATCTGCATCTTTAGTAGATAACTAAATAGGAATGGAAGCAAGGAGAGGAATGTGGTTAGAAAATAGATACCCAGTGTACAGATGCTGGTTATTTATTTTCACAATATAACACCTCGTAAAATGTTTCCACACTCACTTATGCGATACCTTCAAAGGTCAGATCACATAATTCAATGCCAGGAAACTTATGTGAGGCCACATCAGCTGTTCACCTGAGAACATTCAATATTATCTACTGTCAAATTACATAATAAGCATAGTCATGGTTTTTATAGCACAGACGCTCATTGATTATGCAATCAAATAGTTATGCAGATCAGAGGCTGTTTATTTAATGACTGGTGTTATTTGTATTAGGTGACCCTCTGGTAATATCTGACACTTTCAAGTCTGTATTTGCACCATAAACTTATTCCCTCTTATGATAGACCATCACATTAGCCATTGCCTGGATTGTCAAATGTTGGCGAATCTGAGTAGGTCATGTTTTTTTAAATTAGTCGATATGGAATTAACCTGATTTACAAATTCAATTGGACTGTTTTAGTCATTTGCACGATTTACAGCCATTTGGGATGTGTGACAGAAACTGTTTTCATGCTTAAAATACTTTAAAATGTTTTTATGTCATCCCGCTGAATCTATCAACCCTGCTTATGGGAACATCCCAATGAACTATTTGACTGCATTGTTTGGGAAACTCTCCTCTTCTCTCCATCCCGTATCTTTTAACAAATACGGAAGAACTCTGTCATGTTACTCAGAATACAATAAAGAGGGTGTTATTCGAGGAGATATTCTTATTACGTAAACGATAGTAATCGATCTGTGGAATAAATAGTTACCACGGTGTAGGGTGATAGTCGCATGGTGGGTAAAGACAGAAGAACATTCTTGCGTTGAAGAATGCTGCGTACGGGTTTGGAAGCATAAAGCGCTACAGTTAACTGAGTTACTGGAGTATACGGAGGTGTCTGGGGGTATATGAATCGTTTAGAGGTCTTAGCGGAATTGATGGGCGCATATGCGCTCTTGTCACTCAGAGCGCGAGAGCAGCTTTTTAGTGGGGAACAGCAAAATAACGCTGCTTGTGGTTATGTGAAATCAAAGGCTATAAGTGAGTGGCTGTTTCTCAATAAAAGCATTTAGAGTGGTTATGATTAAGTGTGCAAACATTCGTCGATTCTATGAAATCAATAATACCATCACTTACGCATCCATATGTAATGGTGGGTTGGTGATAAGAGTTTCTTTTGAATCAACATGACACCTTTAGCAGTAAATAAACACATATCCCATTTTATACCATATATGGTGCATCCATGACTAATCAGTAACTGATAACGAAATTATCAAGAATATACATAGTGATAATTCCATATACATCTATATCATTACTGCCATATAGGTAAAAGGATATGCTGAAATGAAAATGCAACATATCCATTGCTGTTAAATAGCTCAGTTTACATGGTTTTCCGACCTTTCCGCTTAAACAATGTACATCCTCTATAGCATGCTATCTACGGTGATTTCAAAGGCCAATGAACATCATCCTCTGTGTATAGGATTCATAACATTATATATCAAAGTCTTAAAAATTATTGATGATAAGTAATTAACTGAGTAATTCAAGATACTAGTTTTTCACTTATTCGATTACCTTGACATAAGTTTCAAATCAATGTCAAATCAAAACATCTCCGTTTTTGCGCATTATTGACGCCTTACGACTGACAAAACATTGCTTACATACATACATACATACATTATGACAAACGCGACTAACCAACATAATTTGGCGAAGCGATTAGCCAAGGCCGGCTTGACTCCACATAGCTAATTTAAAGTACTTCAACATTGACCAGATTTCATTAATATGTCAGATTGAGTATGCTACACAATATATCCAATCTATCGAATCAGCGTTGTCATGATTAAGATCAATCACAAAATGTCACAGTGGGCCATATTAAAAAGCCCAGGCTAGGAACCCCGGTCATCGAATACACTTTAGCGACATTATATATATTTTCTCGCTATCATCTGGTTGACTTGGGTAAAAGTGTCTTAAATAACGCCATAATATATTCAAGAGTGGTGGTTATTGCTTAACAAATCGTAAGATATTCTCGGCCCGCTACGCAACTTCATCTCAAAGCATGAGGTGCCTTACGAATTATCCGATCAGCCGAAGCGTTTCGGTTTTCAGGGCGGATACATATCATTGGAAAACGTCGAGACCAAACATATATATTTTTAATTCCCTGTGTCGAATATCACGTGGATGGAATATATTTGTGAAGGAAGTAATTCTAAGCAATATATCAGAAGTTGGGATTATGATATATCGAATAATAACCAGAAACAAGTTGTTAAATGCAGAGAATCAAAATGGTCGTCAGTCCAATATATAAAATTTTCAAACTTCTCCAACTACCACCTGCGCAATGCAAGGGTTAAAGTCTTGCAATGGATGAATGTGAATGGAGATAATTAACCAGGTAACACATATTTTAAATAAAAAAATTGCAGAACAAAGCGCTGAAAAAGCTCTTTACTATTTTGGCACTAAGATCGTGTGCCATGATGTGACTGTGTGCCAAAATAGTAGGTCGATTGTATAAAAAAGGTGGCATTCGTATAAATATATATATATATATATATATATATATATATATATATGCATATATATAAATATATATATATATATATATATATATATATGTAAAATATATGTATATATATACATATATATATATATATATATATATATATATACATATATATATATATATATATATATATATCTATATATATATATATATATATATATATATATATATCTATATATATATCTATATATATATATATATATATATATATATATATATATATACATATATCCAGCTGAAGATAAGCCCATACTAGGCGATATGAATGTGACAAGCCGATAATATAATCCTAGGCCCTGTAACACTTATTGTAAATAATCTGAAATATAGTCTTTCACTTCCATCAAAGAGGTGATATGGTGAAAGTCATGGGCAGAGGTAATTATCATATATTGGTTGCCTATGTAAAAATATCATAGCAAACTTGATGCCACTGCTTCCCAGCAGAGAGGGCAACAAGCCATCAAATTCCACAAATGTAAATGGCATTTCCTTTGTGCAACATGTCAATAACACGACATTCAGGGACTCTTAATTTGACACTCCCGAATAAATGCGAGCGGTAAACAGTAGTCGCACTGTCATCCACTAAATATATGATAAAATGATTTGCACGCACCGCTTGGTCATGTATACACAAATGCATGTCAAACTGCAACGTTACTTATTTACATTGATAGGGAGATATAGCAGGATTATCACTGCGATCAGAAGATCAATACGTTAAGTAACGGGCTACAACGGTAAGCAGCTGAAGGCGAAACTACTGCCAAGCGATTCATTGACTACAAGAGAAAAGTTTAATTAAACTGCAGCTACATTTTACTCCCCAAAAAATGATGTTTAAAGCATCAAAACAGTTACTTGTTGTTATGTATTGAGGGTAACAACGATGGAGAAAGATGCATACAGACTAGACATTGCTGCAGCCAACATGGATCATGTTTTAAAGTAACTATAAATGGCATCATACCTGTTTGCAAGTACATTCGCTTAGTCTGTCTGGCAAAAAATATGGTCTCTGCAATCCTTCTACAAGCTTTCTATATATATCTGTTACACGTATGATAGCAATAATATAGCATATGTAGACTCGTTGCTTTGTGGGAACACCAGAATCATTGACTATTCAGTGAAGAGGGCTGTTGCGTTTAACAAAAAAAACTACTAGCAGCTAAATTGTCCGTTACCATGTGGGGGGGGGGTTACTCTATGTGCCCATAATGTATGTTACAGTACAACCCTTAATGAGGCATAGCGAGGTTTAGGGAAGGGTTTGTACTAACTAGGCTAGGCATAGTGGCATTCGGAGGAAGGAAGGATATGCTGCACGGTAAATGGCATTAGGTAAATTGAAAAAAAGTGCATTAGATGCCCCTCTTATTTATGCAATTGCACAAAATCACAGTGAGAATGATGCGGCAGACATAAATATCTATTCAGCTGTGTCGGTTATATGTAAGACAAAGTAGCCATGGGAACATAAAGCAAATTACGCAAATAGGATGCTTGGTCACGCTGATCAATTAAACCCCCCAAGTCAAAAAACCGTTAGTGTTTGTCGACGTCTGTGGCACGCATCTAACGGTCGATACGAATGTTGATCTAGTATCATATGCGTAAATATTATATGTATGGATTGATAGCAGATCATAATAAAACCGAATGGCCTAGAATGATCAGCCTATCAATCATCGCTGGCACGACCGTGTGGACATGAGTTATGATCCTATATTTCATAAAATAAATGAGGCTTATGAGACTTTGTACCGCGAAATGTCCAGTGTCTATTCTTGTTAAGAGGCCCTTGAAGAAAAGGGGAACTCAAATCCATCACTTAAATAATAAACATATGGCCTTTTGTGGTCTCTACAGAAACTGTTACAAAACATATATTGAATCACATTTCAATACACTGTCGGCTTCCACTTGTAGATGCTGAGCATTGTACAGGGGATTTAGGTATAGAATAAAGCTAACAGTGTCTGAATACCGCTAGTTGCAGAGATATTGTATTTCTACTGCCTTTCCAAGTCATATTTCCCAATTCCTTCAATAGTGTTTTATTTCAAAAGTAAGAAGAACATCAAAGGTTAAATACACACACACACATATACATATATATACATTTATATATATACATTTATACATATATATTTATATATTTATGTATATATATGTATGCATATATATATATGTATGCATATATATATCTATATATATATATAAATATATGTATATGTATATAAATATATATATATGTATTTATATATATATATGTATATATAACTATATATATATATATGTATATGCATATATATACATTGTATATATATATGCATATAAATATATATATATGTATATATAAATATATATATATATATATATATGTATATATATATATATATATATTTATAAATATATATATAATATATATTTATTATTTGCCTGTGGTATGTAATTTCGCGTAATCGCTAGCCTACGCCGACGACCCCGTTTTATGCTTAAAATTGCCAATAATAGCGGACACACAAAGCACACAGATAATGTTGTAGTATGGTTAATCTGAATCTGTTATCAAATCGGTGTGCTTTGAGCTGACTAAATATACCTAACTGAAAACCGATTGTAAGTTGATGTCGGTCTGGAGCTGCATTGTATACAACTTATAGTTTTTATGCACCTTTCGATCAGAAATATCTCAAGCCAGAGTAAACTGCAATAACTTGAGATTAATCACTTTTAACGCCCAGTGATATCTTCTATCGGAAAACAGCATTTAGACGCACACTTGCAAAGCTTCATACATGGTTTTCTGCCACTGGATTTTTAGAAATACCATGAATAAATTATGCTGACTACGATGTTATTATACGCCATGGGGATATTGATTTCGTTGGGATCATCCATAATAGCGTCCTAGTTCGTCATTAGAAAGAACTCATCCGTCACCACGCATTGTTCTTTAATTGGCTTTGATTAATCATTCCTCAGATTATATTTCACTTTCATTTTACGCGGGAATAAACTACGTCCCATAATTGATATACTCATTTGTCAAATTAGCAATGCGGTTAATCCATAATGCTATTAGTCACATCTAAACATTCTCAGCATGTCACTCGCAACATATTCGTCTATGTTTTCGATATCAAATCTCAGTGATTCTACCTGATTGATATACTAATTCAGAATTGGGCCACAACTACTGGGCCACAAACTCTACGTGAGTTATATGATTACATATTAGCCTTTAGGGAAAAACATTATCCTATGTGTACGCATCAAGTAGGTATGGTGCATATGTATCGTGCACCGTACTGTGAATGATAGAGTGCCGTTAGTGCAACAATGTGTGTGCGCTGTGTAATGTTAGTTCTTACACTGTAAGCGGACTTACACTCTAGCTACGTAATGCTTTGAAAACACAATAGATTTATAGAATTTTTACATTTACCTCGTGTAAATGTGATCACTCTGTGACTTCTTATCTAGCAAGGGTTGCAAAAACGAGTGGTAGCACCATCTTGAATACTGCATTGGCCGTGAAGATTACAAGGCATTGTGCTCTCAGAACGATGAATAATGAAACACATAGGTTTGCCATCTTTCTTTTTGTTGTTTAAATTATGTGCTAAGTCATCTCAATGGAATATGATTCAAGTGAGTGTTAACAATTCATAAGATCTGTGTATGTTTGAACGGCGTTATCAATGCAAATTGCGTATTTGTATTTATGCTTGTTACTTTTCTTCATAAATGTGAACAACGGCGCTAGAATTCACATTTTGCATGATGGAATCTGAAAAAAGCAGGCCCCAAGTCCTCACATCTATGTACCTTTGCCGAGATTGATAATGCCCTGGGCACACGAAATTTTTGTTGTTGACATTCATCGTGGGTCACTCATGTCATTCGGTCAGACATCTTTGGCGGAATCGTCTCTCACTCTTTGGTTCTAACGCTAAAGCAAGTAAAACTTGCACTGCGAAGCATTGTTAATATACATACCGTATTTGCTATGTCGCTTTCATAAGCGTATATAAATCAGATCGATATTATTCGGGTTCAACTTAAAAAGCTCTACTTTCACCTTCGATCAAATGACCGTTGATTATGTTGCGTGCTAAGAACCTATATATGCTGATTACAACTGTCTGTGCGCGTAGATCAATTGTAACATTTCTGACATGATAACGTACCCACGTTTGCGCTGATCAGGCAACAGAGAGTTCATTAACGTCGCTACTGCTGACAGGTAGTTCATAAAAACTGAATCCATAAACTTACCTTGTTATCACTAAACATATTGTTTCAGAGACGAAATGAGCACGAAAGGGGCACTGGTTGATGTACGAGGTAAGGAAACGTTACGTACTTAAGCTTTGTGCTCTCAGACGCTTTTATCGCCGAGCTACTATTGTTCCTTGGCATTACAGGGACATTCTATTCGCTTTCTATTTGTCATATACATGGTTTTGCCATTTCCATCCTCGTTATGATTGTTTCAAACATGCTTAACTGTCCTGTAATCCATACAATTGGTGTTTTTTATGTTGATTTGCACCGCGATGCACAGACATGGACATAGCAGTTGATAGGGTACCTTGTTAACACTATAACAGTGCTGGAATATGATCTAAGCGCATGTTATTAATCATTTGTCTCTGTGGGTGTATTTAAAAAATTGCAATTTAGTTGTATAAAATTCAGGTGTGAAAATGACCAGTGGCTGCTCCTTAAGCATATGCACAATTTATTGAAACGACATGTAATGACATTAACCGCTAATTTAAAAGGGAATGATAATGCCAGTTTAATAATGGCAGTCAACTTCGAAGTTATATCTCGACGGTGAAGGATGTGATTGGGCAGATTTTATCGCTCCAATTAAGTGTCATCGCCCAATTGGCTGCTAGATTATATTGAATGTTATATGCCTACATTGTCTTATCTCTTATGGTCTTTTAACAATCTAGACTTTTCTTTTTGTACCCGAGCCTTTGAATGGTCAGGTGCCCCACGCAACCCCGCGTGTAAAGACTGCCTACGGCCAAAGTCACCTTCCATACCCGTACCATTTGCGACAAATGCCATATATCAAATGATTCTAAACGTTTATAACATATGGTTTTAAAGCAACTTAGATTAAATGATCTATGCGTTCTTGATATGTGCTTTAGTCATTTATGTTGATTAAAAATATACGAGCGTAATGGCAAAAATGTTGTCGTATAGCAGGAATCTCACATAATTATGCTGTTTTCTATTTATGTGCATTTGATATATTTTGCTTCGCTATCTAGCAGGTGTATCTATGTGAAACAGTTCTTAACTTGCTGAAATGCTCGAGATGAAAAGCCAGTTAAATACGACATAATGGCAATAACAATGATGCTGATAAGTCATATTCATCCTGCAGAATCAGCATATTATTCCCAGGCTGCTCTGAGTGCTTCCACAAGGACATTGAAGAGGGAAACCACTTTGTAAAATAACAAGTATGTTGCACTCGTTGTTGCGAATTAACAAGCATATATATGCATCGTCCCAGCCGATTAAAGGGATAACCAAGGTCAAACAACAGAGCTTTCGAATGTCAAACTGTGAGCCCGTTTTCTTTTTTGAATGCTTCGTAAAAGTGCAAATTTATTTTACAACATTGAATCTATATATATATATATATATATATATATATATATATATATATATATATATATATATATATATATATATATATATATGTTAATGCATATATATATGTATATATATATGTATTTATATTATTATATAAATATATATATGTACATATGTACATACATATATATGTATTCTCATACATGCATGTATACATATATACATATATATATACATATATGTATATATATATATATTTATATATACACATATTGTATATATATATATACTTATAACAGTATGTCTGTATGTGTGTTCATACATATATATTTTTATATATGTATATATATTTATGTATATATTTATATATATATAACATGTATATGCGTATATCTATATATATATATATTTATATATATGTATATATATATTTATATATATGTATATTTATATAAACTAATACATGTTTGTATTCGTATGTTTGTATGTGTGTATGTATGTGCGTGCGGGTGTGTGTGCGTGTGTGTGTGTGTGTGAATATTTACAGTTGGTGACATTGACAATTTCACATAGCGTTGCAGTGTTTTATGATCACATATTTTTTTGGGTCGCGCAAGGATGTTGAATATTTCTGTATCATGGCTTTCTTACTAATTGGGGATTTATGATTTGGTTGCGCAATAACCTCAGTATTTTTAGCATTGTAGACAACCCTGTGAATGAGGTCATTTAAATTAAGACGTGTGAGGATTGTATGAATGCCATCCTATTTAATTGTACAATCGAGACACTTAATACCCAGTACGTTGAACTCATTTAATTGTTGATATGAAACTTCACGCTATACGTTATTATGATCTATCCATGCGTCCTGGGATCCTGCTGTTGTACTCTATGTATTGGTATAAAGCTCTTTTAAAACGTACCAAAACCAGACTATTTGACACAAAAACTCATTATGTAACTGTTAGCTCTGATCGCGATTTTCTACCAACTCACACAGAACATTCAATCGATGACAATAGAGGGAGATACACACACACACACACACACACACACACACACACACACACACACACACACACACACACACACACACACACACACACACACACACACACACACACACACACACATATATATATATAATATATATAGATATATATATATATATATATATATATATATATATATATATATATATATATATATATATATGTATATGATATATACATATATAATATATATATTTACATATATAAAAATATATGTATTTATTTATATATATTCCATAAGTATATTCCATATATATATATATAGATATATATATATAAATGTATATATGTATTATTTATATGTATATATATATATATATATATATATATATATATATATACATATATATATATATATATATATATGTTTTAGGCATAAGTAAATATTTATATTCATCTTCTATATAGGTACAAATACATTAATATATAAATATATATACAAATACAAATATGATTACATATTATATATATATATGTATATTAATCGATAAATATTTATAATATTTATATTTATATAATTGTATGTATTTATATATACGAATAAATATATATATATATATACATATGTATATATATGTACATATGTATATATATTTTCTTTTATAGATATAAATATATGTATAAATATATGTTTTCCTATATATATCTACATCTATATATATTTATATATCTATATTACAGCCAAGCAGTAGCTATAAAAAACATATTATACAGTAACACACATTTTAAAGATATTTATTGATCGTTGGATATCAAATGATCACGCATGATGATCATGTCTTTGCCTTCTGTATTTGCATCAAGGGGCTATATTGGTCTATTGTTCATGATGTCGTGACCGAAGGCGTTGGAACTAAGCTCTTCATATGCTTCATCCATGGAATTGCTCAGAACATTGTTGTAGGGTATTTTGGCATTAAATCGTCAATTGAAGCCAATAAAGCTCCAAGAGGCTAGAACAATCGGGATTAAAGTCTAACATATACATCATCCATGCATAAAGCTGTAATAAGAAAGCACATTGACGCACGTGCCCGCGAATATGTACACATGTGAATGTGTGCTAGGACCGCATTTGCCTGTTTCCAAGTATTTATGATTATGGCAGATGGGTGTTTAATGATTTTTACTCCGTTATAGTTCACTTAACAATTGTTTGAATATAATGCCTGATCATTTCTGAAAATGATCTCGAGGTAATTAAAATTGGTGAAAATTATACGCACTGACCAGTCCTCTGCATAATTGCCTAATTATATTTTGACAGTGGCACATTTATCATATCGTTAAAGTCACAGTGTTTATGGATCATTTCGTTGTAATTTTTCAACACTTAATGATGAAGGATGTTTAAGATATTGGAGTGAATTATTTTATGGCATGAGGTTCTTGCGGGTAGGCTATTTGAGTATCGCCCGTTTTAAGCGCATTGAGCATCCTCTGTCTTAGGAAACATCGACAAACCTGCCAAACATTGCCGTTGTTATCAACAAACGTTTGAGGCGCTTTTGTGCCATTAAAGCATGTTTACCTCGAGAATACACTGTACTAATCTAAGTAACACATTAATGAAACAGTATTGAATGAATTGGAAATTATGACTCTAGAAATGCACCTGGAATAAACCATCGCTACAATCAGTAGAAGTCAGACAATGTTAACCTTTTTCGGTTCGTACCTCTCCAGTGCAATGCGTAGCGCTTACAGACGGAAGCCAACAGTGAATTCATATACGATTCACTTTATTTTTCTTACAGGTCATATAGGTTCATCGAAATAAATGGCATTCGATGTATGCTCGAGCAGAGATCAAAGTAATTTCAATTTGCCTAAACCCGTGAGTTCAGGGCATACCTGTTATTGTAGACTTTTAAATCACATTCGATCAACATTAATCACGGATCACATATGCATGATATATTATTAAAGTCTGATTCTCAACACAAACCTGTCAGTCGGCTGAACGGTCCTGCTTATGAATCACCTGGATGCATAAACGTTGCATTAAGTTAAGCAATAAATTGCCATTTAGTGTCAAAAACTCATGGCGCTACATATCACCGTGTTTGCTGTAGAGACCACAAATGGCCCCAATGTGTATTATTCAATTGATAGATTGGATTTCCCTTTTAGTCAAATGCCTCTTAAAATGTCGAGTTAATGGACAATTCGCGGTTCACTGTCTCATAAGCCACATTGATTTCGTTGCATATTGTACAATAAATCCCGTCTACGCTGAAGTACACGAACGATGAAGCCAATCCATTATGGCGATGACTAGTTTAGCTGCGGTTGGAAATCGCGCCAGCCACAGTAAAAAGTCAGCGAAACAGTTGATTACATTCCCAACAAGCGATGCGTCTTACTTTGTCTATGATATTGCAAACCGGAGTGTTAGATAGATATATAAAGATAATAATAAATTGCTTCGATCCATTTAACTGTCAGACCGACTAAACCCATAGACTTGTTAATACATCTGACGCACGTTATAGTGACTCCTTCATCGTTCTCATCAGGCGGATACAGGAGGAAATTGTCTACACCTCCTGTATACAATTTGGCTAGTAAAATGCACTTCCAATAGCATTGCACGTAGTCAATAAATCAATGGGTAGTGGTTGTTTGCTGTATATAGCCCGTGACTTCAAGGACTGGTACAATCATTGCAGGTATATAGTTCTTATGTTTCAGAGAACTTAAGATAATGCCACAACAACCTCCTCCATAAACTCGTCCCTTGCAGATTAACATCACTCGTAATCTTACTCCTGACGTCAAACACTGATCAGCATCGTGCTCTACACAATAGATGGGAGAGTGCAAAATTCACAGACTGGATTCAACTATGCAAAAACGTTGCTTCCGGTAATTGGTCTTCATGCACATAGCCTTGATAATACTTTAGCTATCTAAGTCAATTTGTTCTGATAGCACACATGTTCTCGATGCACCTTAACGCGGTAAAATTATAGTGGCATATTGCTGTTATCTACTTAAAATTGCACGTAACTAAGTGTCTCAGTCTGCACTTACGGAATTTTATGCCACTATAAGCCAATCAATATGCTCAATCCACCCCATATATTGGTTTTGACTATTTGAGTATGAGGGTCATTACAATGTACTTCCTGATTACCATCATACGGTATGCTTGGACGAAACATCATATCACAGAATTGCGCTTGTAAACGAAAACTACTGTAATATTTCATTATCGGTCTATCTTACATCATGGTTAAGAGTATTGTTATGAGGTAAAGATGTTTTTGCAATATCTTTCTGATTACTTTAACATGCGACAATAAGCCAGGTTAATTGTACAAACCTATACAACCTACCACGCAAATCAATACGAAACGTTTTGCACCCTGAGAACCAATATAATGATGCCACGATCGTATACAAAATGTAAACGTTAGCATATGAACTAAAAATTTTACGTACTAAATATTTTATAAGAGACACGAACGAATTTGATCGCAGACAAACCAATGTCTAAGGCAGCGAAAAAAAAAGAAGCCGAGGAAGATTTCCAGGAAACAGATCAATTGTCAGCGAGAATCGACTGGAGGATCATCTGCTGCTAATTGAATGCGATTGAACTATGCACAGTCACGAGCAAGCAATTTGCGTCAGACAAGCAAAATATAATATTTCTGGTGTACAGGCGAGCTGCATTCGTGGAAAGCGCCATGTGTCACGTAAAACAAGAGCGTGGTGATGTAGGACCCGATGACAACAAATTTAATGAAGTTGACAATGGCAATGATTAATTGTATATTTTTTCTTTGCCATCCGAGTATAGCAACTTGTGCATCGATGCAATTGTGAGAAATGCAAGGTCACAAAAAATCAGATCAAGTAGTTGTGCAACATCTAATGAGCAATGAGGTAAAAAGGAATTGGCGACCACGCTTCATCATTGCGTTATTTGCGATCGTAAAGCATTCGAAATATTGCAACACCTGTGAGTCATATATATCTATATATTCACCGATAGCTGTATTATGCGGTCTTTGTAAAGATAAGAAGAATTCCGATTGTTTTTCCGCTTCCCAAATTGTGCCTTAAAATGATTCACAACTCACCACACTATGTTCAGAGCCTTACTTATTTATACGCGACGTTTATTTATCACAGTGTCGCTTTGACTGGTAACGTGTATGTTACTTAAACAGTACTATATAAAAGAATTATGATCGCACTAACCGATGAATTAGTTATATTTGTATGTTGTTTTCAAATAAATGATAAACTGAAAGCAATAAACCGAAATTAACTGGCCACACTCTAGCCTACTCTAATTTCATATTATCACATCTAGCTTGTATGCTTGCACAGCATTCGGAATTATTGCATAAAATATCGACTAATCCCTTAATTATTGGGTTAGTGACATGTCGTGCAAGAGGAAGTCAATGGACGTTTGTTCAAGAGGCGTGTTTTCTGCAGCCTTGTCTAGGGAGCAAGTGATGACCTTTTACGAAGCCTAACAAACCATCGGCTCTTTGTAGAAAGTGTCATTTAAGCATTTTGTTTCGTTTTATTTGTTGATGGGCAATCAGTGCATTTATATTTTCTAGTATTATACACATCTCCCGTTTGCTCAGCTAAAGTCATAAAGATTTCAGTATGACTGCAGAAAGCAGCACAATTGTTTTACTGCAAGTGTTCAAATCCATGAATGGCAAATAAAAGTACCAATACAGAAATCTCATACAAACCAACCTAGTTTCCCTGTCGTATGTGGACCTAGCCATGGCGGGGGTACAATCTGCTTACAAATAGAATCTGACTGTCTGGGGCTTAATATCCCACATCAATCTATGAACCCCGATATTTTAGTTCACCTACAACCGCAAACGACCATTTTGTTCTTACCGATGCAATATATGATAGAATATACGGAAAGCTCAGATCTATAAATTTACTGCAATTCAAATCCCTTAAAAACTTATCGCCTTAAAATGGCTCCGACTTCAGCTTAGTTGCATTTGAGATATATGTTTGCAGTAACTGTATGTAACGACCAGGTAGGCTGAAAGTGTTTTAAACCGTACACGATCATGCAAGCTTACTTATTACTTTAGAAGCGAATATTAATTTAAATGCTCAAATAACATCAAACATTAGAAGTGGAGCCTCCAAATCAATACGCGTAGTTTTTTTTCAAAATAGGAGGCCTCTGGCAAAATCGATTGGTTGCCGATGCATAATTAAAGGAGACAATCACATATATAAATGTCGTTACCCACATACATTTTCGTGCTGGTTGTTTCTTCATCTTAATTGTTTTTGATCATTATATGCGATAAAAAACTTTAGATACAATCGAAAGTGGATGTGTTTATTTCGCAGCACTCCATCTCGCGGAGTCTTTATTGGTTATGTATGGAAAATAAAAGATCTCATACGTATCTTATGTCTAACGAGTTGTCATTCGTAGTAGCTTTTTATGGTAAGAGCAAAAATCCCTTTAGATCAAAAAACATTTTATTCTTGGTGTCTTTTGTTTTGGGGAAGCACAGCATAATCTGACATTTTTATTTGATTGGCTTGAACGACATACCATTCCCTTTCACGATCCTGATCGACTAGCCGCGCACATTGATTGAGATTCTAAACATAATGCTAGTAATATATATATACTCTGATAATGCAGGAATAATAACTGACGTCAGATACTACCCAGGGGCACCACTTGCTAGTTGCAACAGATAGTGTGCTACATCACTTGCTTTTATTCCATTCCATTCACGCATGTCAAGCTTCAATGTGGATCCTGACACAACTACCTTTTTCATGGATTCCCCGTTTGTCACCATGACGCTTTATTTGGTCGCATTTCTACAGCGATGATATTTCTATATTGTTATTTTCAACGAGTTATAGTTGTATATGTACCGACACATTACACCTGCTTAGACTTTGTGAAGCTATCTGCTTACGAATAGCATGTCTTAGAGGAAGCAACACTGAAGGCCGTAAGGGACCATCAATGTGAGCGGCAGAATAAAAATTTACTGTTTCTACCCCTTCATTCCTACATTTTGTAGCGCTCACACGAATCGCGTAAATACAATGCAACATAACCATATCGTCTCCAGTCAAGAACTCGCAAAAACGTCTTCAGATGCAACTTATCCAGCAATTATCGAGTACATTTAAAGCAGCTACGATTGAAGTTATCTGTCGCCGGTAACTATTGTCCGCTATGTCGTCAGCGCATACATCGAGCATTCATACAAACATAAACTATGTACAGTACAATGATGATACTTTACATTAACACCAGAATAAGGTATATTAGTGACTATTCCTCAGTGGTATTAAATACGGTGTAGACATAAAAAGACAATTCATGTTTTTGATATATTAGGTCCTAGACAAACATTGAAGGAGATTGGAATCCAACAATCACCCGAAATCCGACCCTTTTCTACAGCCCAGTTGATTGTCATGAGCAGTGATAAAGAGTAACGCTTGTGGACAATAGACAGAGTTTAGCTATTTCAATAAGCGTTCTCACAATTAAGAGGTTCATTTGAAATGCCATCCATATTGGAATGTAGCTGACATTGAATAATACAGATTTAACTCTATATATATATACCTGGTTGACTATGATTGTACCGAATGTTGGCCAGACGTTAGACGTACATTTTCAGGCACAATGGCCCACTTCTTTTACGGTCTCCCAGAAAAAAGAAGTCAAAAATAGTACTTTACAGTCTGCCACGACTATTCATCCTGAAAAAAACACCCAGAAATGCCAATATCATGTGCAAAAACGTTCGACTTGTTGGCCCTTAGCAGACGCTATGCAATGTTTATGTTCCAAAAAGAGATGCAATTTCATTTAGGTGTCTACAATTATGACTGCACTCACTTTATGCTGTATGTCACTTGCTGCTACGACGGAACCACCTCTTATAAAAAAAGTCGAAACATTTGTCGAAGTTATATATATATATATATATATATATATATATATATATATATATATATATATATATATATGCATATATATATATATGTATATATATACATATATATATATATATACTTATTGCAAATATTTATATATATATATATATATATATATATATATATATATATATATATATATATATATATTCATATATATATACATACGAATGCGACCATTTTGGACATGTAGCAAAAAACCAACCATTTTGGGACATAGGAAGCGACAAAACATACAGTCAATATGATGATTATTTCTTGTTTTCTGTTGGTCTGTCGGTAACATGTTTCGTTTTCGTAAACTTATCTTGGTTTTTCATTGTTTTATTAAATAGTTCGGGTATCAGGGACATGTAAAAAACCAACTATTTTGGAACATAGCAAAAAACCAACTATTCTGTGACGTAACAAAAAACACTATTTTGGGACATAACCAAAAACCAACCATTTTGGTACAACACAAAAAACCTACTATTTTGGTACGTAACAGAAACCCAAACGCTTTACGACGCAACAAAAACCATTTTGCGACAGTGTTGTGAACTTGTTGTGGCGGGAATTAAATGTTTGCATCTATGCCAAGAGGTATGTCTTTCATCTCTGTCTGTATGACGGGGAATCTTAATTTAAAATAATGATAAGCGATAGAATTAACGTGCAGTTAGGGGGCAATGCATGTTTAATTAACGACGATTCGTTTATTTCACACTGAAAGAAGTACTATCTAACGTAATTCAAACATGGAGCAGCAAAGGCTTTAAATATCTGGTTATTTCGAGTGCCGGGTCAGGCGCATGTATAGATATATCTACACCGAGATACGCACACTGTGAAACAGGAAGTCGTACAGGAACTCGTGGGATGGAACGTGCAATGTGTGTCGAGAGTCTACATATGATCTTGACAGGGGTCGGCTTTCTTATCATTGAGGAAACACGGATATAGTTCAGTATCATTCCACATCCTGTGATCTTCGAGGTTGCAAGCGAGGTTAAGCCCCAATCTTGCACACATTCCACATAAGTGTTATCCTCTGCTACTAATATAACAACACTGATGTAGTTACAGTAATACAGAGCAAACTCGTTAAAGGGGTCACCTCCGTGGCCGGACTAACATCCTATTTAACGAGGCATCCCAAATAGCAAGGTCCCACTAACCATACACAACTAAAGAACATGCAGGTGTCCATAACCAACAGAAAACTACAGGGCCCCACCCAACGCACAAAAAGCAAGTAAAATGTGAACAATTAAATCATCTCACAACTTGAATTTATTATTTATCACAAATAACAAAAAACACAGACAATTGTGTACAATGAACATACGGTAAAATTGGCTTGGCTTGTCCCATCAGAGTTCGTATTGCATTTATACATCAACATATCCGGTTTCTAATTACTTTTGAAGAATTGGTCCAAACGCGATTGGGTGGTTTCTTCGGCCGCTAAGTCCATGTACACGTTTTCGATGTGGCGCAGACTACAATACACAACGTGATCATCGCCATAGCCTTGCTCTTGAGCGAATCGTCTCAGATAATCCACGAGCATATGTCGTTCTTTCTTCGTCATGCGCGGGCTTTCGTCGTCGTCGTCAGAGTCGTCATTGTTGTGGCAGCGCGTTTTTGACTGACTTGCTCGAGGAGAGTGGCATCGTCGTATTCGCCGCTTGTCGGAACGGGATCATCGAGTGACACTAGTCGATCGAACTCCTCTTTTGGCATTGTTGGCGGCAAAGAGACGTCGAACAGGTCACCGTCGAAAACGTCAACTGCGGGCTAGTCGGTTCGAGGAAAGCCGGCTTTACGGTAATAGATGGCGATGGTCACGGCCTTACCATCGACCACGAAGACTTGGCAAGGTGGATGGCGTCGAGAATGTTGATCTGTCACGCAGACCAATTAGACCCCCCAAGTCAAAAAACCGTCAGTGTCTGTCGACGTCTGTGGCACGCATCTAACGGTCGATACGAATGTTGATCTAGTATCATATGCGTAAATATTAAATGTATGGATTGGTAGCAGATCATAATAAAACCGGATGGCCTAGTATGATCAGCCTATAAAACATCGCTGGCACGACCGTGTGGACATGATTTATAATCCTATATTTCATAACATAAATGAGACTTTGTACCGCGAAATGTCCAGTGTCTATTCTTGTTAAGAGGCCCTTGAAGAAAAGGGGAACTCAAATCCATCACTTAGATAATAAACATATGGCCTTTTGTGGTCTCTACAGCACCTACGTTATATGTTGCGCCATGAGTTATTTACTCTTAAGGCAAATTCATTGCTTAACCCTAGGCATCAAGGTGATTTATAACTTGGCGTTCAGCAGCTATTGTCTGCAAAGCAGCAAGTGGAAACGGTCAAACATTTTGACTATCGTGTCGAGAATCAGACACCAACGTTCGATCGTGTTTATTTAAACCGAGATTATTGATGTTTGAATTTTATTCAGATATTTTATAGCCGAAGAGTGTTTGACGCTTGGCCATAAAGAGGCACCGGGAATCAATTTGACGTTCCGATCGGGGCATATATGGAAAGTTACTTAGTTTAGTCAATCCAAATGAACTGTTACAAAACATATATTGAATCACATTTCAATACACTGTCGGCATGCGCTTGTAAATGCTGAGCACTGCAATGGAGCTTTAGGTATATAATAAAGCTAACAGTGTCTGACTACCACTGGTTGCAGAGATATTGTATTTTTACTGCCTTTATAAGTCATAGTTCCCAATTCATTTAATACTGCTTTATTTCAAAAGTACTAAGAGTAACAAAGGTTAAATTTAAATATATATATACATTCATACATATATATATAATTATATATATATTTATGCATATATGTATATCTATATATATTTATATAAAAATATAAATATATATATATATATATATATATATATATATATATATATAGATATATATATATATATATATATATATATATATATATATATATATATATATATATATATATATATATATATATATATAACTGTTACAAAACATATATTTAATCACATTTCAATACACTGTCGGCTTCCACTTGTAAATGCTGAGCATTGTACAAGAGATTTAGGTATAGAATAAAGCTAACAGTGTCTGACTACCGCTAGTTGCAGAGATATTGTATTTTTACTGCCTTTCTAAGTCATAGTTCCCAATTCATTTAATACTGCTTTATTTCAAAAGTACTAAGAGTAACAAAGATTAAACTTATATATATATATACATTCATACATATATATATATAATTATATATATATTTATGCATATATGTATATCTATATATATTTATATAAAAATATAAATATATTTATATATATATATATATATATATATATATATATATATATATATATATATATATATATATATATATATATAACTGTTACAAAACATATATTTAATCACATTTCAATACACTGTCGGCTTCCACTTGTAAATGCTGAGCATTGTACAGGAGATTTAGGTATAGAATAAAGCTAACAGTGTCTGACTACCGCTAGTTGCAGCGATATTGTATTTCTACTGCCTTTCCTAGTCATAGTTCCCAATTCCTTCAATAGTGTTTTATTTCAAAAGTAAGAAGAACATCAAAGGTTAAATACACACACACACACACACACACACACACACACACACACACACACACACACACACACACACACACACACACACACATACACATATATATATATATATATATATATATACATTTATAGATATATACATTTATACATATTTATATATGTATGTATCTATATGTATGCATATGTATATATATTATACATATTTATTATTTGCCTGTTGTATGTAATTTCGCGTAATCGTAAGCCTACGCCGACGACCCCGTTTTACACGTAAAATTGCCAATAATAGCGGACACACAACGCACACAGATAATGTTGTAGTAAGGTAAATCTGAATCTGTTATCAAATCGTTTTGCTTTGAGCTGACTAAATATACCTAGCTAAAAACCGATTGTAAGTTGATGTCAGTCAGGAGCTGCATTGTATACAACTTATAGTTTTTATGCACCTTTCGATCAGAAATATCTCAAGCCAGAGTAAACTGCAATAACTTGAGATGAATCACTTTCAACTCCCAGTGATATCTTCGATCGGAAAACAGCATTTAGACGCACACTTGCTAAGCTGCATACATGGTTTTCTGCCACTGGATTTTTAGAAATACAATGAATAAATTATGCTGACCACGATGTTATTATACGCCATGGGGATATTGATTTCGTTGGTATCATCCATTATAGCGTCCTAATTTGTCATTAGAAAGAACTCATCCGTCACCACGCATTGTTCTTTAATTGGCAGTGATTAATTATTCCTCAAATTATATTTCACTTTCATTTTACGCGAGAATAAACTACGTCCCATAATTGATATACTCATTTGTCAAATTAGCAATGCGGTTAATCCATAATGCTATTAGTCACATCTAAACATTCTCAGCATGTCACTCGCGACATATTCGTCTATGTTTTCGATATCAAATCTCAGTAATCCTACCTGATTGATATACTAATTCAGAATTGGGCCACAACTACTGGGCCACAAACTCTACTCGAGTTATATGATTACATATTAGCCTTTTGGGAAAAACACTATCATATGTGTACGCATCAAGTAGGTATGGTGCACATGTATAGTGCACCGTACTGTGAATGATAGAGTGCCGTTAGTGCAACAATGTGTGTGCGTTGCGGCTGTGTAATGTTAGTTCTTACACTGTAAGCGGACTTACACTCTAGCTACGTAATGTTTTGAAAACACAATAGATTTATAGAATTTTTACATTTATCTCGTGTAAATGTGATCACTCTGTGACTTATTATCTAGCAAGGGTTGCAAAAACGAGTGGTAGCACCATCTTGAATATTGCAGTGACCGATTACAAGGCATTGTGCTCTCAGAACGATGAATAATGGAACTGGTATTGTTCCATGGTATAAGTGTCATCGTTCTTTCGTTGCAAACACATAGGTTTGCCATCTTTCTTTTTGTTGTTTAAAATATGTGCTAAGTCATCTCAATGGAATATAATTCACGTGAATATTAACAATTCATAAGGTCTGTGTATGTTTGAACGGCGTTATCAATGCAAATTGCGTGTTTGTGTTTATGCTTGTTACTTTTCTTCATAAATGTGAACAACGGCGCTAGAATTCACATTTGCATTATGGAATCTGAAAAAAGCAGGCACCCAACCTCAAATCTATGTACCATTGCCGAGATTGATAATGCCCTGGGCACACGAAATTTTTGTTGTTGACATTCATCGTGGGTCACTCCTGTCATTCGGTCAGACATCTTTGGCGAATCGTCTCTCACTATTCAAGCATTGTTAATATACATACCGTATTTGATTTGTCGATTTCACAAGCGTATATAAATCAGATCGATATTATTCGGATTCAACTTAACCAGCTCTACTTTCACCTTCGATCAAATAACCGTTGATTATGTTGCGCGCTAAGAACCTATATATGCTGATTACAACTGTCTGTGCGCGTAGATCAATTGTAACATTTCTGACATGATAACGTACCCACGTTGTGCGCTGATCAGGCAACAGAGAGTTCATCAACGTCGCTACTGCTGACAGGTAGTTCATAAAAGCTGAATCCATAAACTTACCTTGTTATCACTAAACATATTGTTTCAGAGACGAAATCAGCACGAAAGGGGCACTGGTTGATGTACGAGGTAAGGAAACTTTACGTACTTAAGCTTTGTGCTCTCAGACGCTTTTATCGCCGAGCTACTATTGTTCCTTGGCATTACAGGGACATTCTATTCGCTTTCTCTTTGTCATATACATGGTTTTGCCATTCCCGTCCTCGTCATGATTGTTTCAAGCATGCTTAACTGTTCTGTAATCCATACAATTGGTGTTTTTTATGTTGATTTGCACCGCAATGCACAGACATGGACATAGCAGTTGATAGGGTACCTTGTAAACACTATAACAGTGCTGGAATATGATCTAAGCGCATGTTATTAATCATTTGTCTCTGTGTGTGTATTTAAAAAATTGCAATTTAGTTGCTGTATAAAATCCCGGTGAGAAAATGACCAGTGGCTTCTCCTTAAGCATATGCATAATTTATTGAAACGACATGTAATGGCATTAACCGCCAATTTAAAAGAGAATGATAATGCCAGTTTAATAATGGCAGTCAACATCGAAGTGATATCTCAACGATGAAGGATGTGATTGGGCAGATTTTATCGCTCCAAGTGTCATCGTCCAATTGGCTGCTAGATTATATTGAATGTTATATGCCTACATTGTCTTAGCTCTTATGGTCTTTTAACAATCTAGACTCTCTTTTTTGTACCCGAGCCTTTGAATGGTCAGGTGCCTCACGCATACATACCGTATTTGATATGTCGATTTCACAAGCGTATATAAATCAGATCGATATTATTCGGATTCAACTTGAATTGTACCCGAGCCTTTGAATGGTCAGTCGCCTCACGCAACCCCGCGTGTTAAGACTGCCTACGGCCAAAGTCACCTTCCATACCCGTACCATTTGCGACAAATGCCATATATCAAATGATTCTAAACGTTTATAACATATGGTTTTAAAGCAACTTAGATTAAATGATCGATGCGTTCTTGATATGTGCTTTAGTCATTTATGTTAAATAAAAATATAGGAGCGTAATGGCAAAAATGTTGTCTTATAGCAGGAATTTCACATAATTATGCTGCTTTCTATTTATGTGCATTTGATATATTTTGCTTCGCTATCTAGCAGGTGTATCTATGTAAAACAGTTCTTAACTTGCTGAAATGCTCGAGATGAAAAGCCAGTTAAATACGACATAATGGCAATAGCAATGATGCTGATAAGTCATATTCATCCTGCAGAATCAGCATATTATTCCCAGGCGGCTCTGAGTACTTCCACAAGGACATTGAGGAAGGAAACCACTTTGTAAAATAACAAGTATGTTGCACTCGTTGTTTCGAATTAACAAGCATATATATGCATCGTCCCAGCCGATTAGAAGATAACCAAGGTCAAACAACAGAGTTTTCGAATGTCAAACTGTGAGCCCGTTTTCTTTTTGAATGCTTCGTAAAATGCTATCTATAAAAAAACATATTATACAGTAACACACATTTTAAAGATATTTATTGATCGTTGGATATCAAATGATCACGCATGATGATCAGGTCTGTGCCTTCTGTATTTGCATCAAGAGGCTATATTGGTCTATTGTTCATGATGTCGTGACCCAAGGCGTTGGAACTAAGCTCTTCATATGCTTCATCCATGGAATTGCTCAGAACATTGTTGTAGGGTATTTTGGCATTAAATCATCAATTGAAGCCAATAAAGCTGCAAGAGGCTAGAAAAATCGGAATTAAAGTCTAACATATACATCATCCATGAATAAAGCTGTAATAAGAAAGCACATTGACGCACGTGCCCGCGAATATGTACACATGTGAATGTGTGCTAGGACCGCATTTGCCTGTTTCCAAGTATTTATGATTATGGCAGGTGTTTAATGATTTTTACTCCGTTATAGTTCACTTAACAATTGTTTGAATATAATGCCTGATCATTTCTGAAAATGATCTCGAGGTAATTAAAATTGGTGGAAATTATGCGCACTGACCAGTCCTCTGCATAATTGCCTAATTATATTTTGACAGTGGCACATTTATCATATCGTTACAGTCACAGTGTTTATGGATCATTTCGTTGTAATTTTTCAACACTTAATGATGAAGGATGTTTTGGATATTAGAGTGAATTATTTTATGGCATGAGGTTCTTGCGGGTAGGCTATTTGAGTATCGCCCGTTTTAAGCGCATTGAGCATCCTCTGTCTTAGGAAACATCGACAAACCTGCCAAACATTGCCGTTGTGATCAACAAACGTTTGAGGCGCTCTTGTTGCCATTAAAGCATGTTTACCTCGAAAATACACTGTTCTAATCTAAGTAACATGTTAATGAAACAGTATTGAATGAATTGGAAATTATGACTCTAGAAATGCACCTGCAATAAACCATCGCTACAATCAGTAGAAGTCAGACAATGTTAACCATTTTCGGTTCGTATCTCTCCTGTTCAATGCTTAGTGCTTACAGACGGAAGCCAATTGTGAATTCATATACGATTCACTTTATTTTTCTTACAGGTCATATAGGTTCATCGAAATAAATGGCATTCGATGTATGCTCGAGCAGAGATCAAAGTAATTTCAATTTGCCTAAACCCGTGAGTTCAGGGCATACCTGTTATTGTAGACTTTTAAATCACATTCGATCAACATTAATCACGGATCACATATGCATGATATATTATTAAAGTCTGATTCTCAACACAAACCTGTCAGTCGGCTGAACGGTCCTGCTTATGAATCACCTGGATGCATAAACGTTGCATTAAGTTAAGCAATAAATTGCCATTTAGTGTCAAAAACTCATGGCGCTACATATCACCGTGTTTGCTGTAGAGACCACAAATGGCCCCAATGTGTATTATTCAATTGATAGATTGGATTTCCCTTTTAGTCAAATGCCTCTTAAAATGTCGAGTTATTTGACAATTCGCGGTTTACTGTCTCATAAGCCACATTGATTTCGTTGCATATTGTACAATAAATCCCGTCAACGCTGAAGTACACGAACGATGAAGCCAATCCCTTATGGCGATGACTAGTTTAGCTGCGGTTGGAAATCGCGCCTGCCACAGTAAAAAGTCAGCGAAACAGTTGATTACATTCCCAACAAGCGATGCGTCTAACTTAGTCTATAATATTGCAAACCGGAGTGTTAGATAGATATATAAAGATAATAATTAATTGCTTCGATCCATTTAATTGTCATACCGACTAAACCCGTAGACTTGCTAACATCTGACGCACGTTATAGTGACTCCTTCATCGTTCTTATCAGTGCGGATACAGGAGGCAATTGTCTACACCTCCTGTATATAATTTGGCTAGTAAAATGCACTTCCAATAGCATTGCACGTAGTCAATGAATCAATGGGTAGTGGTTGTTTGCTGTATATAGCCCGTGACTTCCAGTACTGGTACAATCATTGCAGGTATATAGTTCTTATGCGTCAGTATCATTGTAATGCTATTATTGCATAATCGCGCATATGCCCTGCAATAACTGTACAATTTAAGAGCTTGAAAACTTACCTGGTTGGGACTACACCCCTCACAAAATAATAACTATACAAAGGTAAATACGTATCGTTGCATCATTACATACGTTTGTTCATTCATGACCCAGTCGTGCATGTTAAACTTCTTACCATATATTTAGTGTTCTTCGCTGTTAGTATTGGGTACCAATATGGGAGAGTTTACCAACAGTGAAGACGCGAAAGGATCCCATAATGTTTGAAGATATTTGTCAATATTAGGATGGTGTACTTATATCTATGTAATTAATGTTGTTACAATGAGTCGAAAATGGCAGAAATTATGACGTCCATTTAGGTTTGCAGCTGAGTTCGAGAACCTAGTATTTTAACTAAAAGCAAATTCAAATATATATCAAATTATTGCATATTTATCATCGATGTTTAATTTTGACGCGCAATATATATGCTTGTACTACACGGACAGGTTATCGAATCAATCTTCCCCCTCATAAGAAATAAATGTATATGCTATGCGCCACTGGAATCGGGAGCTGTGATTGTTTCAATAAGCGAAGGAGAGTGTCTTTAAGTTGTTAAAGAGCTATTCTGCCACTTAATGACAGATGCATGGCCAAATTAATAACCTCTTGTGAGCATTACATATTTTGAACTGTGCCCCAGTGCCTTGGTGGTAAACCATGGGCTCAAGGCAATTCTTCATTGTACTCTACTAGTTATCTATCCACCTGTATTTATGAAGCAATTTCGCATAACATTTTCATTTCGTTGTCGGTCGTACCATTATCACTATCAATATATTATTTGTGTTATTCCCAATCCCTTGTTATGCGATCAAAATGAGTTCATACAATAGGAAGAGCTACGTTTCTTTATAGACGTCATTCAAATATCACCGTGTCGTTGTCTTCAATTGATACCACATTAGTGCCTGGTTACCTTTATATTATTTAAATAGAACTGTATTCCATGCATTAATTGGAGTCGCGATCACTGTTAATCAAATATCGCATCAACAAATAATTCGACGTTATTTTCTTATGTTATATTAGAAGAGGCTGTTAAAGTCATGTGCAAAGATGTATCTCGCTGTGTCATGTTACCGTGCCCTTCTGCATGCATAAACCGAAAAATGCAGTTTATTGTCCACGCCAGTGTCTACCTCAATAACATGTGGTCATATCTAATGTGACTGCTTGCATTTCATTCGGGATTATCAAATCTGATATCGGCTAATCCCTGTATCACAAATCCACGAACATTTCGACATGCATTAAACCAGATAATTTGCATTTTATATTCTGAAAAGGATCTGACTATATCTTCTATCACAAGCATTCAAACTTGATTGATCCATTTATATATGTATGGTATCCGATTTTCAGCCCTTACGGCTGATTGCCTATTGGTAATGAGCACAATTCCACCGATATACAGATATATTTCCTTGTAATAGTTCGCATGAGTATAACCATTGCAACAGTAATCAGCTGAATAAGTTATTGCTTTTATTGCCCATTGAATCACGAAGAGCTTCGTGTACCGTATTTAGTGGAGGCATCGGGCACTACCGGGAGAATAATATGCCTCTTAGACAATCAGTGTGTTGTACGCTTCCCATTACCATATATCCCTGAGCCTTATATAATAGATTGTAAGGCGTTTCATAAATTCCTGATAGCTCGTTAAATATTTAACCCAATGAAACGTCACAGCGCACTCTCAACAAGGGACCAATTAGCGCGGTGCTCAATTGCACCAGGTTCACTTATATAAGTAATGTTTGAACTGATAGGGGAAGCAAGAAAAATTCGTTTATACGCGCACATTACGTATTTACTGCCATTGCTACACGTCCTTGTACTTGTCCGTGACTATCATCAGACGCTGAATACCTTGTGTTGTCTTGGCAGAGTCTACGCCAAAAGTAACGGCCGAAGTGAGGAAAACGATACAAGGATATCAGCCCCCTCCATCGGGAGATTTCGGTGATTTGTTGGAGCATTAAACTTAGGATTTACATCTGGCGGTAGTAAAAAAGACTAAGCAATATTTCCCCATACCAGACAATGGAATTTTTTTTTATCAACAATTTCCAGTATCGCAAGTACCCAACACCTCTGGCCCCGACCACTTAGTAGCTATCGATTTTCCAATATTAGACACACCTTTTCAGAGAAAACCTCCGCAACAAACTCG
Source organism: Urechis unicinctus (assembly GCA_034190875.2). NCBI lineage: Eukaryota > Metazoa > Annelida > Polychaeta > Xenopneusta > Urechidae > Urechis > Urechis unicinctus. The sequence goes on along the minus strand of CM067353.1, from coordinate 38,590,014 downwards.
CCTCTCATCCAATGCAGAATAATATGACCCGTAATCGTACTCCTGACGTCAAACCTTAATCAGCATTGTGCTCTACTCAAGTGTTGGGGGAGTGATAAATTCCCCGACTAGATTCAATTATGCAAACGTTACTTCCGGTAATAAGTCTTCACGCACATAGCTTTGATATTAGAAGCCCACTGGCACAATAAATAGGTCGCCAATGCAAAACACGCAAGGAAGCAATCATATATATAAATGTCGTTACCCACATACATTTTCTTGCTGCTTATTGCCTCATCTTAACTGTTTTCTTAGCCTGCTTCAAAGCATCTATTCATCGATTTATTGAAAACGAAGGTCTTAAATCAATCTTTTGATCCATATATGCGATAACAAATTCAGATGCAATAGAAAATAGATGTGTTTATTTCGCGGCACTCCATCTCGCGGAGTCTTTATTGGTTATGTAAGGAAAATAAAAGATCTTATACTTATCATATGTCTAACGCGTAGTCATTTGTAGAGGTTTATTTATGGTAAGAGCCGTCAAAAATCCATTCAGATCAAAAAACATTTTATACTTGGTGTCTTTTGTTTTGGGGAGGCACAGCATAATCTGACATTTTGATTTGATAGGCTTGAACGACATACCATTGACTTTTACGATCCTGACCGACTAGCCGAGCACATTGAATAATATACTAAATATAATGCTGAAAATGTATATATATATTCTGATAATGCAGGTATTATAACTGCCGTCAGATGATACCCACGGACACCACATGCTCGTTGCAACAGATAATGTGCAACAGATAATGTGCAGTAGATAATTTGCAACAGATAATGTGCAACATCACTTGCTTTTTTGCTCCATTCCGATCACGCATTTCAAACTTCAATCGCGAAGTGGATCCAGACACAACTACCTTTTCCATGAATTCCCCATTTGTCACAATGACGCTTTTGGTCGCATTTCTACAGCGGTTATATTCCTATATTGTTATTGAAGGCTGTAAGAGACCGTCACTATCCGTTCATTCTTACATTTTGTAGCACTCACAAGAATCTGAAGACGTTGTTGCGAGTTCTAGATTGGACACGATATGATTATGTGCCATTGTACTTACACGAGTACGATGGATTTTTTTTGAGACATGATTACTAAAACTTTACTTTTGTATATATTATTTTCCATACGGATGCATTAAAGTTCAGTAGGCATAGGACCGGCACCAACGCATTGATGTGAGTATATGTCTTAAAGGAAGATAAGTTGGAGCGACCAGATTTCAATTTCCTGTCACGACTACTTCCCCGTCACATTCTACATCAACAACAGGAAGCAAGTAAATAGAATAACACCAAATCATACAATGTCTTAGTAGGATTTCATGGCACGCGGCTAGGTCATTAGCTGCTAATTTCCTAAATATGTGTATGTGCGGTTTATATGTTGATGTTGTTGTTTCAAATTTAACGTTGTGCGGCTACTTTTGGCCGTGTACAGTGAATGACGCTGGAATTAATGTGGTTAACACCGGACAAATAACAGTATAGATCATACTGACATTTTATTTTTTGTGATATATGGGCAGCGAGTTACGGGCTGTAAACAGGCCCTCGTTTTGTTTTAATTGATTAATTACTAATAATAAGAACAGAAACAATATATGAAGCGCACCTTGAAGGTGAAGGATAATACAATAAAGTGGATTTCATTCATTGGGAGCTATTTCAGTACATTAAAGTACGAATAAAAGAAGCCCTAAAAATTCCATGTCACATGCACATGGGATACTTAAATAGGGAAAAGTTGGAGCGGGACAGAGGAAAAGATGATGAGAAGACGATGGATAATACCAATTTAATTAAACAACAAACACAATTAGAGGAAAGTGGTGAAATATGAGTTAGGTTTTGACAGCAAAACGTATGGTATTGAGAATATGATGATAGTTTTGTTTATATGAGAGCAGATTTGAAATGTTTAAGAGTATTTAGCTTGTTTAAGTTTGCTGATGAGATCAATGCACTGGGAGCAATATTAAGGGCATACAAACATGTAATGAAAAATCTTAATGGGGTAATTGCAGAAATAACAGCTTAAATTTGGCTGTTATTATGTTTAGCTTTAGTAATTGAGAGACGGGTTACTCTAATGTTATTGCAGTTAGGAATCGGTCAAAAAGATTTGGGGTTTAGAATCTATTGCAGGTTCGACTATTTCATATGACGAGTTTGATGAGCTCTAATATTCAATGAGTAGATAATGAGTGTTTAGATCTAGGAAAAATTGGTTGAATAAAAGGATCAGCATGTGGTTGTTTTTTTGGTTAGTCTTCAATTTCATTTTCATGGATCATTCAATGTACTGGGATTTTTAATATTGAAGCAGTAGCGTTTTGACAACAAAATAAGGAGAAAAGAGGGATAATCTTTGATGAAGAGATTAAGGATTTTACCTTTAAATGGTGTAGTGAATGATATAGAATCTGTAAAAATAATGGGGTTAATGATGTTGAATTGAGTTCTAATATAAAGTCGCTGATCAAATTAATCGTTTCAAATGTGAAGATAGAAAGTAAGGGCTGATTTCAGGTAGATTTGGTGCATTGAATTGATGTATTAGTAAGAGCCACAAAAGTAATATTTTGGAACCATTTGCATAAATGTGGTTTGAATTATCTGGTAGGCTTTAATTAAATAGAGTAACAGAGATTTATTAAGTGTAGGTTTGTCATGAGTTATATTATTAAGTTAATTCGGCATTGATAATAGGGTTAGAAATATGCTAAGGAGGAGTGAGACTGGGAGACACAAACGAAATGATAAGAATATGTTGTGAGACAGGGATGGTGAGATCACTGATAGCTTTACTTTATCGAGAAGTGAAAGAATACCAGTTTTCTTTAAAAACTAATTGGTTGGGAAGATGGCATGTGACAGCTCTAGCATAATATCTTGGGATAACATTTGTGTATTTGGAGAAGTATGGGAAAGAAACCAGTGGGTACCTTCAGAGAATTCATATAATTTGTAGATCAGTGTGTTCATGCATTGGCTTGGAGCTTGGCTGATTGTGATTTTTCTAGTGTGAGAAGAATTGTCTGAGATGCAGAGATTATGGGTTGGACCCCATAAAAGGATATGTTGAAAGGAATGGGTTGTGTCTGCTTTGCGAGAGGTCTGCTCATCTGAACCTCATGAAGCGTCGCTTATGTATCTGAGAAGGTTAGTGATCTTCTGATATTTCGTTACTACGTGCTTAAATTGTTCGTGAATAGTGTTTTAGGATGTATTTATTATAAACGAAGGAGTTGAGAGTTTGGTCAATGTTATTTAGATGTACTGTAGGGTTTTTGGTTAATCTAGAGGATAATTTGCTAGTAGACCATATGGTAATATCATATACAATTGCAGAAGGAGGAAGGGGAATATCATTGAGAAAGATGTTGAACAATGTAGAAGACAAAACACTCCCTTGAAGTACTCCAATTTCAGAACAATGAAGATCAGATAAGCTATTGTTAGCTCAAACGTGATAATTTCTGTTTGATAAAGATCCAGTTAAATGCTTAACCGATATACCTCTATGTTAAGCTTTGATTTCTATCAAGGAACTGTTTGCTATATCAAATGCATTGGAAATGTCACGAAACATACCGGGTGTTTTTTTGTTAGATATGACAATTTTGTTAATTAAGTCAGAAATGAGAATTTTTTTATCAATAATTCTGCTGTGAGGACGATAAGCAGATTGTTTTGGATTACAAAGGTTATTGTGATGGAAATGCCACGATATTCTGTTATCATTCATAGTTGTTTCAAACAGTTTAGAAGCTACAGATTTAAGACTTATAGGACTGTATAAAGACGAAAGATGAGGATTTCGGCCAGAATTTAGAATCGGGAATGATGATAGAGGTGTTCCAAATAGAAGGAGTTTTTTGTTGCCTTCGAGCCTATTTACTGTATTCCAGAGTTCTAAAAAAAGCGGACAGTTGAGAGATATGTAATTAACCACAATTGGAGAACCCATTGATTGGTCTGAAACATTCCAAATAATGATGGTGTTTCCAACAAATGGGACAAAGGGTGATATTAGGACAGCAGGCTACTGTTAAATGTCAGAAATAAAGTTAGATACATCATGGATTATACCTTTGGTTTCTTTGGTTTTAGGAAGGATCACTTCGTTGTTGAATGAAATTTTGCACAGATTTTGGCGAGACTTCAAGAAGAGGGCTGGAGATTTTGTAATGCAGAGTGTAATGGGAGAGCCGGTTTTGGCTATTTTATTAGATGGGCGAATGAGGGAGGTGATTTAAATGTGATTGCAACGGGACTGAACTAAGTTTACTCGAGGGCACAATATGTTTATTTTGACAACCTGGGGGATGATGGTTTAATGTAGTAAGTTGTGGGAAAGGAGAGGCGACCGATGTCTTATTTAGACTGGGTTGGCATGATTTGAGCTAACGGATGAATTTAATGAGGGATCTTCAAAAAGAGAATGATCGGCTGGAGAAAGGCCATGATATGTGAATCTGTATGAGATTTTAGATTTGCTTTGGGAAGTATTCCCTAACGCTGATTCATTTGAGAAAATGAGAATTGAACGAAATACAACAATACAAAGATTTTAGGACTTAAGTATGCTAAGGTTTTCAGCGGTGTTGAACAACGCTGACAGGACAGCTTAGTCTGGGGAATTAACACCTTGGCTTACGCAGGCCAGGGGAGGGCGCCCAGTCAAGGGCGACTATGCCGGCATTACAAGCTGTATGTCCTTGATTTGATATACATTATAAAGGAATTTAACAAAATATGAATAACACCGAAATAGCGCCAATAATCTCTGCAGATATAAAATGCGTGTTGACACTACGACATTGGCATGAAGTATATATCTGTGCCAGTCTCTCTCGGTTTCTATGTTAAAGCACTTTTCTCTGCAAGAGAACAAACAAGCGAATTATAACATTAAAAACGCATGCAGCAATAAGTTAACAATCATCCTGATTGCTCAATCTCCATCTGATGTCAAACCCTTAACGCATTCAGCAAATGATATATTTAGGATCGTTGTGCCGGTGCATGTCTTATGATATTGATACTGCAATAACGCATTATCCGCCGCGTTTGGTCAGGCTAAGCAGGCACAAGGTCCTCTGCACAATATAAGCATTGAAAAATTGTCGCTGATCACACCCGTAAAGTCCAATTCTAACCGGATTCCAGGCGAAATATTCGTCTATTTCAGTAATTCCCAGAGGCAAGTTGAGGAGCACTGTTCTACACATAATTCTCATAACTGTCTACGCTACATATTGTCGTTTGTGCTGAAGATACCATCATGGTCCCATGATAATATTAATTGGATGAATTCGAGTGCCTCTGTTCTGCTACGTCTCATAGCCAGTATATTCATTGCATAGTACCTTTTACGAGATTTTCAAGCGTCACTATTATGTTATGGTATATTCCGTCATAGATCAAGTTTTTGGAGTATTATATTATCGGAAAGTCTGCTTGTTCAAAATTGTCGGCATGTTAATTCAATTTGGATACGAGCGAGATATGTAGACTAATCACACTCAGACACTCAGCCAATAATATGTCCCTTTAACCCACCATTCATCCATTTCTTGCTGCATAAGACAGTTGGCTGATTATGATTGCACCGTATGCTGGCTAGACGTTAGACGTATTGATTGGAGATATGCCGCAGACGTTGTCAGGCACAATGGCCTACTTCTTTTACGGCAAGTCAAAAATAGTACTGTTCAGTCTACCAAGCTTATTCGTCCCGACAAACACTCAGAAATGTCAATATCATGTGCAACAACGTTTGACTTCTTGGTCCTTAGCCGATGCTATGCAATTTTTAAGTTTCAAAGAGCGATGGAATTCCATTTAGGCGTCTACAATTTTGACTGCATTCGCTTCTCTTTATGCTGTATTTCCTTTGCTGCTTCAACGGAAACCACCTCTTATAAAATAGTCACACATATTTGTCGATATATATATATATATATATATATATATATATATATATATATATATATATATATATATATATATATATATATATATATATATATATATATATATATATATATATATATATATATAGAGGTATATATATATATATATATATATATCTGTATATCTATATATATATCTCTCTCTCTATATATATATATATATATATATATATATATATATATATATATATATATATATATATATATATATATATATATATATATGTGTGTGTGTGACACAAACTGTTTGTGCAAATAAAAACAGCAGGTAGGCAAATTCATTATGCATAGATGTACTTATGACTAAATTAACAGGCGACATACACATAAGCAAAACATAGGTGAAACGGCATAATGTACCAAAAATATATCGACCACTACAGAGCAAATACTGTTGGTCGATGTTTCCTGAACATTATTGCCAATCTTTACAAGCTATGGAATCAGTATAGCCAGTATATATAGAGCTTAACCGACCGTCATGCTTTAACATGTTTTTTTGTCAACTAATGAGTAAGAGAATGTCAGCACCTATTTATTCATATTTATGTGTTCCCAATAAGTAGTAAATCAACTAATCTGTAGCTTATGGTAGAATTTAATTTTGCCGTAATCTTGCCTTCAATATTATATACTTCACTGCAATGAGTTTAGTTGTGTTTAATTGGATATGAATCGTAGGGTGTTGTACAATACGGCTTTTTCACTGTATGCGTATTTCTTTATGCATCATCCTTCTCTGGCGTACTGTTTTGCCTTCCAATTTGTTGCCAAAGCTCGTGGTATGTGCTTGTCGAGCTCAACCCCTGAAGGAGATAACGTTAGCCACTTTATGTCATTAATCGACACACTAAATTGCCGGCCACCATCTGACCATAAAGTCCACTATAAGGTGCCTTCTTTTTCAATCATTAGGTACAAAAATTTAATCCACTTCACAGATCACCCAACAAATATGCTCCTATTACCCGGAAAGCGAAAACTTTGGTTCCTCTATCTGCCATTCGTACAACAACATAGCATTTTACAATTGTAATAGAAGATATGAGTCCATAAAGTCTCTAATTGTTTTGAACACAGACAATCAAATAGCAATTCTGTAATTAAGCGTCAAGCCTGTCCGATGTGATGCTCCAATGATGGTCGAACATGAACATACCAACTGTACTCAAATTGAGCAGTATCAACAAGCGCTTTTACTAAGATAACTGTGTTGAGCAGCTAGCATTGTTACACACGTTTGTCTTGCAAACCACTTCACAAGGGTAAACACGTAACCAACGTTGTTCGTGAGAAAAACTAAGTAATATATGAACGCTTTCATAACAATAGCGATAGAAACCGATAATTGTTTCGGATTATCATCTGTTGCTAAGGGGTTTCTATAAAACTATTTAAGACATGTATTACGTGTTATGTAACAGTTATCAATTGCATGAATAGACAACTGCTGGTCATTACCCACAACCTAGTCCACTTTCGCACCCTTTATGTTTATCCAAAGTGTTCGTCAACCTCGCCCATCTCCGTCGCTATATCACTTGATAGCAGAAAGTGAGGTTAAAGATATTATTTCATTCATTTGTTGAAGTGTCAATAATTGTGTCTCAATCATTTTGCCTATTGCACTTGCACTTGAATACAAACAAAACGTTTATCAATGCAACATGCACGATGGAGAACGGAAGCTCCCGAAAAAAGTACGAAAGCTGATATTACCACTTGTCTGAAGTGAACCGGATCTCCCTCTAAGCTGAATCATTCCTTCATGCCGTAAGTTTTTGGTCATTCTCATGACAACTTTATTGCTCTCTGGTAATATCCAAGTGTGCATACAGCTAAATTATAATACAACTGCAGGATTTTACGAAGATGCATTGCAACAAATAGTGTCTGTTCATGGACCTAAAACCATGATAGTAATTGTGAATCTCATTGTCTTGAGCTGAATGTCCCTTAGCCATCTAGGAGTCAAACACAGGACTAATTCGTTTGACCTTCATTTTAATTAGTGGCAGGTTTCCGCACATGTTATTTGGTCGGTATGATAGTGGAGTCATTGTAATTGCTCTAGGACCTCATTTAATACTCGAATATTGACTCAGATTGCGCTTCCGATCAACATCATTTTATGAGATACAGACTAGGACTGAATACTTTAAATACCCCACCGCTTGGTAGGCTTAATAGTACAGGAATATACCGAGCACACCATGGTATATCCAGTTGCTTTGTGCATAACATTATTACTCATAAGATCGCACTGGCCGCATCTAGAGCACGCATCAATGCCTTCGCAAATATCCATGGTGTTATAGAATAATGTCGTACACAAGCATATCATTCATGAAAATCGGTATCATAACATATGATATAACAATCATATATTACCGATGGTCGTTTTGCATACAATGTGCTCGTTGACAATTTATTTTCTAGCCAAGTAGGAAGGGAGTAATATGATAGTTTGAGCGTGGCGGGATGTTAATTGTAGAAAACACGATCAGCCATTATAAGGTACTTATAACCGATATTTACTTAGATCACCGTCAATGATACAATCATATATTCTTCGATGATATACTTGCTATTTCAAGTGTCACTTGGCCCACAAACGTATAATGCGTTTTAACTTTCTCAAAGATATCAGATGTTGCTGTATTCGTCATTTAGATCAGCTTGACAAAGACAAGACAATATACAATAATCTCTATGTGGTTATTACATTGAAAAGGCTCAGGACAAAAGCATTCTAATCTTAGCGCGTAGATTTGAAATTCCAAGAATAGGTTTTTCTGGCTCTTCAGCGTATTCATAACTGCTGTGCTACTTACTTTGCATCATCAGACAACGATTGGCAACCTGTTGAGTAAACACATGCTGTGGACGCTATTATATAGTTCATAACTGCATAGAGTATTGATAACATAAGCAATATATGGAGAAGGGGTCTGGGAATGCATTGGCTTTTTGCTTCTTTGAGAATTGAAAATGTCTTTTATTGATTTTTCAGAAATCAATATGAACCTTGTCGTCCTTGGTTAGTGCACGACACTGGAAGTCAACATCATCGCTATTGTCAGGGCTAATACAAGGCCAAGACTAATTGGGGCTTAGAATTGATAATGATACAAAATGTTACATTTCATTGCCAGCCGCCGTTGTCCCGTCGAAGGCAATAAATATAGATGGATACAAATTGCACATAATGACCCCCAAAGGCAATATAAGGTATGAACATTCTGCCAACCCATTCTTCCTTAATATGTCCTAAGTTAGACTATCTGCTATAGACAACTAGCGAGCAATGACCGATTAATCAATTTCATTTTCAATAGAGCGAAACAAATGGAAGCGCATTTGCTGTCAGCATTACGACTTGGCTCCGTTGTTTCGTGATTGAATATCACATTCTGCGATTTCCTTTCAGGGCTACCACCTGCGTGTTTCATATTGTTTCATCCAAATACCCTGCCGTCACAAATAGCTACACCTACAGACAGTTTATCATCAAATAGTTTATAATCATCTTTTATTATGTGTCTGCAGGATGAGGTTACATAACTGGCGCATCAAATTAGAAGTTTGTATCTGAAACGAGCATGCAGGTTTTTGATAGTAAATGTGCAATCATTAGGTTCTCATTCGGCACGATCATTGCATATCTAATCACGCCATGGAAGCTTGCATTGCTTCATGTAGCTTGCAAGGCAGCCTATGCACATGATCGGATGATATGTTGTCGTTACAAATGTCAATCAGTGATTAAGTAAGAGATGGGGTTGCTGTTGCTTTTAAAATAGTCAACTCGTATTATATCATTTAATGCCTTTTATGTTTAAGTCAATTTTTGGAAGTTATTTTCTCGTAATTAGGCCTTTATGAGCTGGTTCAATATAATCTTGAACTTCAAGTTATCAGCCAAATTTTATTGAAGCGCGTTAAGCTATTAAATAACGATAAATGTTAAGAAAAGAAAAGTATGTCGACTACGGTTACATGTATTGCTGACTGGGCGGATAGCTGCCAACGTTCAAGCCTTCGTTGGATATGTCTTACCTCGTAATTTTATCGTTAATTATGACGAATGGTTTGTAGTGCCTATCATCTTATTTTGAACGCTTTGCTTGGGATGACAGTTATTTGAAGATATCACCATTTATATGGTCAAAATAATGAATCGGAAATAAATATTGTAAGTGTGTATCAGGTTACCTTATGGCCCCAAATCGCATTGTGCCTTGTACAAGATGCATACGATGAAATATTGTATAAAAACAAGTGCAAGGATAATTATGATGCATCGGTTGCCCAATGTAAATGTCATCGCAAACTTAAAACAAACTGCTGCCCAACGAAGACAGCAACAAGCCATCTAATTCCATAGATGTAAACGACATTTCCTTCGCAACATGTCAAAAACACGACATGCAGGTTGATACTCCCGAATGAAATGCGAGCGGTCAATTCAAATATGACAACATGCCACTGAAGTAGCACATAAGTAAATAGTAGTCGCACTGTCATACACTAAATATGTAATTAAATGATTGGCATGCACGGCTCGGTCATGCATACACAAAGGTATATCAAACTACAACGTTACTTATTTACATTGATAGCGACGTAAAGCAGGATTATCACTGCGATCAGAATACCAATACGTTAAGTAACGGGCTACCACGGTAAGCAGCTGAAAGCCAAACCAATGCCAAGTGATTTAGTGAATACAGGAGAGAAATTCAATGCTTAAAACCTCCAAACAGTTACCTCCTGTGTATGCACTGAAGGGAACAACGATGGGACAAGATGCCTACAAGCTAGACGTAGCTGCACCTAGCGTGGCTGATGCTTTAAAGTCACTATAAATAGCATCAGACCTGTTTGCAAGTACATTCGCTTAGTCTGTCTGGCAATACATATGGTCCCTACATTATACTACAAACTTTATATATATCTCTGATACACTTATGAAAGCAATAATATAGCATAGTTCGACTCGTCGCTTTGTGGGAACAACATAATCAATGACTGTTCAGTGCGTCTTACAAAAACAACTAGCAGCTGAATTATACTTTGCCATAGTGGGTTGATTTCGTCATTACTCTATGTTCCCATAATATATGTTACAGTACAACCCTAAATGAGGCATAGCGAGGAATATGAAGTGCTCTTACTTACCAAGTAGGGCATAATGGCATTCGAAGAAGGGGTGAATATGCTGCACGGTAAAAGGTATCAGGTAAATTGACAAAAATGCATTAGGTGCCCCTTTTATTTATGCTATTGCACAAAATCACGGTACGAAAAAAGCGGCAGACATAAATTTCTATTCAGCTGTGTCGGTTATATGTAGGACAAGGTCGCCATGGGAACATTAAGCAAATTACTCGAATATGTTGCTTTGTCACGCAGACCGATTTAACCCCCCAAGTCAAAAAACCGTTAGTGTCCGTCGATGTCTGTGGCACGCATCTAACGGTCAATACAATCATTGATTTAACATCATCTGCGTAAACATTAAATGTATTGATGGATAGTAGACCATAGTAAAACCGGATGGCCAAGAAGGATCAGCCTACGAATCCTTGCTGGCACGACCGTATTGTTAATAAAAATATTTTTAATATGGCGTTGACGGGATTTATGATACAATACTTTATACAATAAATGAGGCGTATGAGATTTTGTACCGCGAATTTTCCAGTATCTCTTCTCGTTAAGTGGCCCTTGAGAAAAGAGGGAACTCTAAACCATCACTTACATAATAGGCATAGGGTGTGTTTGGTGGTCTCTGCATCACCCATGGTAATATGTAGCGCCATGAGTTATTGACTCTGAATGAAAATTTCTTGCTAAACCTCAGGCAACTTGTATGCATCAAAGATTCAAGGTGATTCATAACCAGGCAATCAACAGCTATTGTCTGCAAAGCAGCCAGTGGAAAAGGTCAAATGTCTTGACGGGTTCGTGTCCAGAATCAGACATCAATGTTCGCTCGTGTATATTTGATCCTAGATTATTGATGATTGAATTTGATTCAGATACTTAATGGCAGAAAAGTGTTTGATGCTTGTCCTTAAAGAGGCGCCAGAAATCAATATGACGTGCCAATCAGGAATTCGTCACTGCATGCTAGATTTGCTGCTAATCCCCTATGAATGTGGTGGTAGAATACCTGACAACAGAGCATCTACGCACAAGTTTCATCGATTCACAATGTGTTCATGGTCTACAATAACAAATATATCCTAAACAGCAGGCCTTAGACGAATGGCAGTACCATTAATCCTTGCTCAAGCATAGCATAGAAGCATATATGAAATGCCATTTACTTTGATCGATCGAAATGAACTGTAACAGAACATATATTGAATCACATGTGAATACACTATCGGCTTCCGCTTGTAAATGCTGAGCATTGTAGCGGAAAGTGAAGTATATAATATAGCTAACAGTGATTGAATTCCACTGGTTGCTGCGATATTGTATTAAAACTGCCTCTCTAAGTCATTATTTCCAATTAATTCAATACTGTTTTATTTAAATGGTATTTCGAACACCAAATGTTAGCTATCCAATAAAACTTATAATATAATATAATGACAACGAAACCGCCCATAACGTCTGTTGGTTAAACTTATTGAGGTTTTGACGGCCCTGTTCAAACCGTTTGTCGTTGTTTCTTTAGGCAGCGGATAGTTTGCAAAATTGAACAGGCGATACTCAAATATCAAACACTTAGAAATTCCCAGCTATACAATAAATCAACATAATATTCAAAAGTTCCTAGAGCTGAAAATGACCACAAAGTGAAACATGCACACTATGACAGAACGTTATTACATGTTCAATGTGCAGAAGTCAACATGGGCCAAATTTAAGAAAGTAATAATGCAGAAGAACAGTCAATGCGTATAAATTATACTAATTGTAATCGTTGTGTTGGCATTTACAACAATTGTCTAGCATTTTAACTTGATGATTGTTTAATGAACTATTGCGTTGCATGCATTTCAGCCAGGCTCATAAATACTGTATAATAAGCAACTGCAGTCATTACACACAGTCGTCAATGTCAACGATCAAACGTGTTTGACTGTTTCCTATGTCATTTTACACCTACTATTTTATTTTATTTTGGTAACTTATACGTCGCTCTTGTTGCAAAATATATGTTTCCTCTTAAAACGAAACACCAGGTTATTATTCGTTGTTATAAATAATAACGTTCACAAAGTTGGTAATGCTTATGCTTACCGGAACTAGCATATGGTGATCTATGCATATGTTAGTATTTTGTTATTTGTCTGCTGTATGTAGTTAGCGTAATTAAAAGCCCTATACATATATGCCTCGCTTCGTTTGATACGTGTCCACACTAAAGAGCTCATGCTTTGCAACGTTTCCCATATATGAGTGACATTAATTAGCCGCCGACGACCCTTTTAATGTTAGTTTCAAGCTTAACATTGCCAGCATTAGCTAACTCGGAACGCGCACTCAGTATTATAGCATAGTACCTGAATCTGTTATCAAATCGGTTAGTTTTTTGCTGACTTAGTATTCATTGAATCTTATTGGAAACCAATTGTTAGTTGATTGTAACCGATTGTCAGTTAGGGATGGCGTTTTTGTTTTTATGCACCTTTCGATCAGAAATTGCTAAAACAAGAGTGAAGAATCATATTCAACTCTAAGTAATAATGATTCTCTTCGATCGGCAAAATAGTATATAGACTCACACTTGCAAAGCTGCATACATGGTTCCTGCCACTTAATTTGTAAAGAAATAGTAGATACATTATACTTACTATGCTTATTATAGACTATGGGGAGATTGGTTTTGTTGGGATCATTCATTATAGCGTCCTCGTATGTCATTAGAAAGAACTTATCCATCACCACCCATTGTTCATATATTGGCAGCGATTGATCATTCCTCAGATAAGATTCCACTCTTATCTCTGAATATACTTTCCCTTTTCGCGTAATTAAACTACGTCCCGTAACAAATATACTCATGTATTGTTGGGATTATTCATTAAAGCGTACCAGTATGTCGTACGAACGAGCTCATCTATCACAGCGCATTATTCATTTACTGGCAGTGATTAATCATTCTTCATGTAAAATCCCCTCTCATTTTTTGAAGATAGTGCGATGATTTATAATCATACATTCTCTTTTCGCTATATTAAATTACCTCCCATAACAGATTTACTGATGTATACTCTGACATCTTATAGTTTGGTCGAGCAAAACCATATAACTCAAGCAAAGTCGCGAGTAAATATTCTTTGTCTTTGTGCAGATTGTTTAGGTGTTGTCACAAATTCAGAATATACCAAGAACGAAGTACATTGTTAAAGCATTGCAAATCTCGAGAAAGCGCACATTGGTGGAATCAGCCATCAAGTTACTTTTGTTACATTCAGACTGTCCCATGTTACAACGTAACGTTTATCATCCTCAACTACCGAACTGTTTATTGATACCTAGCTGCCCTAGAGGTAACTTTCAATGGCAGTCGATGCCTAACTGCGATTCTAATTGCAAAAGGGCAAGACACGGAATGTGAATTCGTGGGACTTTGATTCATAGCAATGCAATAATTGACGTTAGTATTCCTCTAAATTTACGGGTAATAAATAACTGGGCATATCGCTTTGACAAGATAACAAATGATCATTAGATGTAGTCTGAACAATATACAACGAAAGTTGACCGCATTTACATCCGCATCGTCAGATAGACATCCCGTCATCTCAACTGATATTGCTGCATAAACTAAAAGGCAGAACTTTTCAAAACAGATGATTGATCTTCTCTTTATGCTGCGTCAATCGTTATCACTTATATGAAATAACTGTATTTCTGCCGTGATTAAGTAGTGTTGAAGCAAAGTTACGTTTGTGCTACAATTTCTGGTACCTGGCTTGATGCTGACTGAATTGTCACTTTCCAACAACTGTATGTGTAAAATTAGCAATAAATATTGTCACTCGCAACATATTCGTTTATGCAATTGATATCAAATCACAGTGATTCTACCTGACAACAACTGGGCCTACTTTGTACTGCTGACCGCAAACTCTAGGGGAAAAATTTAGCATACGTGTATGCATCAAGTAGGTATGGTACACATGTATTGTGCAACGTGCTATTAATGATACAATGACGCGAGGGCAACAATTTGGGTGCGGCGTCGTTGCGTAATGTCAGTTACTATACTATAAATGGACTTACACTCTAGCATTGGAAACAGGACTACGTAATGCTTTGAAAACAAAATGGATCGATAGTAGTTTAACATTTACCTTGTGTAACGGTAATTTCTAATCTAGCAAGGGTTGCAAAAACGCAAGGCAGAATCATCTTGAAGATTGAGTAGATTTTAAACATTACAAGGCGCTTGTCAAATTATCAAATGGAGCGGAACTATACTGAAGTGTAGGATATATTCGTTCCCACCTTACGTGCGGCAGCAGGCACAGTTGGGGAGTTAAAGCTGTTAAAAGCAGGTTGACACTCGCCACGAATTTTAGGTCCCATATAAAGCACCTCGACCGGTGGATAGCCTTTGCAAGCTGTCTTATTTTCGGCAGTCATGCTAAGCGATCAAACATATATGTAATTCAGGACGTTATTATCCATTTATCAACATTGACGTTACGAGTGTCTAAATCAGCGACATTGATACTGAAATAAGTGACATGTTCCAATATTACAACTCACGTAAATTGAAATGTACAAATCTCGAGCAAGAACAGTACACGTTTATATTCTCATTACTGTAGAGCTAAGAAATATCATTAGGATGTCTGCGTAAAGCGCTACAATATTTATCTTTTTTACTAATATCATTTGATTCAATCACATGTAAGTGAAGCGTAACGTAGCTTGTGTAGTTAAGACAACTCATCGTGATATTTGCATTGAACTACCTTATTATGTATGACATCATACAGTGCCATTTTTTATGTATTTGTCAGGCTGCTGAATACAACCGTTTTAGAGGAGCTGAAACTATAAAAGAAACTTGCATTAAGCGGTAACTTAAATATATTGTCACTAGATCCAAGTAATCATTGGAGGGTCGTTGATCGATGATTTGATAAAGGCAGCCCGGAATACAACAACATTGTGCTTTCAGACGCATGAATAATGGAACTGGTATTGTTCCCTGGTATAACAATGTCTATCTATTCAGGGATCTCATCGCTCTTTCTTTGCCAAAAACATAGGTTTGCCATTCACATCGTTGTTTTTGTTGTTTAAAATATGTGTCATCACAAAGGAATATGAGTGATTGTGCGCAATTTATAAAGTCGGTGTATGTTTTAGCAGCGATATCAATGCAAATTGCGGGTATGTGTATGTGCGCTTGTTTGCTTTTTGGTGGGTGCGTGCGAGTGATTGCCTTCAAAAAAGTATCAGCTATTTCAACTATATATATGCATTCTAGGTATTCGAGCTACATCGTCTTACGTTGAATCTTCTGTTAGTCTAGACATAGCGCTTCTCCGACGTGATAGAAAATGAATAAGTGGGTTCTATTTTCAATATAAATGAAATAATTGTTCAGGATTTGTCATGGGAAAGCTAGATTTATTTGTCTTCATAAATGAGAACAACGACGCAAAGATTTGTGCAATCATAACCCAAGACCAATAGCGATGCCATATATTGTTTGTGACACCCTAGTAAACCTCTGATCAAGTAAGGTCGAGCAATACCTTCATGGACAACCGTTGTCACTGCTTTTGCTTTCCATTTTGACGCGCAATAATTAAGGTTAGCTTAAATAAACATTTCAATACCGTCGCAGGCTCATATCGCCTTCTCTTTATAAATAAGCACCACGCATCGCCCAATCAGACCGATCATTGCTAGATGCTGATGGATTATAAAGCTGCATTCATTACACTGAACCGAATATACATAAGTGTACTATGAAAAGTAATAGCGTTAAATTACGAGGCGATTGTAAAAGAGGGCTGACAAACGATAAGATATTTTGAAGGTGACAGATGCATGACATTTCTTCAACCCTCGACTGCAGCATTGATCAAGAAAACCCTGTTTGCCCAACTAATATGAGCCACTTGCTGTTCAATTCATGGGACGCATCGTATCGTACAATATTGAAAGAATTTTATCGATGGTCGTTCATGTTATAGAAACCCAACCGCGCACATCGGCGATTTTAAATAGTAACTAGCAACAGAAGACGTTCAACAGTACCTACAAACCCACAGTCGTTTGTTGAGTTTCAAGTCGCCCAACTCTATGATGAACAAGGCCTTAAGAAGCCTCATTTAGTATTGTATTGATGTCACAAATGATCTGTATAAATGTTGTAACTGTATTTTTTACGGTAATTCTTTGTGGGAAAACGGCAAAGTGTATGTGTTCTCTGTACATGATAATCAATGCTCGGGCATAGATGGATAGCATAGTATTAGTTATCCTATGAAGATGCATAAAGTGCATTCAGGTTTTAGTGGAAACATCCTTCTATGCATAATGTACTCTGCTTCTGTACGCGCTGCTATATATGTCACACATCGATCAAATGCCGATTAGAGCAGCCAGCGCGGCATCCAGCAAAATGGTTGACAGGTTTTGCACCGACGGCGACGATATATTTGCGACTGAGTTGTCACATAATGTACTTTGAGAGAATGCTTACTTTCGTTTTCCATGCTATTATATACCGGACCAGTTCACACGGTGACAGTCGTGCTCGTAGATATGCAAATAAGTATAGTTTATACAGATAATAACTTAACATCAACCTTGACATGGCACAGCTAAATAAAAATCTTGCATAGCATAGACATGGTGTTTGGAAAAGCTCCTTGAATCTGTACACAAAGCATATAGGATTTTCCATGCGTTAGCTTATTGTACTTGGGACTAAATTCCGAATCAAATAACTGTAAAACATCGCACAGTGAATTCCGTGGTTCGATACATTTCAAAATATATATGGCATTTGATTACAATAATCAATGTGTCTTACCAAGGCTTTCTCAGGCCTTTAGTATTATATAACAATGGGCAAGAAATGCGGCTATATACTTGACAAACGGATGCGATACTCTAGTGCAATATGACGAGGTACGAACATGTTGATAAATTGAAGATTTCGCCGCGGTAGCATCTGTACCCACTGTGTACTGCGTAGGAAGTGTTGATTGATAGTACAAATTAATAATGATAGAATGCTGATAATGCCGCATATGCATCTCTATGATCGTGTCAATGACATATTCGAACAGTATAACAACAAGCTGCTACTAACATACTATTGCCATTGTTCTAGTATGGCGCATGTGGGAACGCTGTATGGTCTCATCCTTGCCTATAGAGCTTAACGGGGTGCCCAAAATACAGCTAATAATCATAACCGGTTTGCTGTGACATGCTAATTCATGTATTCGACAAATAATCAATCTTTAAAGCCAGGACCCAAGTAAGTGTTATACATAACAATAATCAATTCTGTTTAACAGATGTCCACCATATCTATAAACATATTCTTTATTATGACCGTTGGGCAGTAATGTATACTACTCGTTCAGATGATCAGCCCCTCAACTATATATATATATATATATATATATATATATATAGAGAGAGATATATATATATATATATATATATATATAGATAGAGATATATATATATATAGATATATATATATATATATATATATATATATAGATATATATATATAGAGATATCTCATATATATATAGATAGATATATATAGAGATATATAGATATCTCTATATATATATCTCTCTCTATCTCTCTCTATCTCTATATATATATCTCTATATATATCTATATATATATATATTTTATATCTCTCTATATCTATATATATATATATATATATATATATATATATATATATATATATATGTTGTTGTACTGATCAGACAGCAGAGGGCTCATTATCTTCGCTATTGCTTGCAGGTCGTTCGTAAGAACTGAATATATATATATGAGACTAGACCTAGACTATAACCGGGTTATCACGAGACATATTGATGCAGAGACAAAATGAGGAAGGAGGGGGACATTGATTGATGTACTAGGTAAAGAAACTCTACGTACTTTAGCATTGTGCTCTCAGACGCTTTTATAGCCGAGCTAGTATTGTTACCTGGCATTACAGTGACGTTCTATTCAGGGAACTTTGTCAGATACATGGTTTTGCCATTCCCATCCTCATTATGATTGTTTCAAGCATGCGATGCTGTCATGTAATCTATACAATTGGTGTTTTTTATATATTGATGTGCATCGCGATACACAGGCATGGACAAAGCAGTTGATAAAGTACGTGGTAAACGCCATCAGAGTGTTGTAATATTATCTTATCGCATGCTATTTATCATTTGTTTCTCCGTATGTGCATTAAAATTACACTTTGGTCGCTCTACTAAACCCAGGTGATAAAATTACCATTGGCTGCTCGTTGAACATGTGCACAATTTATTGAGAGGACGTGTAATCGCATTTACTGCCTCTTCAAAGGGAATAATAATGCCTGTTTTACGCCACTCTCCATAATGAGGTGATATCTCGACGGTGAAGGATGTCATGATTGTGCTAAAATATATATAACTTGGGTAGTAGGTATAAAAGTAAAACAGTAAACACATTTTGTACATAGTTGTTGATCGTTCATTATCAACTGATCTCAAATGATTATCCGATCTGTGCTTTCTGAATTTGCATCAGGATGCTATGTTTATCAATCGTTCATGATGATGTGACCAAACGTGTTAGAACTAATCTCTTCGTAATATGCATTATCCATGGCTTTGCGCAGATCATTTTTGCAGGGTAGTTTATCAACAAATCATTACTTGAAGCCAATGAGTTTCCTAAAGGCTAGAACTATCGATAGCAATGTCTTACATATAAATCACCAATGCATACAGCTGTAATAAGAGCTATTGACGCACGTGCGTGCGAATTTGGACACACGTGAATGTGTGCAAAGGCCTGTTTTCCAATATGTATGAGTATTTTTCAGATGGATGTCTAATGCTTTTTACTCCACAATAGTTCATTAAACAATCGTTTAAATATAATACCTGATAATTGCTGAAAATGATTACATGGCAATAAAAATTGGTTGAAATTGTGGGCACTGACTATATTTTGGTAATGCACTGCGTTGCAATCTTCAAATCTTAATACTGAAGGATATTATATGGAATTATTTTACAAACTATTTGAGACGCTCTCGCTGTCATTATATTATCTTAGTAAGTTTACGTCGAAAATAACATTTGTTGTTTTAATCTAAGTAACATTATACACCATCTCTGCAATCAGCAGTAGTCCGACAATGTTAACAATTTTCGGTTCTTATCTCTCTAGTTCAATGCGTAGCACTAACAGACGCAAGCCGACAGTGCATTCATATATTGTTCAACATAATTTTCTTACAGGTCATATGGGTTCATCGAATTAAATGGCATTTCATGTACGCTGCAGCAGAGATCAAAGTAACTGGCATTCCCCATAAACCGTGTGTTCAGGACATACTAGTTGTAGGCTGTGAAATCACATTTGATCAATATTAATCACGTATCACGTATATTCTCTACACGAACCGACCGAGACAGCTGACCGGTTCCACTTATGAATCACCTTGATGCATATTGGTTGCATAAAGTTAAGGAATAAATTGACAATTAGTGTCACTAACACCTGGCGCTGCATATTACCTTGGGTGCAGTAAGAACCACAAATGGCCCCCATGTGTATTTTTTAATTGATGGATTGAAGTTCCCTTTTTCGCAAATGCCTCTTGACAAGTCGAGTTATTGGACAATTCGCGGTACACTGTCTCGTAGGCCTTATTGTTTTCATGGCATATTGTACAATGAATCCCGTCTACGCTGGAATAGACGAACGATGAAGCCAACCCCTTATCGGGACGTTTAGCTTAGCTTCGGTTGGAAATCACGCCTGCTCTCAGAAAAATCAGTGAAACTGTTGATTTAATTCCCAACAAGCGATGCGTTTTACTTTGTCAATAACATTGCAAACATGTGTGCAAGATAGATACATAAAGTTAATATAAAAGATTGTTCAGATCCTATTCATTGTCAGACAGACTTTGCCAACAGTGAAGTCAGAATGGATAACATAATGTTTGACAATACTTTTATTATTTGGATGGTGTGCCTCCCTGTCATCAACAAAGCAAGTGTTAATTAACATAGATCAGCTGCTTTTAAATATTGTTTACATCTCTGTTATCAATGTTGTTACAATAATTCTATGATGCCAGAAATTATAGCGTTCATTTAGGATCACAGTTGAGTTCGAAAACCGAGTTTATTAACTGAACGCAAATACAAATATATATTATTGTAATGCATCTCTATCATCGATGTTTGTTGACGCTGGTACTACATGGACAGTTTTTAAAATTAACCTTCACGTCACGAGAAGTAGATGCACTTGCTATGCACAACTGGTATCGGGAGCTTTTATCGTTTCAATAGGATGGGAATAGAAACTTCAAGTTGCTTTAGGGCAATTCTGTCATTCTATGGCATAAGCATAGTCAATTTGATAACCTGTTGC
Organism: Urechis unicinctus; assembly: GCA_034190875.2. Taxonomy (NCBI): domain Eukaryota; kingdom Metazoa; phylum Annelida; class Polychaeta; order Xenopneusta; family Urechidae; genus Urechis; species Urechis unicinctus. Next base: position 38,568,355 of record CM067353.1, on the reverse strand, counting down.
GATCTGAACGTATTTTAATTGTTTTACCTAATAAACCAAAATGACTATTCACGACGCATTGCTAATAAGCGACAGCATAGATATAAGATTGATATAAACTTTAAGACCTTATGCTTGACTATAATATAGTTTTTTATGCTTAGGTTTTGTTGCGTAATGATTACTGCTAATTCAAAACCCTCCATAATTAATCATTTTTCTAAATGATTATCCCTAGTTGTCAATCAACGACGATTATTCAATGATTGGTAAGATAAAGGATTACTATTGCCGGGTTACATAAACTTATATAGGCTATTTCATCATGAGGATAAGAAGTAATGGCGAACATCCATAGAGGAAATTAATGATTCAAGGCACCATTGATTATAAGATGTTGAGGGATATATGCTTATAAGTAGCATCAAACCAATTGATTGCCTGTAAGGCAGATTATGCTCCAGGGAGCATCCGAGGCATAGATCAAATATAATACATGAGACCCTCATAGTTCCTAGGGTAATAAATTTTTTCACATTGATTACTATGCACGACGCAAATAACAATTTAGCATGGATGGATATCTTCAAAACAGAAAGGAGCCGATTGCATGACCTCGCATACGTAGCAAACGATAATTGAAGCTCTAAAAGCATATTCAGCATGGCCATTTTGAAAGGTTTTTAACAACGGCGCTTCACTAACTATTTAAATCGATGGAGACCAATGTTGCTGAGTACATAAATCAACACGCATAGGGCAGTCGAAGATACGTCGCTATGTGAACTAAAATAAGAGTTATTGTTCTGCTGCCCTAGAGGCAATTCGTTAACGTCACCATGTGCGCATAAGGGTCGTTGTGAACTGATTATTCTTCGAGTGTAAATTTGAAGGCGGTCATCAGAAAGATACATATAACATACGATTGCTACAAAAGCGCCTATTATGATTTTGTGTTACGTGTAGGTATCGTTATCATGTAATGATATAATTTATATATATATATATATATATATAATTTACATAATAAATTTATATATACATATATATATATATATATATATATATATATATATATATATATATATATATATATATATATATATATATATATATATATATATATATATATATATATATATATATATATATATATATATATGTGTGTGACACTCTCTACACGAGATGAAATGTTTAACAACTTTGCCAGGACATTTTTGGTTAGCCATCTGAAATGATGTATGCATAGATTACTTGAGAGCTAACAGACTAGATGAGAAATATTTTCAATTGAATAACAGCTGTATTGGGGGCCTATCTCCGGTAAGATGGTACATACCGTTCGCACATGTTACCTTCTTTTATTGTGTTAAAATGATTGTTCTGTGGGAGTTATTGGAAATGGCACTTAGGTATAACAGTAATTTAATGAGTTGGTATGTCTGGTTGTGGCACGTTTTAAAAGATTTATAGCCCAATACATCGAGTACAACAACATGATGATAGGCAGACGAGTTGATCGAACATAATGACCTACAGTATAAAATTTCAAGTCAACAATTAAATGAATAGCCCAATACCTATAGTACCACAACAGAATGTTAGGCGGACGCCTGGATAGAACATAATGACTTACAGTGTAAAGTTTCAAGTCAACAATTAAATTAATTGAACTTACTGGGTATCAAGTGTCCCAATTATTCAACTGAAACGGATAGCTTTCCAAAGATGCTCACTTGTGTAGATTGAAATGACCCACACACACGGTTATCTGCAATGATCAACAAGTTGTGGTTATTCTGCAACCAAATCACATTTCCCTCATAATTGAGAAAGCTTAGAGGCAGAAATTCTCATTATCGTTGCGCGACAATAAATTTAAGGGCCCATAAATAATTCACGGCTGTACAAGATGCAGAAGCAATTTATCTATTGTATATATATATGACTATATATATATATATATATATATATATATATATATATATATATATATATATATATATATATATATATATATATATATATATATATATATATATATATATATATATATATATATATATATATATATATATATATATCGGCGTATAATGCCTGTTAAGTCGCAACAACTCAAACTTGTTCCGCTAGCTCGGAATAATATGCTGCTTATGTAAGATGAACATGACTTACGAGTATAATAATTATTATTACCATCCAATTGTTTTTATGCAGAATCGCAGCGTGCTCAAAGTGCTTCCTATCGATACACCAGTAAAATAGTGACGCGGAATATATCAAGTATACATTAATAGTTAAACGAACTAGTTATGTAGTCTTTTATCTAAAAGACAGCTTTTGTTCCATTTATGCTTCTTTATGTTTAACAGATAAAATTGACTCAAGCACATATTAAAACACGTAAATCATTTAATTTAAGCTTTAAAAAAGTTTTTTTGTAAACGTTTAGAAACATTTCACAACTGGCATTTGTCGCAAATGGCACGTGTATGAAAGGCGACGTTGGCAGTATTTACACGTGGGGTTGGGTAAGTTCAGAGGAGCTAGGACTATAAATAAAGACATCCTTGATTTGCCCTGGTACACAAAAAAAGGAGCACAGATTTATAAAAGCCCATAATAGCAAAGACAACGACAAGCCGCGTGTTTGAAACAATTGTAAAAAAGATGGCATACCCAGGTCTCGGACGAAAAGAAAGTAAAGATATCCCTGAACAGAACGTCAATGTATTGCCAATGAACAATATTAGCTCGGCTATAAAAGCGTCTGAGAGCACAATGCTACAGTACGTAAAGTTTCCTTGCCTCGTAGATCAATCGCATCCCCATTCCTTGCACATTTCGTCTCTGCTTCAATAAGTCTCGTGATAACCAGTTAAGGGTCTAGGTCATGTCTTGTTTGTAGATACAGTTCTTTTTAATAACATGTCAGCAGTAGAGACGTTGGGGAACCATCTGGTGCCTGATCAGCGCACAACATGGGTAAATTATAATGCCATAGACGTTAAAACTATTCTACGCTACCTTTACGTTAGTAACAAAATTAACTTCCTGCACCAAGTAAGCGTTCATGGAATAAAGACTACCAACACCAATGCATAGTTTATGCATTTTATGCTGTAACCGGTACAATTCGATAGCCGGCTTTCTGCAAATGTTAGGCTAAAAAAACGTCAATGCTTTAATAGGTCCAAGTCACCAGGGGAACATGGAACAGTGCTATCTGTGAACAGAATACAAAATGCACGACATCAGTTGCGCTTTACTGGCATTTCTAAAGCAGAACCAGTCGATCACTGCCCTTTCTTTTAATCATTAGTCAACCCTTTTTTGTAGTCGTTGCAGGTTGTCATTGTCACTAAAAGTGCTCCTAATGTCACGGCTTGTGGTCTGTTACGGTGGTCATGTCGTTGGGTAACCCAATATGTCACGGATGCACTCAAGAATGTGTTACCCAAACCATTGCGTCCCAAATAAAGCATCAGGATGTTCCTGCAGTTATTGTATTCAGCACTCCATATCTAGGGATCACAATTGGACAACATTGGATCATTATATGCAGAAATATGCAAATGCATGGCGCCTTAGTCAGAAACGAAGCGTAGAATAATCGCTATGTAAGGATCAGGATAATGATTTTGAAGGAACATCGTGCGTGTAATTATGACGGGCCACTCTTCATCTCATTTGATGTTCGTTGTTAATTTGTACGGTACAGATGAATTTAATGCGCTTAATAAATGCACAAGGGCAAAGCTGCTCACATTCCGTACACGTATGTAATTGTAAAGCGTTACCATGACTTTATTAGGAGAAATGTGTGTGTTATGTATTGATGGTACAGACGAAGAAAGACATCAGCATATATGAATCCACTTTAACCGCACGCAAATATATATTGGATGGGTTAATGCATGGTTAGTAACATCCGACGAGATGGTACGTGCCCTGGATCTTTGATCAGACATTGTATAATTGGGTGCCCTCCTTATTACTGGCTTCCTGTTGGTGCTGCAGAATGCGACGGGGAAGTGTTTGTGACGGGAAATTGAAATATGGTCGCTAAATGAAATAATCTAAACAAAAAATAGTTACATCAATGTTGTTGGAAAAAAATTCTTCGCTGGAAGTAAACAAGGCCCTATATTAGAAACATGAAGCCATGAGGACAAAATCATCCTGATTGTTCAATCTTTATAAGGATGCCAAACTCTAAACGCGTTCAGCAAATGATACATTTGAGATCGTTGTACCAATTATTGATGCTGCAATAACGCACTATTTATTGATGTTGATCAAGCAAATCAACTCATGCAACATTAACTAATCTTGTAGATCCCATCATATAATTATTCTTGCCGATGCCCAAGACATACGACTTTTTCAAAAATACGTCGCCAGCAGATAAGTATATGCCGCGCATAACATGATCGAAGTAATACTTGTAGCATGGCGGCTTGTCTATATTTGAAGGTACATCATGGAATGAGAACGAGAAGAGCAAGTAGCCTGTCGGTTACATCCATGTGGACTGATTGGAACAAAAGAGTGAACGGCTGGTTAACTAAAAGCGCAATCAAAAAATTAGTTATAAATATTATCTTATTGACAAATTACTTAACCATACAACACATACGACACAGTCCATCGGTTTTTGTTTGCAAGGTTATATATATATATATATATATATATATATATATATATAGATATATATATATATATATATATATATATAGAGATATATATATATATATATATATATCTATATATATCTATATAGATATATATATATATATATAGAGTATAGTGGTACTATGTGTATATATGTATGTTGCGAGCTAGAATGCAGAAACAATAAAGCTATGCAGGGCTGCATGACGCTAGATGAAGTCATACTCTGGAGAGAGATCTCTATAAATCATCGATATGTCTCAATTGAGAGATATCTCTCTCTCTCTATCGAATGTCAAAATATTTTTGGACTATTTGACTGTTGATATTTCAATAAATACGAACAAATGTATTGTGTGTGGCAGTATGTTACGAGCAGAACCAAACGGACATGCAGGGTAGTCATACTTTTAAATCATCATCTCAATTCGAGTCTCAAATATTGGGGACTGTTGATATTTCAATAAATACGAACAAATGTATTAGGCAGTGTATCACCAAACGGGTAAGTATGAATCAATCGAGTCTGCTATTAGGGTTTGCTTCGACTAGCAGTATGGTAAGTATGAAAATGAGTGACACACGCCCGTTATCAGGTGACACTACCATGAAATCCAAGGATGCACAAGGGGCTTTTGATCCAAAGTCTCGGGGCTCGGCATCTTTTAAGGATATGGAGTCTTCTGAATTGTCGAGGCGTCCACGACCCATCTTTATTCAAAAAAATTCCATGTAGTATTACCAGTACAAGACACCGTCCCGCCGTAGGTTGCATGTTAGGCCCTCGTGGTATAACTATGTGCTGTACGGTAATAATATAATCGATATACGGTAGCAGACATATTAGACCGTTATTAAACTATTTGTTAAAGTGCGATATAGAAAATTTGAGCGTAAATGTGGCGGTATTTTTCGTTGTTACCGTTCCTTGTGATGCATAACTGTCAATACTGGTTCATTGAAACCACATTATATCATTGCCTCTAGCTTGCCCGTTTTTCAAACATATGCGCGTCAATGTGTGGATGCATTTGATCATGTACCAAAAATGGATTGGAATATACCTTAATGCACTCCAAGCGTTGCTGACATGATTATGAAATATATAACGACGTAGCCATTACTAATAAATCCCTGTTTAATGACTTTGTTTAACGATTAAAGCCACTGTTCAATAAAGCATATATGAAACTCCTAGAAGAAATGTAAATGAATCCGCGATTGTTTCGTAGCCTATGGAACGGAGAAATCTTAGGCTCACGGAAATAAAAAAAAACTGCGCTTATTAATTATTTGGCTCTATCGTCAATTTGAATTGTTATTTAAGCCGCGGAGTTAATCACCGAAAAAAGTCCTATTTTATGCAATACATTAACTGGCATCACCACGTACGGTTCGGTCTGCACAGATAATCCAAAATTGATATGCGATCGATGGTACCACTGTTTGCCATTCAACAAGTCTCTTGTATAGGAGAGGTTATGATACCATGGAAATAAATTAATCCTTGATCCGAGTCCTAGCTACATCTGCGTTTGCATGGAGTGGTGAAACAAATGCACATGACACTTGATAAAGGTAAAACATCGTATTGTTTATGTAATGAAATAAATGCACACAGCTACCGCATATGATGTGCCCAACACGGACGATTATAAAGGTCAAACAAATCAAGAGTCATATATTGGATGGGTAAGAAAAAAAGGTTGATGTCCGCTTTTAGAGAACTTAAATAATGAGCTCCGAGATTGGTTTGGGACTTTAAGCCCAAGACAATCAGGTACCATATTTGGAGCAGAAAATTGCTCGAACGATTACCTTCATCAAAATAAGGGAGACTATTCCTAGCATTATCAAGTCGGTAGCATTGCACTCGCCGCCAGGCATCTTTGTAAGGCCTATGCAGAGGAAGTATTCCCGTTCGTGTCGTATTTGGTCTTTTCAATGAAATATTTGCATATGCTCTCGTACTTAGTGATTTGGTATATCAATTTTATGGTGAGCTTAATCACGAACGGATAAAAGCAAGAAATATTGCCAATTGTACATGTGGAATGACTGCATACTGACAGTTGTCGTCGTACATTTTCCGCAATGGGGATATATATATATATATATATATAGAGATATATATATATATATATATATATATATATATAGAGAGAGAGAGAGAGAGAGAGAGATATATAGAGAGATAGAGATATAATAGATACAGAGAGATAGAGACAGATATATCTTTCTATAGATAGATATCTTTAGGTGTAGAGAGAGAGAGATAGATATATATAGAGAGAGAGAGATATATATCTATTTATATCTAGAGATCTATAGAGATTTACACACAGAGGGACATAGAGAGAGATAGGGAGATCTAGAGAGATTTCTATAGATATACATATATATCTGTACCTATAAATATATATATATATCTATGTATATAAATATCTATATATAAGAATCTCTTTATATATACATATATAATTATAGATATAAATATCTCGCTCTTCCTGATAAATATTTATCTCTTTATCTATATATATCTCTCTCTCTATATATGTCTATATATATATTTATGTATATGTATATATATATATAAATATTTATATATATATCATATACTTATATATATTTATATATACATGACAACATGGTGATGCCTACTAGAGCTGTTCCCAGGCTATCTCTCCGTATAGGTGGAATTTTACTCATTACTAGTAGGCGATCAGCCGTGTTGGACTGGAAATTGGACACCACACATCAGCAAATTGGTCAATCAAGTGTGAATGCTTGTGATAGCGGACATCCTCATTATAATGATCGACGCAGATTATCGGTCAGGCATCAAATCCTCCGATATCATTGATCAAGAGTTTGACGCATGTCTATATCTCCGTTAATCTGTGATATCCTTAACTGTAAGGTGTACGATAATAAATAAAATAATAAAATAAAAAATGACGTTACATTCATAAATATAGATAAGCATTCACGGCCACAATTACGTTATATAACTTGATAAACGCGATTTGCTTCCAAAGAAGGGGGTTTTAAATTAATTAAAACCTTCAATATTTAACATTGTTGGAACTAAAAGAACCGACACATACCCGGCGCTACAACTTTCAAGCTTATAATTAATTGTAAATACTGACAGGCAAATGAGTCCATTCAAATCGTCCGCTAATCTATATGAGTATTACACTTAAACTCGTCTCTATATCCGACCGGTATGTTATATATTCAGTTGACATTATTGTCCATTTGTACATTGTTGATTTTAAACTTGATGAGAGGAAGCGAGCTTTACATTTGATTACAATTTATGGGCAGGAAAAGCTCGCATTTTCCAAAATCAGCCGCGGATTACCTTTGTTACCTTTGTTAATAATGGTACAGACAAATACATCGGCTTGGTAGAGGCATTGCTCCTGTGAATATCAGCAAAGTCACTCCATGCAAGTGTTTGCGGGTTTCAACCATGTCAGAGCTTACAAGTTTGGGTTGAATTGTGTGCACCAACAACACTGCAAGAAGGAAAGTGCAAGTTTTCTAAGAAGCAACATTTGTTCCGCTTGGTAGCAAGGCTGTATGTGTGTATCTAATAAGAAATAGTAGGGCCATCAAGTAGGATATTATTTCCTGCGACACTGATTACCGTTCGGAATGCTCTTCCGAAAATGATTAGAAATATAACCTTCAAATAGGTGATATGGTAAAGGTCATGGACAAGAATGATAAATATACATGTATAGCCCTTTTGAAATGTCATCGCCCACTAGGAACCAACTCGCTGCTCAGCCAGAACAGCAACAATCCCTTTACTTCATCAAATGTCGATGGCTTTTGCACTGATAAGCATATCGATATCACCCCTAAAGAGGGATTAGCTGACATCAGATTGGATTATGCCTAATGAAATGCAGGCTGTCACGTCAGATATTCCCACATGCTATTGAAGCTGACTAGGCTGCAATAAACTGCAGTGTTCCGTTTGTACATGCACAAGTGCACGTTGATATGACACAGCGAGATATCTCTCAAACGCATGACTTTAACATAAGCAAATACGGTCGATTAATCCGTTGATGCAATTTTTTATTAACAGTAATAGCGACCCCAATTAATGTATTGAATCCAATTCTATTTAAATAACATGAAAATCACCAGGCACTATTGTGGCATCAGTTAAAGACGTATAGTTCTTTACATCGTATGAAGTCATTTTGATAGAAAAACATGTGATTGGGAAAAACAAATAGTATTTGATAGTGCCCATGGTACGGCCCCCCCTGATAAGAAAATGTTATGCGAATTGTTTGCATAATAACAGGTGGAGAGATTACTAGTAAGGTATAATTAAATAGTGTCAGATATTAAGAATTTCCTTGAGCCCATAATTTTACAACCAAGGCATTGATACATCGTTTTCGACCAGCTATGTTGCAAAATCGTGGCTAGAAAGTTATTGCGCAACTTCTTTCTCAAGAATTCGGCTTTGCTCGGATGTCATTCACACAATCCATTTCATTTATTTAGCTGCTAGCGTGTCAGACCTTATCACGATTCAAAACAGGTCACCGACCACGATCGCGGCTGGCCTCTACACCAGATCTACTTTATCGGTTTTGCAAGAAGCAAATTGCATACTCGTGACTATGCATTACAAATGCCTTGCACAGTATTATTGGATTCCATTAGCTGTAAGTTCGACCAGGGTATTACATGAGATGGGGCCGGGATTTAATTTTGAAATAACTGACTAGAGAGAGCGAAACAAGAATATTTATCTCTAAAACGTACGTTATTCGTATTTCGACGCTTATGTTTCAACCTTATGTTGGTGTCATATACGTGCAAGGACCAGAACGACCTCCACATGTACAAGGATCTTAGCATTGAAATAATTTTTGGAACACCATTGAATGTTTTGAAATATCCGTATATTTAACGAAAAGCACATAAAACGCATTTGATATCTCATAAAATGTTATTTAACATAAATGGCTTGTATATTTTTTATAGTTTACGTCCCGATGATTTCCCAGACTTAAGAGGAATAGCACTTCCTGCTCTGCACAACCGTATAACTAGATGTCATTGGGTCTATAAAGCGTTACCACATGTGGACATGGGCCCTTATGGGACTTCGAATGCTGTCAAATTGCGTGTTTAGATACCTTATATGTTTCAGGCTAATAACCAAAACCTCGTGAATATTCATTATCAAATTAGCCATGCGTATGCCATTAGTTGGCAGAATCGCCCTGTATTAACTTGATGATACTATCGTCAGCCTATTGAAACAATGGTAGCTCACGATTCCAGTGGTGCATAGCATATGCATTTACTTCTTTTGACGGGGAATATTGATTTGATAACCTGTCCCTGTAGTACAAGCCTATATAATGAGAGTTAAATATCGATGATGAAAATGCAATACATTAATATTTATAAGTATTTGCTTTAAGTTAGGATACAAAGTTTTCGAACTCAACTGCGAACCTACATAGACGTCATGATTTCTGGCATCTTCGATTCATTGAAACATTATGAATTACAGAGATGTAAACAATCTTTTAATGCAGATGATCCATGTTAATTAACACTTGCTCTGTTGATGAAAAAAAGTAGACCTTGCATATATAAGAACACCATCCTATTATTAAAAAGTATTGTCAAACATTATGGGATCCCTTTGTGTCTGCACTGTTGGTAAACTCCGTATTCACATTGTCGTGGGATGTAGTCCCTTACAAGGTTAACATTCATGTTGTTTTAAAAATACAGTTATCGCATGGCAGAGGCGTGTTTGACTCACATAGAAGCAATAATTTAATTACAATAATACTGACACATAAGAACTATATTTCTGCATTGATTGTACCAGTTCATGAAGGCACAGGTTATATACAGCAAACAACCACTACCAACCGATTCATTGACTACGTGCAATGCTATTGGAGGTGAATTTTACTACCCAAATTATATATAAAAGGCCTAGACAATTGCCTCCTCTGTACGCACTGATGAGAACGACGAAAGAGTCACTATAACGCGCGTCAGATGTAAAGTCTACGAGATTAGTCAGTCTGACAATTAATAGGATTGGAGCAGTCTATTATTATCTTTATATATCGATCTAACACTCAGGTTGGCAATATTATAGACAAGTTAGACGCATCGCTTGTTGGGAATGTAATCAACAGTTTCACTGACTTTATAATGTGAAGGGCAGGCGTTATGATATCCGCAGCTAAACTAACTGTCGCTATAAGGGGTTGACTTCGTCGTTCGTGTACTTAAGCGAAGTTGGGACTTAATGTACAATATGTCATGAAATCAATGAAGCTTTTGAGAGTGTGTACCGCGAATTGTCAAATAACTCGACTTGCTAAGAGGCATTTGAGAAGAAGGGAACTCAAATAAATTAATTAAATAATACACATTTGTGGTTTCTACATCACCCACGGTAATATGTAGTGCCATGAGTCATTGACACTAGTTTGAAACCCTCTGTAATTAAACGTAGTTGTAGATAATTATGCACTAGTTGTCAATCAATAACGATTATTCAGTGATTAGTAGGAATATTACCGCCGGGTCATATAAACTTGTATATGCTATTTAACCTTGAGGATAAGAAAGAAGGGCGGGCATTTTGTAAAAGGCAAGGGCAATGGGCCAAAGTCAATGTGAGTCAGATGATGCACCAGGGCGCATCCGATGCATCAATCAAATAGGATACATGAGACCCTCATAGTCCATCTACCACTACCTTCCGAATTATGGACTACGTGCAATGCTATTGGAGGTACATTTTACTACCCACATTATATATATTTTAGCACAATCATGATATTCTTCACCGTCGAGATATCACCTCAATTTTGAGAGTGGCGTTAAACTAGCATTATTATTCCCTTTGAAGAGGTGATTATTTAAGTTAATTCGATTACACGTCCTCTCAATAAATTGTGCACAGGTTTAAGGAGCAGTCACTGGTCATTTTATCACCTGGGTTTAGTAGAGCGACCAGAGTGCAATTTCAATGCACACACACGGAGAGACAAATGATTAATAGCATGCGATGAGATCATATTATTACTCGCCGATGGCGTTTACCAGGTGCTCTGTCAATTGCTATGTTCATGTCTGTGTATCGCGATGCAAATCAACATATACAAAAGTATGGATTACATGACAGCAACGCATGATGAAACAATCATAACGAGGATGGGAACGGCAAAACCATGTATCTTACAACGAGAAAGCGAAGAAATCCCCGAATAGAACGTCACTGTAATGCCGAGGAACAATACTAGCTCGGCTATAAAAGCGTCTGAGAGCACAATGCTAAAGTACGTACAGTTTCCTTACATCCTACATGTATCGCTGGCCCCTTTCTTGCTCATTACGTCTCTGCGACAATATGTTTCATAATAACCAGATATTGGTCTAAGTCTTGTCTCGTTTGTAGATGCAGTTTTTATTAACAACCTGTCAGCAGTAGCAACGTTGATGAACCCTCTGTTGCCTGATCAGTGCACAACATGGGTACTTTATCATGTCATAGATGTTACAATTATTCTACGCCCTCTTTACGTAGATTACACGTCTCGAAGGGATAGAAAGACACTAAAACTCAAATCAATTATCAACGTCGTGTGTACTGTAATACAGGTCATATATTTTACTTTCTCGAGAACTTGGGAAATTTCCTGACAGCATTTACTCTCTGTTACTGTAAGCATTGGCCCATTTTTCAGAAAAAAAAATTAAATTGACATATAACATGAATAAGAAGATGACTTCAAGCAAGACTTAAGTACAACTGCAAAATAAAGAGTTAATTATCCGCAAATGGTATGCCAAGTGCTGTTACCAAGTCGGCTCAAGTCCTCTTCTATTTGAAGAGAATTTGCTGGCCTAGTTTTAGCTTGAGGCTCAAACCTTGATGTATGCCCCCACAGGCTCCTAGTTCCTCTTCTTGTTGTGAAGAAAACTCACTACTGTAATGCAGCTAATTGCTTCCAGAGTTGTCAGTATATAAGGAAGACAAGGACATTTCGCTCCTTAGAAAAAGCAAAGCAAAATTTAATGGCAGTTATGCACTGTACTAGTCGTAAGTAATGAATATATATATTCTTTGCCAGAAGTCTCTCTGTACAACTCACTGAAGAAATACATTTAATTGTTACAGCTAATCCCTAAAAAGTCTCGTCTCTCAAAACCAGTGCTAATATTTAAGATGAAATTAACATCTGTTGACAATGAGAGTACAATTTATTGAAACTCCCCATTTAATGCAGAAATCAGTTTTCATTTGCGACAACTATTTAATCAAATAAACGCACAAGAATAGATAATCTCCGTAACAGGACAGGCCTTAACGGGCGTGAAATCAAGGTGCAGCCCTGTGTTCCAGCACCGCCTGTGTTATCGCCTGTTCCCCTATTGGTTGATGTTTTCACACTACATAATAGAAGTTCGTTACAGTTTAATGCATTGTAGGCGAACAAGTACTCAGAGCCACATGAAATTATGTGATACGTTGCGGTATATGATGTAAATGAAGACGGTATAAAATGCGATTATGCTTACACCTACCACAACTCCCGTGTAAAGACGCTATCCGGCTGGACGGTGACATTTGACGTCACAAACTCAAGAGCCAATGACCGTCAGTTTTGCGCATATGCCATAACGGTCCGAAATATCCAGGAATTATTTTAAAAAAAAACATTACATCAACGGGCGAAAATATTGTTGGAAACGTCTTTCACAGACTGATATACACCTACTAAAACTTCGATTAGAGAGTCGAAAAAAGACGTTGCTTGCACATTAACTACTACGATTTCAGACTGCATGCTGTTGAAAATTTTTTTTCTATTGGGTTATTTTGTTGGTTTCATTCCTGGAAAGCCAGGAGAGTGATACAGAACTCAAGCTACAACATTATTAAAACTCCAAAGAAATATCTGCTGGCAGTAGAAGTCAGGTAATTGATTTAGGTTTGAAAGTAAGATTGCGTCTTTATTATCTACAATGGTTGGTGATCTGCTGAGATGCTAAGTGATTACTTGTGGGTTATTGCCACATTGATTAGCTCTAGAGATATACTTTATGTATTATCTGTTCTTAGGTGGTGACTGTGTTTACTTCGGTCTCGCCAAAGGTCTCCAAACAACATTGCTACCTCTAGTACTGTGTAATGATCAATTGCTTGACCTTTCTGTCAATCTTCCGTACATTTGCGTCCTCGGAATGATATACCGCTATATCCTCATGAAATAATTGCTCATTTTCGTTCAAAATATTTTAAAATAATTTCGTTTGACTATTATAATATGATTGCCTTGTCATATTAACGCACAAATATAATCTTTCACGAATGATTTAATTGGATTATAATTATTATAGCAATATTCAAAAATGAGTGTATCGTGTCTCGTCTGTACAATGTCCCGTTGTGTATATCAACAGCATATTAATCCGACTCAAAGGGCACTGATCTTACGTCTTGTATGTGCAAAAACTGCTAGCTGAAGCACTATTTACATTTTTACTGCATATGTGCAACAAGTTATATGACAAATAGAGAACCACGATCTGACGTTACAAAACAGTATACCTCTCTGAGAGGGGCATTTCATGTTTAGATGTTATCCAATCACGAGAAACATGAACAAACCCTGCTGTGAATGAAAACACCGGCTGTTAGATGGTGTGAGAAAGTTCCGTTCATCCCAACCCTCTTAGCAATAAAAATCAAGACAAACGAGACCTGTTAAACATTGGCTGTTAGGGATGTTTTGGCTGCAAAAGGGGTTATAGGTTCACGGTGAATTATCAAAGTGAGTCGCAAAGCGTACTTGTTCAACGAGGTGATCAGACTCGAGGCAATGAGTTCTGCTGGGCTGAGGGTAACATAGAAGCCTCGCTCGTAACATGCAATGGATAGCAACAAATGTACAGTTTCATGTGACCACTGACTGGGGACCCAAAGTAGGATCTTGAGTTTTGCAAACACGAAAACCAGGATTCGTATTAATAAAGAATCGTTACTTGAGTCGGCGATATAATATGCGTATTGAAATAACAATAATTCATCTCAATGCTGACTGTCTATAGCTTTGGAATTAATACAAAAAGCAAAGAAAACCCGAATTCAATGAAGGAAAATAAAATAACTGTCTAGTCTTTCACGATGTTTATAGAAGTATACCACAATTAACGCGCGTCATAATAAAAAGCAAAGGCCTTGACCGCGGTTGTCTATGAATGTGTTTCTCACCCTTATTCAATCACACGTCTACTGGAGTGTCACCTATAATATATGGCATGGCCATTGGTCCTGAGTTTGCAACTGCACATTTTGTATCTATGAATATGACCACGATGAACAAAAAGCACTCTGTGGAGTTAATGCAGCAATCATTATAGCCCTGCAGGAAGTCTTGTAAGGTTACATAAAATGAATATAATTTCATCCTACTAGATATTATAGTCTGCGAGACAATAACTGCAAATCCCCATATAAATGTAAGAGTGAGAGACGATTCCGTCAAAGATATCTGCACGAAAGACAAGATTGACCCGCGATGAATACCAACAAAAAACTTTCGTTTGCCCAGGGCAATATCAATCTCGGCAATGATTCTTATGATTTCGAAGTGGATACATAGACTTTTGAACTTGAAGCCTGTTTTTCCATTTTCAATACTGCAAAATGTGATTCCTTGCGCCATTTTCCACATTTATGTAGAATTTTTTATTCATATCGAAAATACAACCAACTTTGACTTAGCATATATCTTAAACAGCAAAAAGAAAGATGTGAATGGCAAACCTATGTTGTTTTCAAAGAAAGAGCGATGAGATCCCTAAATAGATTGACACTCTTATATCAGCGAACAATACCAGTTCTATTATTCATGCGTTTGAGAGCACAATGCCGTTGCACCCTGGTCGCCTTTATCAATTCATCATTCAACGACCTTGCAATGAATATTTTGACCAAGCGACAATATATTTAAGTGAGCGCTTTTTATAGGTTCAGCTTTTCTACAAGGCTTGTATTCAGCACTCTGACAAGCACATAACAATGGCACAACATAATGTCATACATGACGCGGTAGTTCAATACAATTATTACGATGATTTTTATTATTTACACTAGCTACATTACGCTTCACTTACATGTGATTGAATCAAATGATATCAGCCAGAATAAAGATGAATATCGTAGCGCTTCAAGCGGAATTCCTTATGATATTGCTCAACTGTACTTTGCATTTATTGAAAATATAAACGTGTACTGATCTTGCTTAAGATTTGTATATTGCAATTTTCGTGAGTGGCAATATTGGACTATGTCACTTATTTCATTATCAACGTTACTGACTTACACACTCTTAACGTCAATGTCGATAACGGGATAGTAAGGTATTCAATCATATACATGTTAGTTCGCTTAGCACGTGCCGAAACAAAGATAGGTTGCATAGGCTACCCACCTTTCGAGGTGCTTAATATAGCACCATATAATCGAAGCAACTGTCAAAGAAGGGACGCAACCTGTTTACCTCTTTGTTGCATGCGGCGCCAGCTACTTTTATTGGTTTTTGACTGACAGGATAGCTTAAGGCTTGTACAACTTCCAATATAAATTGTTCTAAACATCCATATGTCACTCAAAAGACTCATTCAATGCCATACTTGTGATATATTTTCCCTGTCATCTATGTTTAGATAAAGCGCCGTGACTTTCCTGGAAATAGTTGATCAAACAACCGTAGGGGAAATACCATTTGTCATAAATAAATCGTGGAGAGTGATATTGGAATAGGAATAACTGCATTGCATGAAAATATACCGGATAAATACGCTACTGATGAACGTATATGCAGACGAGGTACTATTCTAGCCAGAGAGCAACAATCAGTACGCCCTGATGTGTTCTAACACTTCACAGTGGCGTATAATTCGTTTTCACATGGAATACGTTTCCATGGCATTCCATAAAGCTCCTACATTATGACTAAGCAGAGATCAATTATATAAAAATTCGTAGACGCAGTGTGAATCGATGTTACTTGTGTGTTGATGCTCTGCTTGGAGGGTTTCTAATACGTTTATGTTTGACAATACCTATCAGCATCAGGATGGTGTAATTGTAAATGCATATTCTATTGTTAGTCATCAACAACACAAGCGTTACTGACCCTCTATAACACGTATATATATATATATATTTGTGATAGCACTGTCATCCCTCTCTTCGCAAGGAGTCGCATAGTCGTGCGGATCTATCGTAACATTTGATTCAATAACCGAGTATACTTGCTGATTAACTCTATTTATACGTGTTAATATCTTGCCTTATATCAGAATAACGAACAAAATAAAGCATAAGATATTTGTTGATGTCAATGTGAAGGGGTTATGCACTGCATCATATTCAACAAAACCATTTGATGTGAAGAGGGTTAGCGACGAGAAATAGTAGAAAAACGATGTTTGTCAATTATAACTCTCAACTCTGTCTGGTTGTCAGTCATACAATTTGATTCTGGATACATTTATTGAATGCTAATTCGCTCCATAACCTCCCAAACAAATACGTAGGGGTATAGTTGTTAGGTTAAGCTTGTAATCATGTTTGTCTGTTTTAACTTTGACATATGAAAATAAGACAAATCAATGTATGGACGCTCCATCCAGCTGTCTTGGTTTTAATGCATAAAACAAGATCAATTCATTAAATCCCGGCTCTCTCTCATATTACACCCTAATCGAATTTGCAATTAACATCTTATGTGACCGACATTGCCAGACGCAAATGGGGTCGATGGCTTGTTTTGTTTCGGATAAGTAAACGACGTGATGATTTCTTACGCGCTATCAGTATATTGAATACGCTTGACATTATCAATGATTTGTTGTATAATTATACATGAACATCCGAGCAACGCCGAATTCGGGAGTATCAATGGAACGATGCGAAACGTAAGATTATGATAGGAATCCGAGTAAATAGCTGTGCACCATATTTCTAGCAGCGATACCGCACAATGGCTGGTAGAAAACGATGCATCCCTGAGGTGTTTGTGAATAAAAGGCTAAAGGCAACGTTTCATACTTCCTTGCTCACTATCTCTCCACCCGTATCCACGCGGACAAGAAAAGATTGTTCCCAATCCCAGGCCGGGCGTTCAACATACGATATGAGGAGCTTTATGTACATTTGCACGGCATTCCTACATCACCGTGTCATTGTCTGAAACAGATATCACATTTTGATACTCAAACATCATTTAAATTGTATTGAACTCAATAAATTAACCAATAAATTGGGATCTAGATCATTGTTACTGTCTTACGATATATTGGGATAGGCAATTCAGATCATGTGTTTGAGAGGTATCTCGTTGTAGCACGTTACAGTGACCTTCTGCATGTATTAATGGAAAACAGTCTATTTCAATGGGATGTGATCATATGTTGATAGACCGCTCGCATTTCATTCGGCAGTATAAAACTTAATGTCGACACATCCCTGGATTATGGTGTTATTGACATGTGGCACAAAAGAAAATACCATTTACATGTGTGGAATTAGATAGATTACTACTGTCTCCGTTGGACAGCAGTTTGTTCCAAGTTTGCAGAGACACTTACATATGGCTGAATATTATGCGTGCAAGAAAACAATGTGCACACATTCAATGTGATTTGCGTTTATATCTGATTTGCGCGATAGGTATGAGCAGCAAACAAGTCGAACAAGTTATGTTAATGTTTTAATTTTAGGCTCGCTAGACGTGTGTCGTGATTCAGTTAGCTCAAACGATTGTATATATGGAGTATTGTAATAGATTCAAAACACACATCTTTGAAAACCAACCACATACATCATATTATACAGAGAAGTGTAATTATTATCGTGACCGTGAATGGTCACACTTGAGCAGAATTCAGTGAGAATATTATGCTTGGCTGTGTTCATGAATGAACAAAACACATTTTAGCCTACTGGATAGCATATCGAAAGTCGACTTACATAACGACGTCAAACTTTGTAATACTGGTATCGGATGGTATGTCGGCAATCGCAAGCATTCACACACGATTTATCCATTTACTTATGTGTGGTATCCCACGACGGCTGATCATTTACAGGCAATGAGTATAATCTCACTGATACATGGAGAGATAACCTCGTGACAGTTGTAGTAGGCATAACCATATCATACGGCATTGTGTCAGTAACCCACTGCAGATCATTTTGCTTTTATTGCCCCACGAACTGCGGAGGACATGGTGCACCGTACTCAGTGGATGCTGCCGGTAGCATGATATGCCTCTTAAACATAAGAGTTTATAGGTACTAAATATCCCTGAGCCTTAAGTAATGTTTCTTTATGGCGTATCCTAAATTCCAGATATGGATCGTAAAGAGGTTTTGCTCATTGCCTTCCGGTTATGAAAAAACGTCCGCCAGCAATTTGTCATCCTCAAAGCCTACAAGTAACCAAAGGCTCGTGTGACCCAGACATTGTGTGCCTTGATCCTAATAAGCATTAAATGACCATTGTATATTTGCAATAATGACATTTTGCAGAAGTAGATGACATAAGCATTCATACATATATACATATATATATATATATATATATATATATATATATATATATATATATATATATATATATATATATATATATATATATATATGTACATATATATATAATATATATAATATATATATATATATAAAAATATATATATGTATATAAATATATATATATACAGATTGAAAAGATATATATGCATATATATATATATATTTATGTTTATATACAAATATATAGAGATATAAATATAAATATATATATTTTCATATATATTTATATATAGTTATGTATATACATATTTAAATATATATCTATACATATACAATTACAGGGATATATATAAATATATATAAATATATATATATATATATATATATATATATATATATATATCTATATATATATATATATATCTATATATATATATATATATATATATATATATATATCTATATATATATATATATATATATATATAGGTTGCCAATCATTTTCTGATGATGCAAAGTAAGCAGCTTTACGTTTATAAATACATTTTAGAGTCAAGCAAATCGATTCTGGAGATTTCAACTTTACGCGCCAAAAATAGAATGCTTATGTCTTGAGTCTTTTTCAATGTAACTACCATTTAGGGATAAATTACTTATTGTTTCGTATTTGTCAAGCTGACCTAAATAACGAATACAGCTACATCTGCATTCTTTGAGAAAGTGAAAACTCATTATACCTTTCTGAGTCAAGTGACACCTGAAATAACAAGTATTTCATCGAATAATATATAATTATATCTTTGACGGTGATCTTATTTCGGATTATCATATTTTCAACGATTGCTTTCCCGTCATGGTAAAACTATCATATTTCTGCGTCCTTACTTGCATTCTAATTTGAATTCATTTTTGAATAAATTGCATTAGATGCAAAACGACAATCGGTAATATTTGATTGCTAAGTCATATGTTATGATACCGATATTCAGAGTTAATATACTTGTGCACAGCAGTATTATATAACACCATGACTGTTTGAGTAGGTATTGATCCGTGCTGTAGATGCGGCCAGTGCGATTTTATCAGTAACAATGTTATGTACAGAGCAACTGGATATATCCATGGTGTGCTCTGTATATTCCTGTACTACATAGCCTACCAAGCGGAGGGGTATTTCTAAGGAGAAGTATTCAGCCCTAGCCTGTATCTCATAAATAGAGTTGATCGGACTATGGGCACTCTGAGACTATATACCAGCGATAAATGAGGTCCGTGAGCAATTACAATGTATCCACAATCATATCAACGCACCTACCGACCAAATAACGTGTGGGGCAACCTGCCAATTAGTCCCAAATTGAACAAAAGATCATCGGCTCTATACATGATTCCTAGGGATATTCAGCTCTAGAAAATGATATTCACGATTGCCTTCAATGACGAAAATCAGACGGTTTCAGCTATTATGAAGTCTATTTACAGATACTATTTGATGTCATACATTCTTTAAAATCGTCCGTCAGTTGTTGTACATTTAAGCTGTCTGTACACTTGGATATTGCCAGAGAGCAATAAGGTTGTCACGATGAATGGCCCAAAACTTATGGTATGACGGAAGACGTCAGACGATGGTGTGATCACATTCGTCTCAGACAAGTGGCAATAGCAGCTTTCGTATTTTTTGCGGGAGGTTATTTTCTCTGCGACAATTGTGTCTGTTGTTAGTCAAATCCAAGTGCAATAGGCAAAATGATTGCGAGGAGCCGACTTGTTAGCATACACATAATTGACACTACAACAAATGAATGAAATGATATCTTTAACCTCACTTTTTTCTATGAAGTGATATAGTGACGTAGATGGACTAGGGTGACGCAGACTTTAGATAGACATACGGCATAAACGAAGCCGCAAAACGCTCTCTATAATGTCCGTGGAACATCCTTCTTGCAGCATGTCGGTTTCATCCTCCTTCAGTGAAAGAGTTCAAATAAAATGTGCATTGCAGGGGTTAAACCTATATGTGATCAAAGGGCACAAAAGTGGACTAGGATGTGGGCAATTACCAGCAGTTGTCTATTCATGCAATCCGAAACAATTATCGGTTTCTATCGCTTTTGTTATGACAGCGTTCATATATTATTTTGTGTTTCTCTCGAACAACGTTGGTTACTTGGTTTCCCGTAATTACAAAATTGTTTCATGCATTCAAACACGGATAAGTTCAAGCCACGTGTATTGATGAACTGTGTGATTGTCACTGATCAAAGCAATAGAAACATACTGGATTCATATCTTCTCTTACAAAAGTAACAATACTTTGTGGTTGTATGAGTGACAGATAGAGGAAGAAACTGTTTCGTTTGCCGGGTAACGGAGAAAACTTGCCCGGTGATCTGATAAGTGGATTTAAGTTTTGTACCTAATGAATGAAAGAGAAGGCACCTTATGGTAAATTTTATGCTCAGATGGTAGCCGGCAATGTTTCGTGTCGATTAATGACATGAATTGGCTATCACACCCATTCACGCAGGCAATAATATGTTTCTTTAACCCACCATTCAAATTTTACTTAATAATTTTTTTATCTGTGAAGCTCTGATTTCGCTAATAAAATTTATTCGAACAATGGCAGCCAAGGAAGCATGCCATTGTGCCCGACAATGTCTGCGGCATGTTGTCTAACGTCTGGTCAACATTCAGTTCAATCATAGTCAACCAAGTGTCTCGTGCAGCAAGCAATAGATGTATTGAAGGAATATATCATTTCTTGGTTGCTGAGTCTGATGAGTCTACATATCTTCACGCATATCCAGATTGAATTTACATACCGACCATTTTTGAAAAATCCAAAGATTTATGACGGAACATACCATCCCAACTTTCATTTAGTCTCAACAATTGCTTCCTAAAGCAGCGGTTATCGCACTTTAACAAATAATTAGATAAAGCTGCACTCTGCTACTGTCTGTTACCATATGTTGATTATTTTGTACCTATCAGCTTATAGTTACGAGAGCTAATTCGCGCATCTGCATAAGAAATTGTTTAGCATGCGACATAGGGCGGGTCGGTGCTTTGAACTGGTCATACAACATGTTTTCAGAGTTCTCAGATTAAATTTGGGGCGTGGTCGCCTCGACAATTCAGGAGACTCCATACCCTTTCGATCATAATATATATATATATATATATATATATATATATATATATATATATATATATATATATATATATATATATATATATATATATATATATATATATATATATATACATATATATGTATATATTTATGTATATATATATATATATATATATATTTATATATATATATATATATATATCTCTATATATATATATATATATATATATATATATATATATATATATTTATATATATATGCATTGCAATATCTCAGAGCCAGTATATTCATTGCATAGTACCTTTTACGAGACGTTCAAACGTCACTAATATGTTACGGTATATTCCGTCATAAATCCAGTTTTTGGAATATTATATTATCGGAAAGTCTGCTTGTTCATAATTGTCGGCATGTTAATTCAATTTGGATACGAGCGAGGATATGTAGACTTATCACACTCAGACACTCAACCAATAATATGTTCCTTTAACCCACCATTCATCCATTTCTTGCTGCATAAGACAGTTGGCTGATTATGATTGAACCGTATGCTGGCCAGACGTAAGACGTATAGATTAGAGACATGCAGCACAAATATATCGACAACTACAGAGCAAATACTGATGGTAGATGTTTCTGAACATTATTGCCAATCTTTTCAAGCTATGGAATAAGTTTTGCCAGTATATATAGAGTTTAACCGACCGTCATGCTTTAACATGTTTTTTTGTCAACTAATGCAAGTAAGAGAATGTCAGCACCTATTTATTCATATTTATGTGTTCCCAATAAGTAGTAAATCAACTTATCTGTAGCTTATTGTAGAATTTAATTTTGCCGTAATCTTGCCTACAAAATTATATACTTCACTGCAATGAGTTTAGTTGTGTTTAATGGGATATGAATCGTAGGGTGTTGAACAATACTTGTATTCAATACGGCTTGTTCACTGTATGCGTAATTTTTAATGCATCATTCTTCTCTGGCGTACTGTATTGCCTTCTAATTTGTTGCCTAAGCTCGTGGTATGTGCTTGTCGAGCCCAACCCAAAAGGAGATAACGTTATCCAGTTGGTGTCATTAATCGACACAATACATTGCCGGCAACCATCTGAGCATAAAGTCCACCATAAGGTGCCCTCTATTTCAATCATTAGGTACAAAACTTTAATCCACTTCACAGATCACCCAACAAATATGCTCCTATTACCCGGAAAGCGAAAACTTTGATTCCTCTATCTGCCATTCGTACAACAACATAGCATTTTACCATTGTAATAGAAGATAGGATTCCATAAAGTCTCTTATTGTTTTGAAAACTGACAATCAAATAGCAATTCTGTAATTAAGCGTCAAACCTGTCCGATGTGAAGCTCCAATGATGGTCGAACATGAACATACCAACTGTACTCAAATTGAGCACAATTGAGTGAGGATTTTACATGAACATTGTGTTTATTACATAAAGCAAATAACTCGAACAGGTTGCTTTGTCACGCAGACCGATTAAATCCCCCAAGTCAAAAAACCGTTAGTGTCCGTCGATGTCTGTGGCACGCATCTAACGGTCAATACAATCATTGATTTAACATCATCTGCGTAAACATTAAATGTATTGATGGATAGTAGACCATAGTAAAACCGGATGGCCAAGAAGGATCAGCATATGAATCCTTGCTGGAACGACCGTATTGTTAATAAGCAGGTACGGCTAGCAATTTTTTTAATATGGCGTGTACGGGATTTATGGTACAATACTTTATACAATAAATGAGGCATATGAGACTTTGTACCGCGAATTGTCCAGTAACTCTTCTCGTTAAGTGGCCCTTGAGAAAAGAGGGAACTCTAAACCATCACTTAGATAATAGGCATAGGGTTTTTTGTGGTCTCTGCTGCACCCACGGTAATATGTAGTGCCATGAGTTATTGACTCTAAATGAAAATTTCTTGCTAAACCTCAGGCAACTTGTATGCATCAATTTGATTCATAACCAGGCAATCAGCAGCTATTGTCTGCAAAGCAGCCAGTGGAAAAGGTCAAATGTCGTGACGGGTTCGTGTCCAGAATCAGACATCAATGTTCGCTCGTGTATATTTGATCCGAGATTATTGATGTTTGAATTTGATTCAGATACTTAATAGCAAAAAAAGTGTTTGATGCTTGTCCTTAAAGAGGCGCCGGAAATCAATATGACGTGCCAATCAGGAATTCGTCACTGCATGCTAGATTTGCTGCTAATCCGCTATGAATGTGGTGGTAGAATATCTGACAACAGAGCATCTACGCACACGTTTCATCGATTCACAATGTGTTCATGGTCTACAATAACAAATATATCCTAAAGGGCAGGCTTTAGACGAATGGCAGTACCATTAATCCCTGGTCAAGCATAGCATAGAAGCATTAATGAAATGCCATTTACTTTGATCGATCGAAATTAACTGTAACAGAACATATATTGAATCACATGTGAATACACTATCGGCTTCCGCTTGTAAATGCTGAGCATTGTAGCGGAAAGCTAAGTATATAATTTAGCTAACAGTGATTGAATTCCACTGGTTGTTGCAGCGATATTGTATTAAAACTGCCTCTCTAAGTCATTATTTCCAATTAATTCAATACTGTTTTATATAATTGGTATTTAGAACACCAAATAGCTATCCAAAAAAACTTATAATATAATATAATGACAACGAAACCGCCCACAACGTCTGTTGATTAAACTTATTGAGGTTTTGACGGCCCTGTTCAAACCGTTTGTCGTTGTTTCTTTAGGCAGCGGATAGTTTGCGCAATTGAACAGGCGATACTCAAATATCAAACACTTAGAAATTCCCAGCTATACAATAAATCAACATAATATTCAAAAGTTCCTAGAGCTGAAAATGACCACAAAGTGAAACATGCACACTGAGACAGAAACGTTATTAAATGTTCAATGTGCAGAAGTCAACATGGGCCAAATTTAAGAAAGTAATAATGCAGAAGAACAGTCAATGCGTATAAATTATACAAATTGTAATCGTTGTGTTGGCATTTACAACAATTGTCTAGCATTTTAACTTGATGATTGTTTAATGAACTATTGCGTTGCATGCATTTCAGCCAGGCTCATAAATACTGTATAACAAGCAACTGCAGTCATTACACACATTCGTCAATGTCAACGATCAAACGTGTTTGATTGTTTCCTATGTCATTTTACACCTACTATTTTACTTTATACGTAGCTCTTGTTGCAAAATATATGTTTCCTCTTAAAACGAAACACCAGGTTATTATTCGTTGTTATAAATAATAACGTTCACCTAGTTGGTAATGTTTATGCTTACCGGAACTAGCATATAGTGATCTATGCATATGTTAGTATTTTGTTATTTGTCTGCTGTATGTAGTTAGCGTAATTAAAAGCCCTATACATATATGCCTCGCTTTGTTTGATACGTGTCCACACTAAAGAGCTCATGCTTTGCAACGTTTACCATATATGAGTGACATTAATTAGCCGCCGACGACCCTTTTAATGTTATTTTCAAGCTTAACATTGCCAGCATTAGCTAACTCGGAACGCGCACTCAGTATTATAGCATAGTACCTGAATCTGTTATCAAATCGGTTTGTTTTTTGCTGACTTAGTATTCATTGAATCTTATTGGAAACCAATTGTTAGTTGATTGTAACCGATTGTCAGTTAGGGGTGGCGTTTTTGCATTTATGCACCTTGCGATCAGCAAATTGCTGAAACAAGAGTAAACCACAAGGATGGCAACACTTGAGAAGAATCATATTCAACTCTAAGTAATAATGATTCTCTTTGATCGGCAAAATAGTATATAGACACACACTTGCAAAGCTGCATACATGATTCCTGCCACTTAATTTGTAAATAAATAAGATATACATTATACTTACTATGCTTTTCATAGACAATGGGGAAATTGGTTTTGTTGGGATCATTCATTATAGCGTCCTCGTATGTCATTAGAAAGAACTTATCCATCACCACGCATTGTTCATATATTGGCAGCGATTGATCATTCCTCAGATAAGATTCCACTCTTATCTCTGAATATACTTTCCCTTTTCGCGGAATTAAACTACGTCCCATAACTAATATACTCATGTATTGTTGGGATTATTCATTAAAGCGTCCCAGTATGTCGTACGAACGAGCTCATCTATCACAGCGCATTATTCATTTACTGGCAGTGATTAATCATTCTTCATGTAAAATCCCCTCTCATTTTTTGAAGAGAATGCGATGATTTATAATCATACATTCTCTTTTCGCTATATTAAATTACCTCCCATAACAGATTTACTGATGTATACTCTGACATCTTATAGTTTGGTCGAACAAAACCATATAACTCGAGCAAAGTCGCGAGTAGATATTATTTGTCTTTGTGCAGATTGTTTAGGTGTTGTCACAAATTCAGAATATACCAAGAACGAAGTGCATTGTTAAAGCATTGCAAATCTCGAGAAAGCGCACATTGGTGGAATCAGCCATCAAGTTACTTTTGTTACATTCAGTCTGTCCCATGTTACAGCGTAACGTTTATCATCCTCAACTACCGAACTGTTTATTGATACCTAGCTGCCCTAGAGGTAACTTTCAATGGCAGTCGATGCCTAACTGCGATTATAATTGCAAAAGGGCAAGACACGGAATGTGAATTCGTGGGACTTTGATTCATAGCAAAGCAATAATTGACGTTAGTATTCCTCGAAATTTACGGGTAATAAATAACTGGGCATATCGCTTTGACAAGATAACAAATGATCATTAGATGTAGTCTGAACAATACACAACGAAAGATGACCGCATTTACATCCGCATCGTCAGATAGACATCCCGTCATCTCAACTGAGATTGCTGAATAAACTAAAAGGCTGAACTTTTCAAAACAGATGATTGATTTTCTCTTTATGCTGCGTCAATCGTTATCACTTATATGAAATAACTGTATTTCTGCCGTGATTAAGTAGTGTTGAAGCAAAGTTACGTTTGTGCTACAATTTCTGGTACCTGGCATGATGCTGACTGAATTGTCACTTTCCAACAACTGTATGTGTAAAATTAGCAATAAATATTGTCACTCGCAACATATTCGTTTATGTAATTGATATCAAATCACAGTGATTCTACCTGACAACAACTGGGCCTACTTTGTACTGCTGACCGCAAACTCTAGGGGAAACATTTAGCATACGTGTATGCATCAAGTAGGTATGGTACACATGTATTGTGCACCGTGCTAATAATGATACAATGACGTGGGGGCAACAATTTGGGTGCGGCGTCGTTGCGTCATGTCAGTTACTATACTATAAATGGACTTACACTCTAGCATTGGAAACAGGACTACGTAATGCTTTGAAAACAAAATGGATCGATAGTAGTTTAACATTTACCTTGTGTAACGGTAATTTCTAATCTAGCAAGGGTTGCAAAAACGCAAGGCAGAATCATCTTGAAGATTGCGTAGATTTTAAACATTACAAGGCGCTTGTCAAATTATCAAATGGAGCGGAACTATACTGAAGTTGAGGATATATTTGTTCCCACCTTACGTGCGGCAGCAGGCACAGTTGGGGAGTTGAAGCTGTTAAAAGCAGGTTGACACTCGCCACGAATTTTAGGTCCCATATAAAGCACCTCGACCGGTGGGTCTTATTTTCGGCAGTCATGCTAAGCGAACTAACATGTATATGATTGAATACCTTACTATCCCGTTATCGACATTGACGTTACGAGTGTCTAAGTCAGCGACATTGATAATGAAATAAGTGACATGTTCCAATATTACAACTCACGTAAATTGAAATGTACAAATCTCGAGCAAGAACAGTACACGTTTAATTTCTCATTACTGTAGAGCGAAGAAATATCATTAGGATGTCTGCGTAAAGCGCTACAATATCTATCTTTTTTACTAATATCATTTGATTCAATCACATGTAAGTGAAGCGTAACGTAGCTTGTGTAGTTAAGACAACTCATTGTGATATTTGCATTGAACTACCTTATTATGTATGACATTATACAGTGCCATTTTTGATGTATTTGTCAGGCTGCTGAATACAAGCGTTTTAGAGGAGCTGAAACTATAAAAGAAAGTTGCATTAAGCGGCCAAGTAATCATTGGAGGGTCGTTGATCGATGAGTTGATAAAGGCGGCCCGGGATACAACAACATTGTGCTTTCAGACGCATGAATAATGGAACTGGTATTGTTCCCTGGTATAACAATGTCCATCTATTCAGGGATCTCATCGCTCTTTCTTTGCCAAAAACATAGGTTTGCCATTCACATCGTTGTTTTAGTTGTTTAAAATATGTGTCATCTCAAAGGAATATGAGTGATTGTGCGCAATTTATAAAGTCGGTGTATGTGTTTGCAGCGATATCAATGCAAATTGCAGGTATGTGTATGTGCGCTTGTTTTTTTTTTGTGGGTGCATGCGAGTGATTGTGTTCAAAAAAGTATCAGCTATTTCAACTATATATATGCATTCTATGTGTGCTAGCTACATCGTCTTACGTTGAATCTTCTGTTAGTCTAGACATAGCGCTTCTCCGACGTGATAGAAAATGAATAAGTGGGTTATATTTTCAATATAAATGAAATAATTGTTCAGGATTTGTCATGGGAAAGCTAAATTTATTTGTCTTCATAAATGAGAACAACGGCGCAAAGATTTGTGCAATCGTAACCCAAGACCAAAAGCGATACCATATATTGTTTGTGACACCCTAGTAAACCTCTGATTAAGTAAGGTCGAGCAATACCTTCATGGACAACCGTTGTCACTGCTTTTGCTTTCCATTTTGACGCGCAATGATTAAGGTTAGCTTAAATAAACATTTCAATACCGTCGCAGGCTCATATCGCCTTCTCTTTATAAATAAGCACCCTGGTTGTGTTGCCCACAATACTCACAATATTTCCATCTTTGGGCATCCAGCCAGTGGCCACATGACACTGTATACTTTTGTTGCTATCCATCTTTTGTCATGAGAGGGAGAAATAGGCTCCGAGTTTACCCTCAGCCCAACAGGACGAGTTGCCTCAGCATCGCAGTTCGATCATCTCATTGAACACTTTGTTTACCGTGAACATATAACCATTTATGCATCTTAATATCTCTACCAGTCAATGTTTAACATGCTCTAACAGGTCTCGTTAGTCTTCTTAACACCATCTATCAGCCAATGTTATCATTCTTTGTAGGACAACATAGATACATGGAATGCCCTTCTCAGGGGGGCAAAATGTTCGGTCCCGTCAGATTATGGATCTCTATTTGTCATTTAACTAGTTGCACCTACCCAGCTAGCAATGATGCACGACCAAAAATGGCCTGAATGTTTGCTTTGCTGATTATTATATATATATATATAGAGATATAGAGAGATATATATATATATATATATAGATATATAGATATATATATATATATATATATATATATATATATATATATAGAGATATATATATATATATATATATATATATATATATATATATATATATCTCTATATATATATATATATATATCTATATATATATATATATATATATATATATATATATATATATATATATATATATATATATATATATATATATATATATTTACACAGCGGGCACGTAATCGGTGGTTATGTGTGCGAAATCGAAAACTTCCCAACATAATCAACGAATTGGCTGCGGGGGTCTTTATGCATTATTGATTCAAATAAATCCCAAAAAGGAAGCCTTATTATGAGCTCCATCACCTTTCATGGCCAAGAACTTTTCTGTCCGATACGTCTTCCAGAATGGGTTAACTATGCTACAATCTTACGCTTTTCCAGGGACGAGCTCCATCTAAATTTCCATTTGCCCTTTTCAAGAAAGAGCCGCATCTGTGGTACAACCGCCAGCTAACCATCCACCTATTGGCATGCATAAATCTGTTGTCACACTTTGCTTGTAAATTAATCACACAGCACATACATATACTTCAACCCAAAGAGCTAAATGGTTCAATGATATATAATTAAGCAAACAGTAAGTTCTGACACCAAATGCTTACTTAACAAGAGGAAAAGATCGACATAATGGCAGCAGACATTGATTTTTCTTAATGAAACAAGGAACGAGAGATCATCTCAGTGTTGTGGATCCTGGCTTTGTGGATGGCTGCTATTCCGTAGTCACGTTGAGACGAGAATTATTTCTCCGTCTGTTAGAAATGTTCACTTAACACATTGCAGTCCCGAGCATGTACTGTGTTAATGGGACAGTATGATCCATCTTTCAAGTGGTAACACCCGTGTTTCTTTGGGTATGTTGGCTTCCGAACTGCTACAAAAGGTTAGTCACGGTTTAATTTCAGCTAACCTGCTGGCAAATAAGACAAGACGTTTTGATGTTCCTTTTCTTGTTCTCCTTATTTTGTACACATTATTTGAACGAGAGGCTGCGCAATTTCAAGTGATCCATGTGTTTCAGCAAAATTAGATCTGTGATCAAGACAATGGAAATTATACTTGTGTTAATAGTCTGTGTACTGGATCCAATCATGGTCAACAATGTAACAGAGCAGTTCATGAGCGTACTCTTTGGGTTCCCTCACACTGGCAGCAATTAGTCAACAGCAAAGTGGCTACACTCAAACTCAAGAAGTAGATATATTCATCATTTGGCAGAACATATTTAGGATAGGACTGCAGTACAACAAGAAGGTCCGCAACTCTGTTGCCTTCAACATTTTCAATTCGTCCAATGTTCTGGGTTTTTGGTTTAATTCTGATTGAATGTAAGGTTTGACAGAATGGTGTTAAATGCTTCAACATCTTGCTGTCCTTCGTTCCATGTTAATACTAATCGTATTGTTACTCCTAGATCTATGCAATGCATGGGATCAACAGGAAACTGTCTTCAATATCAAAGTATAAGTCGAGGAAAACACTAAGACTTATTTGTCCTACAAGAACCAGTGTATAGAAACATCGTTCTGGCATCATAATCACCTCGAATTTCACTAAAATTACAACCGTATACACCAATATATCGCACTGTTATATATCATATATGATGCATCTCACAATATGTAAACACGCCGATATCTTGTATATGAAGCCCGTTATTTCTCAAATTCTTAAAATCAGCTGTAAAATGGTTTTGAACCAAGGAAAATAATAGTTTGATAAGATATTCAGTGTTTTTTAAATGTTTCAAAAAGCTTTAGTGATCTCCTCTTTGTGTGAGGCATTGGTAAAATATACTGAGTCTCTGTAATAAAATGAAATCCAGGGTAAAAACGAATTCGTCCCATTTGCTGGCCAAAATTAATTGGATGCCACGTGCTGTCTATACGTCATGCTCTGAACATTA
Source organism: Urechis unicinctus (assembly GCA_034190875.2). Taxonomy (NCBI): domain Eukaryota; kingdom Metazoa; phylum Annelida; class Polychaeta; order Xenopneusta; family Urechidae; genus Urechis; species Urechis unicinctus. The sequence goes on along the minus strand of CM067353.1, from coordinate 38,536,532 downwards.
TGATCAGGTCGTGCATGATGGTCCAAAACTGATATCGTGGTGGTTACACAGTATGTGATGTCAGCTTATGAAGTCGGAGTGACATCATTTCGAGCTAATTTTGTGATCTTATAAGGTTGAGGTAGTTGTGATACTATAGCGATATCTGATATAGATCGTTTGTTCACTGGGTTATTTCACCATTGAAATATTTATGAGACAATTAATCGAAATATGTCGTCAACTATCTTCAGTTCATTGAGTACAATTAAATATGATAACTTGTCAGTCATGATATATCAAAGCATAACTCGCATCACACAAGAGCCGTTCGATTGCGATTGCTTCTATGATATGGCTTCTGTTTGCATAACTTAGTACAATCAGTTGCGTGCTGCAATTCAAGATATTGGGATTCAAAGAAAAAAAAGATTAAATATTTCGACTTTAAAATTAATTATCGGATAAATTATCATTTTAACTGTCTTTGTGTTGTACATGCTCATGCAAGAAGCCTACCCATTTAATGACGTTGATATATTAGATATGGTGCGAATCGGACGATGCATTAACAACACTGTTATGTATTCAAGTTGTCACGCATTTCAAACAGGCAGCTGATGGTTAATGTCTTATTTTTTCTTTGAGTGTGAAATAGTAACGCTTTTGTGTAATTTTTGCACAAAATTTTGGAAAATGTTAGTTTGGGTTATTTGACCGGAATACATGCTCTTCTTTTTTAGTTCCCTTTCAAACGTGAACAAAGGAACACATGCATCAGGCGTCTTATAAACTGGTCTGATCTCGGATTGTCGTTAATCATCCATGCTCCGGTATTCACGATGCTGTGCAATTGCTTAAATCATCTGAGAAACAGCGCTTTCGTAAATTAATCGCTTTCGGGCGAAAAAGAATTCAAGTTAAGTTATTGACTGCAGTTTTAAGTACAAACTAGCTCGAGGCATCTACACTCAACAAAAGAATGATTCTCATTTTAATAGTCACATCAATTACTCGTTGTTGGTCATGTGCCAATATGAGCGTAGGGGATGGCCGTGTATTTTGCGGACATAATTGTGCTCTCGTGGTTTGCTATAGCTGCTTAAATCAATCATGGTGGGTTACGTCTTACATCGATGGCATAATGCGATCATAAAATATTGTAGTTTTGTACCCTTCCTTCTCTGTAGCGGTCTGTTTCATATTTTAGCATTCATGCTGTCACCTACATATCATGCATTGACATGTGTTTTTCCTACCTGATTGTGAGCGTGCTTTAACCATACCACTTAACCTTCTTTTGTTGAGATGTTGATGCCTCCAGCCGTTGGCCTCATGCCACAGCATTCGTTTGTTATTTTTGTCACGTATTATTATAAATTTGAGCACTTTTGGTGGCTTAATCTGTTGTAAATGACATGCTATTTAAATGATTTGGATATAGTCAGCTTATCTGACTCGGGATTGACTAGAATAACATCTAAACATCGGCACGGTTCGGCCGGGTCACTTTGGGGTTCGTTATTTTCTTTGTCGCAATTGCAAGACCGGAATGCATGATTTCATCATTGTGTTTTAATAAGCAGGTATTGCACAAACAATATGTAAGATATGTGCCAGTCTGGTAACTAAAGTATTTATTGTTGTTATATGCATCTGAACATTTAAACAGCCGAAACGTGGTACATGTAGCACATTCGGTGCTGCATTACAATTTAGGCTGTAAATAGTGACTGATTAAGATCTCAGGTCATGTACGGGCATTTTATAGGCTAGTTTAAGTCCATATGAGTGTTGCGAAATGTCATAAACAAAATAAATAAGCGTTTGGTTTTGCATTTTACTTGAAAAAAAATCAACGGCCAAATATAGAAACAGCAGATTAATTCACCCTAGCAACGTCTGAGATTGACCGGAATATTTGCGCGGTTTGCTTTCAAGGTCGTTCGTAAGAACTGAATATATATATATGAGACTAGACCTAGACCATAACCGGCTTATCACGAGACATATTGATGCATAGAGAATATGAGGGAGGAGGGGAACATTGATTGATGTACTAGGTAAAGAAACTATACGCACCTTGGCATTGTGCTCTCAGACGCTTTTATAGCCGAGCTAGTATTGTTCCCTGGCATTACAGTGTCGTTCTATTCAGGGATTTTTGTCATATACATGGTTTTGCCATTCCCATCCTCGTTATGATTGTTTCAAGCATGCGATGCTGTCATGTAATCCATACAATGGGTGTTTGTTATATATTGATTTGCATCGCACAGGCATGGACAAAGCAGTTGATAAAGTACGTGGTAAACGCCATCAGAGTGTTGTAATATTATCTTATCGCATGCTATTTATCATTTGTTTCTCCGTATGTGCATTAAAATTACACTCTGGTCGCTCTACTAAACCCAGGTGATAAAATTACCATTGTCTGCTCGTTGAACATGTGCACAATTTATTGAGAGGACGTGTAATCGTATTTACTGCCTCTTCAAAGGGAATAATAATGCCTGTGTTACGCCACTCTCCATGATGAGGTGATATTTCGACGGTGAAGGATGTCATGATTGCGCTAAAATATATATAACTTGGTTAGTAGGTATAAAAGTAAAACAGTAAACACATTTTGTACATAGTTGTTGATCGTTCATTATCAACAGATCTGGAATGATTATCCGATCTGTGCTTTCTGAATTTGCATCAGGATGCTATGTTTATCAATTGTCCATGATGATGTGACTAATCTCTTCGTAATATGCATTATCCATGGATTTGCGCCGATCATTTTTGCAGGGTAGTTTAGCTACAAATCATTACTTGAAGCCAATGAGTTTCCTAAAGGCTAGAACTATCGATAGTAATGTCTTACATATACATCACCAATGCATACAGCTGTAATAAGAGCTATTGACGCACGTGCGTGCGAATTTGGACACGCGTGAATGTGTGCAAAGGCCTGTTTTCCGATATTTATGAGTATTTTTCAGATGGATGCTAAATGCTTTTTACTCCACAATAGTTCATTAAACAATCATTTAAATATAATAGCTGATAATGGCTGAAAATGATTACATGGCAATCAAAATTGGTTGAAATTATGGGCACTGACTGTTCTTCTGCATAATTACCTGGTTATATTTTGGTAATGCACTGCGTTGCAATCTTCAAACCTTAATACTGAAGGATATTATATGGAATTATTTTACAAACTATTTGAGACGCTCTCGCTGTCATTATATTATCTTAGTAAGTTTACGTCGAAAATAACATTTGTTGTTTTAATCTAAGTAACATTATACACCATCTCTACAATCAGCAGTAGTCCGACAATGTTAACAATTTTCGGTTCTTATCTCTCCAGTTCAATGCGTAGCACTAACAGATGGAAGCCGATAGTGCATTCATATATTGTTCAAAATAATTTTCTTACAGGTCATATGGGTTCATCGAATTAAATGGCATTTCATGTACGCTGCAGCAGAGATCAAAAGTAACTGGCATTCCCCATAAACCGTGTGTTCAGGAAATACTAGTTATTGTAGACTGTGAAATCACATTCGATCAATATTAAGCTGACGGCTGACCGGTTCCACTTATGAATCACCTTGATGCATATTGGTTGCATAAAGTTAAGGAATAAATTGACAATTAGTGTCACTAACTCCTGGCGCTACATATTACCTTGGGTGCAGTAGAAACCACAAATGGCCTCCATGTGTATTATTTAATTGATGGATTGAAGTTCCCTTTTTCGCAAATGCCTCTTGACAAGTCGAGTTATTGGACAATTCGCGGTACACTGTCTCGTAGGCCTCATTGTTTTCATGGCATATTGTACAATGAATCCCGTCTACGCTGGAATAGACGAACGATGAAGCCAACCCCTTATCGGGACGTTTAGTTTAGCTTCGGTTGGAAATCACGCCTGCTCTCAGAAAAATCAGTGAAACTGTTTATTAAATTCCCAACAAGCGATGCAATTTACTTTGTCAATAACATTGCAAACCTGTGTGTAAGATAGATACATAAAGTTAATATAAAAGCTGTTCAGATCCTATTCATTGTCAGACAGACTTTACCAACAGTGAAGACACCAATGGATAACATAATGTTTGACAATACTTTTATTATTTGGATGGTGTGCCTCCCTGTCATCAACAAAGCAAGTGTTAATTAACATAGATCAGCTGCTTTTAAATATTGTTTACATCTCTGTAATCAATGTTGTTACAATAATTCGATGATGCCAGAAATTATAGCGTTCATTTAGGATCACAGTTGAGTTCGAAAACCAAGTATATTAACTGAACGCAAATACAAATATATATAATTGTAATGCATGTTTATCATTGTGAAGCTCAATATATAGGCTGTTACTACATGGACAGTTTTTCAAATTAATCTTTCCCGTCACTAGAAGTAGATGCACATGCTATGTGCAACTGGAGTCGGGAGCTTTTATCGTTTCAATAGGATGGGGATAGAAACTTCAAGTTGCTTTAGGGCGATTCTGTCGTTCTATGGCTGCATAGCCAATTTGATAACCTGTTGCGATCAGGAAGTATTTTAATTGTTTTACCTAATAAACCCAAATGACTATTGACGAGTCATTGCTAATAAGCCGAAAGTTCACACGTAACCAACACTGATCGTGAGAAAAACAAAATAAATGACGATACTTTAGCAAAAGCGATAGAAACCGATAATTGTTTCGGATTACAATCTGCTGCTACGGAGTTTTGATAAAGCTGAGTTACGCATGTAAGTCGTGTTATGTATCAGTGATCGATTGCATGAATGGATCAACAACACCAGTTTATTGCCCATTGTCTTTTGGTGATCACATCGAGGTTTACTGCTTGCAATGGACTCAAGATGATCACATTTTATTTTAACTCTATCATGTACGAGGATGAAATCGACATGCTGCAACAAGGATGTGCGACGGACATTTGTCCTAATGGAGAGCGTTTTGCAGCCTCGTTTAGGCAGTATGTGTATCTAAAGTAATCCCCGTCCATATCCGTCGCTGTATCACTTCATAGAAGAAAGTTAGGTTAAAGATTATATTTCATTCATCTGTTGTAGGGTCTTACGAACGTCAATTATTGTTACGCTAATACGATTACTAAAACCAATCAACATTATCACAGAGGTAATCAATTGTATCAATGCAATGTGCGGTGGAGAATGGAAGCTCCTGAAAAAAGTACGAAAGCTGATATTACCACTTGTCTGATGTGAACCTGATCTCACCCTTAGCTGAAGTCTTCTGTCACACCGTAAGTTTTGGGCCATTCTCATGACAACCTTATTGCTCTCTGGCAATATCCAGGTATGCAAACAGCTAAAATATAATACAAGTGCAGGAGTTCAAGAATATGCATGGCAACAAATATTGTCTGTAAATGTACTTCATAATTACTGAAGCTCTCCGTCAGTGATGGCAAACGTGAATTTTATTATCTAACGCTGAATGTTCCTTAACAATCTAGGAATCAAATAAACCGCAGATGACCCCATGTTTATACTCCAGCAATTTTCGACTAATTCATTTGACCTTCATATTGATTAGTGGTAGGTTGCCGCACATAATCGTTGGTCGGTAGGTGATAGTGGAGACAATGTCATTGCTTTCGGACCTCATTTATTGCTGGAATATTGGCTAAGAGTGTCAATAGTCCGATCAACATCATTTTATGGGGTTATGAGATAAAGTTAAGGACTGAATGCTTCTCTTTAAAAATACCTCCTGGATTGGTAAGGCTCAGCAGTACACGAGCATACCGTCCACACCATGAGTACACCCAGTTGCTTTGTTCATAACATTGTTACTCATGCAATCGCACTGTCTGTGTCATATCTGCTCAAATGGCCAAGATGCTATAGAACAATACATGATTTAGCAATCAAACATTACCGATGGTCACTTTTCATGAAATGTGTTCGTTGACAATTCATTTGCCAGCCAATTAGGGTCTCATTCAAAATACAGTGCAAGTACGAACGCAGCATTATGATAGTTTTAGCTCGAAGGGAAAGCAATTAAAATACAATCAACTTATATAAGGTTACCGGGGAATTGACATTCACTTTGATCACCGTCAATAATACAATCATATAATCTTCTAGGACATACTTACTATTTCAGGTGTAACTTTATTATAAATTACAAGGCGTTTTCACTATATCTCAAATATATCAGATGTTGCTGTATTTGTCATTTAGATCAGCTTGATAAACACGACACAATCTGCAATAAATCACACGTCTCCTATATGTTGACTACATTGCAGCAGGCTCAAGGCTCAAGAGTTCCAATATTTGTGTGAATATTTCGATCCCCGGGAATCGGTTTGTTTGACTCTAAAGAGTATTTATAAGCGTAGCGCTATTTACTTTGCATCAACAGACAATGATTGACAACCTGGCGAGTGAAAAATATGCTGCGTTCTTTGTTCGATAATTCACAACTGCATAGCTCATTGATACAAAATTGATGTTAAATCCCATTACAAGCGTTCACACGTGATGCTAACATCCTCGCTATTGTCAAGTCCAATACAATGCCCTGACTAATTGGGGCTTAGAAGTTATAATGATACAAAATGTTAAATCCCATTACAAGCCGCCGTTGTCCCGTCAAAGGCAATTAATAGCGATGGATGCAAGTCGCACAAAATCAACTCTAAAGGTAATATTAGTTATAACATTTATGCATTACATTATTCCGTGATAGTTCCCAAATGTTAAGTATGAACAAGATCATTTCAATAGCAATGATCGGCTTAGATAAAGATTGTTTTACACGCAGCAAGATGGATGTAGCTACACGCTACTCCAGATAGACTACCTACCATGACAATGACCGATTATTAATTTCATTTACAATAGAGCGAAACAATCAAAAGCTCATTCGCTTGCCTACATTACGCCATGGTGCCGTTGTTAGCGCGGAACCTGGCTGTTGATGAGTATCACATATCTCGGTTTCCATTCAATGCTTCGTATATTTGATACAAATACACCGTGTTTCATCCGCATAAAAACTTACTAGCCGTCTCAAATAGCTGACAGGCAGACTGTTCATGACCGCATAGCAAATATGTCTTTCATTATATGTCTGCAGGGTAAAGATACATCACAGGCGCATCAAAACGAAAGTTTGCATCTTATGTGTGCATGAAATGTTTTGAAAGTTATTTGCAATCATTAGGCTTTCATTTGGTACGATCGGTGTCGAGCAGATCAAGCGTGCCTTCGAAGCATTATACTCTTAATCATAATATAGGAAAAACAGATAATGAAAGACAATAGTTGTTAGTGTTGGCATCGAGCGCAATTCAGTGATCTTATTTTTGCGGCCAAGCATACCGTATAATGAGAAGGGGGAAGCACATTGCAGGGGGTTCATACTCAAATGGTTGAAAACAATATGTGGGTTTCACTGAACATATTGATTGGCTAATGATGCGATTTGGTTTGATAAGTGCAGATTGAGAATACAAGTTACGTTACGTGCAATTTGAAGTTAATAACATCAATGTAGCTCTACGATGTTATAATATCAAGTCATATGAATCCGCTTACACCGTTGTAAGGTGCATCAATAAAATGTGTTCTGGCAAATAAAATTGCCTTATATGGCTTAAACAGTATCTGGACTATATACAGGAAAAGCCTGAACCTTCTGCGGCATCAATAGTTTTAGACGCATAAGTAACGACAATAGCCATAATTGGATAAGCCTACTGCTCACCAATAATATAACACGTCTTTCTTCAAATAGCCACTCTTTACTTATTTTATCATATGGCAGCGATTAACAAATCTACATACAAACATAAAGCATATCGAAATTTACCAACGCAAAACAGAATATTTGGATTGAGCCAAAGCCTAGTGGTCCTTATAGATAACATTGCTACTTAACCTAATATGATTAGCGTAATGTACAGCATCAATCACAATTAGCACATATATGCGAATTTTGCGGCGTTAATCAAATATTCCTATCCTGTATGTGCAAATAATATTTGTCCGTTAATAAAATGCAGCAAATATAAGTTAGTTAAACTAATTACCGGAAGTAACGTTTGCATAATTGAATCCATCAATATGCTATGAACTCAACGAGACTCATGAGACAGTGTACCATGAATTGTCCGATAACTCGACTTTTGAGTAAAAAGGAACTACAATCCATCCATTACGTAATACACATAGAACCCATGTGTGGTTTCTACATCACCCACGATAATATATAGCGCCATGAGTTACTGGCACTAAATGCCGATGTATTACTTTACTCTATGTGTATCATAATGATTCATAATTGGAACCGGGCAACTGTCTTGACTTGTTCGTGTTCAGAATCGGACTTACGCATCAGAACGCGTTCATGTTATCCTCAATTAATGTTAATCGAATCTAATTACACAGTGTTCAATGACAAGTATGTCCTGAACACAAGTTTTTGGCGCGTTGCAGTTTCTTTGATCTCTGCTCAAGCATTCACGGCGTGCAATTTAATTTGATGAACCCAAATAACCTGTAATGGAAACATGTTGACAAAACCTTACTCGGTAGTTACGCAGAGGAACAGTCAATGCGTATCATTTACACCAATTTTAATTGCCATGAAGTCACGTTCAACAATCATCCGGTATTATTTTAAATTCATTGTTCAACGAACTATTGCGGAGTAAACATCATTAAACACCCATCAGCCATACTCATAAATACTAAGAAACACCGTTCACGCGCACACGTAGTCGCTAGTACCTGCGCCAATGCGCTCTCTTATATTAGCTTTATGCATGAGTGATGTATAGGTAAGACCTAGCCTTCAAGAGCTCTATCGCACAACAATGATCTGAGAACTTCATGGTTGGAGCAAACGACGAAGAGATAAGTTCCAACGCGTTCGGCCACGACAGCATAGATATAAGATTGATATAGCCTCTTGACGCAAATTCAGAGGGCTCATACCTGATAATAATTGGTGATCATTTGCAAACCAACAGTCAACAATGAACAAAACGTGTTATACTGCATCTTATTTTCTTTAAGGCCTTCTGCTTGACTATAATATAGCTTCTTCTACTTAGGTTTTGTTGCATAATGAATACTGCTAATTCAAAACTCTCCATCATTAATCATTTTTCTAAATGATTATCCCTAGTTGTCAATCAACGACGATTATTCAATGATTGGTAAGATAAAGGATTATTATGGCCGGGTTACATAAACTTATATAGGCTATTTCATCTTGAGGATAAAAAGTAATGGCGAACATCCATAGAGGAAATTAATGATTCAAGGTACCATTGATTATAAGATGTTGAAGGATATATGCTCATAGGTAGCATCCTACCAATTGATTGCCTGTAAGGCAGATTATGCTGCAGGGAGCATCCGAGGCACCGATCAAATATAATAGATGAGACCCTCATAGTTCCTAGGGTAATGAATTTCGTATGCAGCTAGGCTGATTGCTGGCACTGCACAATTTTTTATGGTTATGCATCTAATAGTAGGTAACAATATGCGGTAAGCCGCCGAACGCCTGGCACACGTCATGATAAAAATTGACAAACGCGTCATTATATCCTTAAACACTGACGACAATATCATTCGATTTGATTACTATGCACGACGCAAATAACAATTTAGCATGGATGGATATCTTCAAAACAGAAAGGAGCCGATTGCATGACCTCGCATACGTAGCAAACGATAATTGAAGCACTAAAAGCGTATTCAGCATTGCCATTTTGCAAGGTTTTTAACAACGGCGCTTCACTAACTATTTAAAACGATAGAGACCAATGTTGCTGAGTACATAAATCAACACGCAAAGGGCAGTCGAAGATACGTTGCTGTGTGAACTAAAATAAGAGTTATTGTTCTGCTGCCCTAGAGGCAATTCGTTAACATCACCATGTACGCATAAGGGTCGTTGTGAACTGATTATACTTCGAGTGTAAATGTGAAGGCGGTCATCAGAAAGATACATATAACATACGATTGCTACAAAAGCGCCTATTAAGATTTTGTGTTACGTGTAAGTATCGTTATCATGTAATGATTTAATTGATATATATATATATATATATATATATATATATATATATATACACACATATATATATATATATATATATATATATATATATATATATATATATATATATATATATATATATATATATATATATATATGTGACACTCTCTACACGAGATGAAATGTTTAACAACTTTTCAAGGACATTTTTGGTTAGCCATCTGAAATGATGTATGCATAGATTACTTGAGAGCTAACAGACTAGATGAGAAATATTTTCAATTGAGTAACTGCTGTATTGGGGACCTATCTCCGGTAAGATGGTACATACCGTTCGCACATGTTATCTTCTTCTATTGTGTTCAAATGATTGTTCTGTAGGGAGTTATTGGAAATGGCACTTAGATATAACAGTAAATTAATGTGTTGGTATGTCTGGTTGTGGCACGTTTTAAAAGATGTATAGCCCAATACATCCAGTACAACAACAGGATAATAGGCAGACGAGTTCATCGAACATAATGACCTACAGTGTAAAATTTCAAGTCAACAATTAAATGAATAGCCCAATACATATAGTACCACAACTGAATGTAAGGTGGACGCCTGGATAGAACATAATGACTTACAGTGTAAAGTTTCAAGTCAACAATTAAATGAATTGAACATACTGGGTATCAAGTGTCCCAATTATTCAACTCAAACGGATAGCTTTCCAAAGATGCTCACTTGTGTAGATTAAAATGACCCACACACATGGTTATCTGCATTGATCAACAAGTTGTGGTTATTCTGCAACCAAATCACATTTCCCTCATAATTGAGGAAGCCTAGATGCAGAAATTCTCATTATCGTTGCGCGACAATAAATTTAAGGGCCCATAAATAATTTACGGCTGTACAAGATGAAGAAGCAATTTATCTATTGTATAGGGAGGACGATATAGAGACAGATACAGAGATAGAGATAGAGAGATAGATAGAGAGATAGATAGAGAGAGAGATAGAGAAAAGATATAGAGAGACAGATAGAGAGACAGAGATAGAGAGATATAGATATAGGGATCTAGGGTAGATTTATGACGAGATATATATAGAAAGATAGATAAATAGAAAGATATATATATAGACATATAGAGAGATATATACATATATATATAGATATAGATATTTTTATATCTCTAGAGAGATATATATATGTATATATATATATCTATATATATATATATATATATATATATATATATATATATCTCTCTATATATATATATATATATATATATATATATATATATATATATATATATATATCGGCGTATAATGCCTGTTAAGTCGCAACAACTCAAAATTGTTCCGCTAGCTCGGAATAATATGCTGCTTATGTAAGATGAACATGACTTACCAGTAAAATAATTATTATTACCATCAAATTGTTTTTGTGCAGAATCGCAGCGTGCTCAAAGTGCTTCCTATCGATACACCAGTAAAATAGTGACGCCGAATATATTATGTATGCGTTAATAGTTAAACGAAATAGTTATGTAGTCTTTTATCTAAAAGACAGCTTTTGTTCCATTTATGCTTCTTTATGTTTAACAGATAAAATTGACTCAAGCACATATTAAGAACACGTAAATCATTTAATTTAAGTTTTAAAAAAGTTTTTTTGTAACTGTTTAGAAACATTTCACAACTGGCATTTGTCTCAAATGGCACGTGTATGAAAGGCGAAGTTGGCAGTATTTACACGTGGGGTTGGGTAAGTTCAGAGGAGCTAGGACTATAAATAAAGACATCTTTGATTTGCCCTGGTACAAAAAGAGGAGCACAGATTTATAAAAGCCCATAATAGCAAAGACAACGACAAGCCGCGTGTTTGAAACAATTGTAAAAAAGATGGCAAACCCAGGTCTCGGACGTAAAGAAAGCAAATATTTCCCTAAACAGAACGTCAATGTATTGCCAATGAACAATACTAGCTCGGCTATAAAAGCGTCTGAGAGCACAATGATACAGTACGTAAAGTTTCCTTGCCTCGTAGATCAATCGCATCCCGATTCCTTGCACATTTCGTCTCTGCTTCAATAAGTCTCGTGATAACCAGTTAAGGGTCTAGGTCATGTCTTGTTTGTAGATACAGTTCTTCTTAATAACATGTCAGCAGTAGAGACGTTGGGGAACCATCTGGTGCCTGATCAGCGCGCAACATGGGTAAATTATAATGCCAGAGACGTTAAAACTCTTCTACGCTACCTTTACGTCAGTTACAAAATTAACTTCCCGCACCAAGTAAGCGTTCATGGATTAAAGACTACCAACACCAATGCATAGTTTATGCATTTTATGCTGTAACCGGTAAAATTCGATAGCCGGCTCTCTGCAAATGTTAGGCTAAAAAAACGTCAATGCTTTAATAGGTCCAAGTCATCAGGGGATCATGGAATAGTGCGATATGTGAACAGAAAACAAAATGCACAACATCAGTTGCGCTTTACTGGCATTTCTAAGGCAGAACCAGTCGATCACAGCCCTTTCTTTTAATCATTAGTCAAACCTTTTTTGTAGTCGTTACAAGTTGTCATTGTCATTAAAAGTGCTCCTAATGTCACGGCTTGTGGTCTGTTACGGTGGTCATGTCGTTGGGTAACCCCATATGTCACGGATGCACTCAAGAATGTGTTACCAAAACCATTGCGTCCCAAATAAAGCATCAGGATGTTCCTGCAGTTATTGTATTCAGCACTCCATATCTAGGGATCATAATTGGACAACATTGGGTCATTATGTGCAGAAATATGCAAATGCATGGCGTCTTAGTCAGAAACGACGCATAGAATAATCGCTATGTAAGGATCAGGATAATGATTTTGAAGGAACATCGTGCGTGTAATTATGACGAGCCACTCTGCATCTCCTTTGATGTTCGTTGTTAATTTGTACGGTACAGATGCATTTAATGCGCTTAATAAATGCACAAGGGCAAAGCTGCTCACATTCCGTACACATATGTAATTGTTAAGCGTTACCATGATTTTATTAGGGGAGGTACAGACGAGGAAAGACATCGGCATATATGTATCCACTTTAACCGCACGCAAATATATTTAAATCATGCAATATCATGTAATATTTTTGACATAAGTCTGAGCGACCAGACTTCAATTTCCTGTCACAACCACTTTCCTCTCACATTCTACCGCACAAACAGGAAGCCAGTTAACAGAATGGCACCCAATCATACAATGTCTAAATAAGCATCCATGACACGCAGCTAGGTCATTAGATGTTGCTATCCAACAACTTGGTATGTGTGGTTTATATGTTGTTGTTTCAAATGTAACACTGTTCGACTACTTTTGGCCTTGTACAGTGAAGGACGATGGAATTGATCTGGTTAACAAGGGACAAATAAGAGTGATCGTATTGACAGATCTGAAAACACATCTTAGAATTTGGCTGTTATTATGTTTAGCTTTATAGTGTTTGAGAGACTTGAGGTTAGAAATCGGCCTGAAAGATTTGGGGTTTGAAATGTACTGCAGGTTTGATTAATTTATATGAAGAGTTTAATGAGTTCCAATATCGTTTCCATGTTTGGGCAATGAAATGCTTAATGAGTAGATAGTGAGTGTTTATATTGAGTGAAATGGGTTGAAAAAAGGGGTAAGCTTGTGATTGTTTAGCTGCTGAATCGGCAATAATATTTCCTAGGATCCCAGAATGCTGGGATCCATATTATTGAAGCAGTGAAGTTTTTGCAGAAAAGCTGCAGTGACTGATAATCTGTATGAATAATGGGGTTAATGATAATGAATTAGTCATTTGTGAAGATGGTGATAATAACAAGCGCTGCAGCTGTGAAGGTAGAAAAAAAGGACGGAATTCAGGTAGATTTGGTGTATTACATCGACGGAATAGTTAGAGCCAAAGAAGTACCCACATTATTATTGGAACCATCTGCATAGATGTGGGTGGAATAGGCGGGTAGGTTGTCAATGAAATCGAGCGTTAGAGATTAATTAAGTGTAGGATTGTCCTCATTATTATGTTATGATAATTCGGCATTGATAATATAGTTAGAAAGATGCCAGCGAGGAAAAGGACTAGGAGACACAAAGGATATGATATGAACATGTTGTGAGAAAGGGATGGTGAGATGACTGATAATTTCAATTTATAAAGAAGTGTACGAATACCAGGCTTCTTTAAAAATAAATTGGTTGGGGAGATACTATGTGACAGCTCTAGCGTGATATCGAAGTGGAGCATTGGGTATTTGGATGATTATGGGACGGAAACCAGTGGATACCTGAAGAGAATTTATATCTGTAAGTTGGGGCGTGGCTAATTGTGAATTATCTAATATGAGGAGGGTTGTCTGAGATGCAGAGATTATGGCTGAGACCCCGTAAAGAATATGTTGCAAGAAATTGGTTGCGTGTATTTTGCAGGATGTCTGCTTGTCTGCACCCAATGAAGTGCCGTTTATGTATATGAGGAGGTCGGTGACCTTCTGACCTTTTGTTATTGTGTGCTGAGAGTGTTCGTGAATCGTGTTTTGGAATGTGTTTGTTATAAACGAAGGGAGTAGGAATTTGGTGAGCTTCATTTGTACCAAAATAATATACTATGATTTGGAGGGACTCAATTTGACTCCCCATATAGAGGCCTATTTGTAAAGTTATTTAGATGTGTTTGTAGGGTTTTGGTTAATCTAGAGCATAATTTGCCAGTAGACCAGATGGTAATATCGTCAGCATATACATTAGCAAAAGGAGGAATGGGAGTATCGTTGATAAAGATGTTGAACAAAGTAGGAGACAATACACTCCTTTGACGTACTCCATTTTCTAAGGTAAAGACATTGGCCAGACTTCAGAAATGGAATTTTGGTAGATATGTTCCAAATAGGAGGATTTTTTTATGAGATCCACAACTGATTAAAGATTTGAAAGAGTATCATTAAGGACTCTGGGGTTAGGCGGTAGAAAAAAAATTAATCAAAAGATCAATAACAGGGGCAGAGTGTAAAGTGTTGTTAACAGCTGATATAATAACATTCAGGGTAAATGGTTCATTGAGAGGAGGGGGTTTGGACAAGGCGAATTAGATTGAGTACTCGAAATGGACTCTGGGTTAAAATCGAAGGGAAGATGTATATCTTAGCTTATTTGGGCATGATATGCATGACATCAAATAGTATATGTAAATAGACTTCATTATAGGTGATACCGTTTGAATTTCGTCAGTGATGGTAATCGTGAATCGCATTGTCTAGAGCTGATTATCCCTAGGAATCATATATATAGCCGATGATCTTTTGCTCAATTTGGGACTAATTTGCATGTTGCCGCGCACGTTATATGGCCCATAGTGATTTGCATGTTGCCGCGCACGTTATATGGTCGGTAGTAGCGTTGGTACGATTGTGAAGACAATGTAAATGCTCTCGGACCTTATTTGTCGCTGGTATATAGTCTCAGAGTGCCCATAGTCCGATCAACTCTATTTATGAGATACAGGCTAGGGCTGAATACTTCTCCTTAGAAATACCCTCAACTTGGTAGCTCAGTAGTACAGGAATATACCGAGCACACCATGGATATATCCAGTTGCTTTGTATATAACAATGTTACTGATAAAATCGCACTGGCCGCATCTACAGCACGCATCAATACCTACTCAAATAGTCATGGTGTTATAGAATACTGTCGTGCACGAGTATATTAACTCAGAAAATCGGTATCATAACATATGACTTCGCAATCAAATATTACCGATAGTCGTTTTGCATCTAATGCAATTTATTTAAAAAATGAATTCAAATTAGAATGCAAGTAGCGACGCAGCAATATGATAGTTTTAGCATGACGGGAAAGCAATCGTTGAAAATATGATAATCCGAAATATGATCACCGTCAATGATATAATCATATATTCTTCGATAAAATACTTGTTATTTCAGGGTGTAACTGACTCACAAAGGTATAATGCGTTTTCACTTTCTCAAAGATTTCAAATGTAGCTGTATTCGTTATTTAGGTCAGCTTGACAAATACGAAACAATAAGCAATTTATCCCTAAATGGTAGTTACATTGAAAAAGGCTCAAGACATAAGCATTCTATTTTTGGCGCGTAAATTTGAAATCCCCAGAATCGATTTGGTTGACTCCAAAGTGTATTTATAAACGTAGTGCTACTTACTTTGCATCATCAGACAATGTTTGGCAACCTGGTGAGTAAACGCATGCTGCGTTCTTTTTTCAATATAGTTCATAACTGTATGTATTAATTGATAGCATTGTCTAGCAAATGATAAACAAGATTGCTTTTAAACACTAAGCGGAACACCTTGACAACAACTCTCTCTTGCAACATGCCTGGATTGATCTAACCCCAATACATTTTGCAGGCTAACAAATGGAAACGTTTCCTAAACAATAAAGTATAGCGATGATACACATCAGTTGAACTACAAACCCAAATATGTCACTGCGAATTATAAAAATTTTCCTAATATTTGTGATGAAATGAACTTTCATAGGCAGCTGCCGCAGCGCCTTACGAAATACCTTAGGTGAGACAAAACACCGCTTATATGATTCCTTACTTTGTAAATAAGTTACATATGTAAATATTGAATGGGTAACACAGACTGCTGACTGCAAATATTAAGAATAGACGCAACACCAATGAGTTGATATGCAGAACTGTAGTTGTTGTAAAACAAGAATGCACATTTGTTATATGCAGTAAACACATTTGATATATGCAGTAAGTACGACAACACCTGCGTTTTGACAGCGCTCTTGATTGCTGGCCCCGTAAGTACTGAACAAACTATTTTTTTCTAAATCGTGTTAAACCTGCAATACAAGTAACTTTTAGAGCAGCAGTTATGAAGGTTTTAGGCACTTTTTTGTATATTTAGCGTTAATTTTAGATTGACGAATACTCGATTGAGATGAACTAAATAAGCAATGATTACTGCATAGAAAAGGCGTTGTATGAGAATAACGGGGGCGCTGGAATAGTGACGTCGTCATTTGGTGACTTGTGCATAATAAGATACAGTATGCATTGAGATGCATACTGCCTCAGGTTAGATTATACAGTCCGATTTCATTTTCAGAAGCGTAGATGTGTACCAGGTAATTTAACGCAATCAAACGTTGCAGCAACAAATATATTATTGATTCCTCTAATATGCATAATTAGTTAAGGAAATCGAATTAGCGTATGATTATCCAGTTATTAACGATTTAACAGTTCTATGGGGACTCTCACTTTTCTGTGTTTGGTGGGTACACACATATATTGTTTAAGTTTGCTTTATAAGGTGTGTTGGAATAGTGAAAAGATCTCGTATCTTAACATAATGCATCAAAAGGCGATATAACCACTATATGGATGATGATATCAATTATAGCATTGCGAATATCCTAATAAATCAATGATGTAATATCGCCCACATTTTTATAATGATCCTTATCTTTCCTACTCAATTGTCTAACAGTCATGCCGAAGCGATTTGCAAATCACATTACCCGTCTACCGTATACGCCGAAGCGATTGTAAAATTCACATTATAACCTAGTCTCTGCGTTTTTTGCCACTGATACCAAAAGAGATCGATTTTGATGACGTTTGGAATATATATATATAAATATATATTGTATATATATATATATATATTGTTATAACCTAGTATCTGAATACAAATATGTTTTGTCTTTTTGCCACTGATTTGCATCCATAAAGAGACTCGATTTGCTGATATATATATATATATATATATATATATATATATTTGTAACGTCTGTTCTATATATATATATATGACGTGGTGCTTCTGCAAAATGTCATTATTGCAAATATACAATGGTCATTTAATGCTTATTAGGAATTAAGGCACACAATGTCGGGGTCACACGAGCCTATGGTTATTGGTAGGCTTTGAGGATGACAAATTGCTGGCAAACGTTTTTTCATAACCGGAGGCAATGAGCAAAACCTCTTTACGATCCATATCTGGAATTTACGATAATCCATAAATAAACATTACTTAAGGCTTAGGGATATTTAGTACCTATAAACTCGTATGTTTAAGAGGCACTTTATGCTCCCGGCAGCATCCGCCGAGTACGGTGCACGATGTCCTCCGCAGTTCGTGGGGCAATAAAAGCAAAATGATCTGCAGTTGGTTACTGGCACAATGCCGTATGATATGGTTATGCCTGCTACAACTGTCACGAGGTTATCTCTCCATAAATCAGTGGGATTATACTCATTGCCAGTAAATGATCAGCCGTAGTGGGGTACCACACATAAGTAAATGGATCAATCGTGTGTGAATGCTTGCGATTGCCGACATACCATCCGATACCAGTATTACAGAGTTTGACGTCGTTATGTAAGTCGACTTTCGATATGCTATCCAGTACGGCTTAAATGTGTTTTGTTCATTCATGAACACAGGCAAGCATAATATTCTCATTGAATTCTGCTCCAGTGTGACCATTCACGGTCTCGATAATAATTACACATCTCTGTATAATATGTATGTGGTTGGTTTCCAAAGATGTGTGTTTTGAATCTATTGCAATACTCAATATATACAATCGTTTGAGCTAACTGAATCACGACACACGTCTAGCGAGCCTAAAATTAAAACATCAACATAACTTGTTCGACTTGTTTGCTGCTCATACCTATCGCGCAACTCAGATATAAACGCAAATCACATTAAATGTGTGCACATTGTTTTCTTGTACGCATAATATTCAGCCCTATGTAAATGTCACCGCAAACTTGGAACAAACTGCTGTCCAACGGATACAGTAGCAATCTATCTAATTCCACAAATGTAAATGGTATTTTTTTTGTGCAACATGTCAATAACACCATAATCCAGGAATGTGTCGACATTAAGTTTTATACTGCCGAATGAAATGCGAGCGGTCCATCAACATATGATCACATCCCATTGAAGTAGACTGTAGTTTTCCATTTATACATGCAGAAGGTCACTGTAACGTGCTACAAGCGAGATACCTCTCAAACACATGATCTGAATTGCCTATTCCAATATATCGTAAGACATTAACAATGATCTAGATCCCAATTATTGGTTAATTTATTGAGTTCAATACAATTTAAATGATGTTTGAGTATCAAAATGTGATATCTGTTTCAGACAATGACACGGTGATGTAGGAATGCCGTGCAAATGTACATATAGCTCCTCATATCGTATGTTGAACGCCCAGCCTGGGATTGGGAACAATCTTTTTTTGTCCGCGTGGATACGGGTGGAGAGATAATGAGCAAGGAAGTATGAAACGTTGTCAGATGTGAAACATTTTTCTTTAGCCTTTTATTCACAAACACCTCAGTGATGCATCGTTTTCTACCAGCCATTTTGCGGTAGCGCTGCTAGGAATATGGTGCACAGCTATTTACTCGGAATCCTATCATAATCTTACGTTTCGCATCCTTCCATTGATGCTCCCGAATTCGGCGTTGCTCGGATGTTTATGTATAATTATACAATAAATCATTGATAATGTCAAGCGTATTCAATATACTGATAGCGCGTAAGAAATCATAGCGTCGTTTACTTATCCGAAACAAAACAAGCCATCGACCCCATTTGCGTCTGGCAATGTCGGTCACATAAGATGTTAATTGCAAATTCGATTAGGGTGTAATATGAGAGAGAGCCGTGATTTATTGAATTGATCTTGTTTTATGCATTAAAACCAAGACAGCTGGATGGAGCGTCCATACATTGATTTGTCTTATTTTCATATGTTAAAGTTAAAACAGACAAACGTGATTACAAGCTTAACCTAAAAACTATACCCCTAAGTATTTGTTTGGGAGGTTATGGAGCGAATTAGCATTCAATAAATGTATCCAGAACCAAATTGTATGACTGACAACCAGACAGAGTTGAGAGTTATAATTGACAAACATCGTTTTTCTACTATTTCTCGTCGCTAACCCTCTTCACATCAAATGGTTTTGTTGAATATGATGCAGTGCATAACCCCTTCACATTGACATCAACAAATATCTTATGCTTTATTTTGTTCGTTATTCCGATATAAGGCAAGATATTAACACGTATAAATAGAGTTAATCAGCAAGTGTACTCGTTATTGAATCAAATGTTACGATAGATCAGCTCGACTATGCGACTCCTTGCGAAGAGAGGGATGACAGTGCTATCACAAATATATATATATATATACGTGTTATAGAGGGTCAGTAACGCTTGTGTTGTTGATGACTAACAATAGAATATGCATTTACAATTACACCATCCTGATGCTGATAGGTATTGTCAAACATAAACGTATTAGAAACCCTCCAAGCAGAGCATCAACACACAAGTAACATCGATTCACACTGCGTCTACGAATTTTTATATAATTGATCTCTGCTTAGTCATAATGTAGGAGCTTTATGGAATGCCATGGAAACGTATTCCATGTGAAAACGAATTATACGCCACTGTGAAGTGTTAGAACACATCAGGGCGTACTGATTGTTGCTCTCTGGCTAGAATAGTACCTCGTCTGCATATACGTTCATCAGTAGCGTACTTATCCCGTATATTTTCATGCAATGCAGTTATGCCTATCCCGATATCACTCTCCACGATTTATTTATTACAAATGGTATCTCCCCTACGGTTGTTTGATACACTATTTCCAGGGAAGTCATGGCGCTTTATCTTAACATAGATGACACGGACAATATATCACAAGTATGGCATTCAATGAGTCTTTTGGTTGACATATTGGTGTTAAGAACAATTTATATTGGAAGTTGCACAAGCCTTAAGCTATCCTGTCAGTCAAAAAACAATACAAGTAGCTAGCGCCGCATGCAACAAAGAGGTAAACAGGTTGCGTCCCTTCTTTGACAGTTGCTTCGATTATATGGTGCTATATTAAGCACCTGGAAAGGTGGGTAGCCTATGCAACCAATCTTTGTTTCGGCACGTGCTAAGCGAACTAACATGTATATGATTGAATACCTTACTATCCCGTTATCGACATTGACGTTAAGAGTGTGTAAGTCAGTGACGTTGATAATGAAATAAGTGACCTAGTCCAATATTGCCACTCACGAAAATTGCAATATACAAATCTTAAGCAAGAACAGTTACACGTTTATATTTTCAATATATGCAAAGTACAGTTGAGCAATATCATAAGGAATTCTGCTTGAAGCGCTACGATATTCATCTTTATTCTGACTAATATCATTTGATTCAATCACATGTAAGTGAAGCGTAATGTAGCTAGTGTAAATAATAAAAAATCATCGTAATAATTGTATTGAACTACCGCGTCATGTATGATATTATGTTGTGCCATTCTTATGTATTGTCAGGCTGCTGAATACAAGCCTTGTAGAAGAGCTGAACCTATAAAAGATTCAAGCTTAAAGCGCTCACCTTAATGTGTTGTCGCTTGGTCAAAATAATCATTGCATGGTCGTTGACTGATGAATTGATGAAGGCGACCCAGGGTGCAACGGTATTGTGCTCTGAGACGCATGAATAATAGAACTGGTATTGTTCGCTGATATAACAGTGTCAATCTATTCAGGGATCTCATCACTCTTTCTTTGCAAACAACATAGGTTTGCCATTCACATCTTTCTTTTTGCTGTTTAAGATATATGCTAAGTCAAAGTTGGTTGTATTTTCGATATGAATAAAAAAATCTTCATAAATGTGAAGAATTGCGCAAGGAATCACATTTTGCATTATTGAAACTAGAAAAACAGACACCAAGTTCACAAGTCTATGTATCCAATTCGAAATCAGAAGTATCATTGCCGAGATTGATATTGCCCTGTTGGTATTCATCGCGGGTCAACCTTGTCTTTTGTGCAGATATCTTTGACGGAATCGTCTCTCACGCTTACAATTCTATGGGGATTTGCTGTTATTGTCTCGCAGACTATAATATCTAGCAGGATGTAATCATATTCATTTTATCTAACCTTACAAGACTTCCTGCAGGGCTATAATGATTGCTGCATTAACTCCACATAGTGCGTTTTGTTCATCGTGGTCATATTCATGTATACAAATACCACCACGCTGCTTGGCGTGTTGTTAGATATGTGCAGTTGCAACTCAGGACCAATGGCCATGTCATTTATTGTTGGTGATACCAAGTAAACGTGTGATTGAATAAAGGTGAGCAACACATTCAAAGACAACCGCGGTCAAGGCCTTTGCTTTTCATTATGACGCGCGTTAATTGTGGTATACTTTTATAAACAGGGTGAAAGACTAGACAGTTATTTTATTTTCCCTCATTGAATTCGGGTTTTCTTTGCTTTTTTTATTATTTCCAAAGCCATAGACAGTCAGCATTGAGTTGGATTATTGTTATTCCAATGTGGTTGCAGACTCATGTTATATCGCCGACTCATGTAACGATTCCTTATTAATACGAATCCTGGTTTTCTTGTTTGCAAAACTCAAGTTCCTACTTTGGGTCCCCAGTCAGTGGTCACATGAAACTGCGTACATTTGTTGCTATCCATCGCATGTCACGAGCGAGGCTGCTATGTTACCCTCAGCTCTGCAGAACTCATTGCCTCGAGTCTGATCATCTCGTTGAACAAGTACGCTTTGCGACTCACTTTGATAATTCACCGTGAACCTATAACCCCTTTTGCAGCCAAAACCTCTCTACAGCACATGTTTAACACTCTCTAACAGGTTGCGTTGGTCTTGAATTTTTTTGCTAAGAGGGTTGAGATAAACGGAACTTCCTCGCACCATCTATCAGCCGGTGTTTTCATTCACAGCAGGGTTTGTTCATGTTTCTCGTGATTGGATAACATCTAAACATGGAATGCCCTTCTCAGAGGGGTATACTGTTTGGTACCGTCAGATCGTGGTACTCTATTTGTCATATAACTTGTTGCACATATGCAGTAAGAATGCGAAAAGTGCTTCAGCTAGCAGTTTTTGCACATACATAAGATCAGTACCCGTTGAGTCGGATTAATTCGCTGTTGATATATACAACGGGACATTGTACAGACGACACACGATACACGCAGTAAATTTTGCTGTTGCATTCCTGTTTCGGCAACAACGAATGACTGGTTAAGATATATGCATATTCAACACTCATGTTTAAACATTATTTCGACCATTTGGGTCAAGGTACATATGGTTGTATGGAATGTTTTGTGGTTAACGGTTTATGTCCAGAATGGTCAGCTGCTAAAATTGAATTTTGCTATAATAATTATAATCCAATTAAATCATTCGTGAAAGATTATATTTGTGAGTTATTATGACAGGGCAATCATATTGTAATAGTCTAACGAAATTATTTTAAAATAGTTTGAACGAATATCAGCAACTATTTCATGGGGATATAGCGGTATATCCTTCCGAGGACCCAAATCTACGAAAGATTGACAAACAGGTCAAGCACTTGCACATTACACAATACTAGAGGTAGCAATGCTGTTTGGATACCTTTGGCGAGACCGAAGTAAACACAGTCACCACCTATGAGCAGATAATACATAAAGTAAATCACTAAGACTAATCAATGTGGCAAACCCACAAGTAATCACTTAGCATCTCAGCATATCACTAACTATTGTAGCTAATAAAGACGCACTCTTACTTTCAAACCTTAATCAATTACCTGACTTCTATTGCCAGCAGATATTTCTTTGGAGTTTTAATAATGTTGTAGCTTGAGTTCTGTATCACCCTCCTGGCTTTCCAGGAATAAAGCCAACAAAATACCCCAAAAGAAAAAAAAATGTCAGCATGCAGTCTGAAATCGTAGTAGAATGTGCAAGCAACGTCTTTTTTCGACTCTCTAATCGAAGTTTTAAATAATATCAGTCTAGAAAGATGTTTCCGAAAATTTTCGCCCGTTGATGTAATTTTTTAAATATTTCCCTGGATATTTTGGACCGTTTTGGCATATGCGCAAAAACCGACGGTCATTGGCTCCTGAGTTTGTGACGTCATATGTCACCGTCCAGCCGGATAGCGTTTTTACACGGGAGCTGTGGTAGGTGTGAGCATAATCGCATTTTATACCGTCTTCATTTACATCATATACCGCAACGTATTACATAATTTCATGTGCCTCTGAGTACTTTTTCGCCTAGATGCATCAAATTGTAACAAACTTCTATTATGTAGTGTGAAAACATCAACCAAAAGGGGACCGAGCGATAATACAGGCAGTGCTGGAACACAGGGCTGCACCTTGATTTCAGGCCCTTTTAGGCCTGTCCTGTTACGGAGAATATCTATTCTTGTGTGTTTATTGGATTTAATGGTAAAACGTTATCGCAAATGAAAACTGCTTTCTGCATTAAATGGGGAGTTTCAATAAATTGTACTCTCATTGTCAACAGATGAGTAGATGTTAATTTCATCTTAAATATTAGCACTGGTTTTGAGAGACGAGACCTTTTATGGATTACAATTAAATGTACCTCTCCAGTGAGTTGTACAGAGAGACTTCTGGCCAAGAATCCAAGTCCGGTGCCATATGTTTATGGCTACATATACCAAAGGCCTTTATATAATTCGAAGCCTTACACTAGTTGTTTGTCTTGTCTGGGGTACCAACCTCAATAATACATACTTTATCATGTCCTTATCAGATATATATTCATTACTTACGACTAGTACAGTGCATAACTGCCATCATATTTTGCTTTGCTTTTTGTAAGGAGCGAAATGTCCTCATCTTCCTCATATACTGACAACTCTTGAAGCAATGAGCTGAATTACAGCAGTGAGTTTTCTTCCCACCAAGAAGAGGAACTAGGAGCCTGTGGGGGCATACATCCAGGTTTGAGCCTCAAGCTAAAACAAGGCCAGCAAATTCTTTTCAAACAGAAGAGGACTTGAGCCGACTTGGAAACAGCACTTGGCAATGGCACATATTTCAATTCCATACCATTTGCACATAATTGCTCTTTATTTTACAGTTGTACTTAAGTCTTGCTTGAAGTCATCTTCTTATTCATGTTTTATGTCAATTTAATTTTTTTCTGAAAAATTAGTTATTCATTGTACTTATGCCCAGTACTAGGTGCTCATGTGGCTCAAGTGGGTCAATGCTTACAGGAACAGAGCGTGAATGCTGTCAAGAAATTTCCCAAGTTCTCGAGAAGGTAAAATCTATGGATTTGACCTGTATTACAGCACACACGACGTTGATAATTGATTTGAGTTTTTGTGTCTTTCTATCCCTTCGAGACGTGTGTAATCTACGTAAAGTTAGCGTAGAATAATTGTAACATCTATGGCATAATAAAGTACCCATGTTGTGCACTGATCAGGCAACAGAGGGTTCATCAACGTCGCTACTGCTGACAGGTTGTTTATAATAACTGAATCTACAAACGAGATTAGACCTAGAACAATACCTGGTTATCATGAGACATATTTTCGCAGAGACGAAATGAGCAAGGACGGGGGCAGCGATACATGTAGGAGGTAAGGAAACTGTACGTACTTTAGCATTGTGCTCTCAGACGCTTTTATAGCCGAGCTAGTATTGTTCCTTGGCATTACAGTGTCGTTCTATTCAGGGATTTCTCCGCGTTCTCGTTGTCAGATGAATGGTTTTGCCGTTCCCATCCTCGTTATGATTGTTTCAAGCATGCGATGCTGTCATGTAATCCATACTTTTGTATATGTTGATTTGCATCGCGATGCACAAACATGAACATAGCAGATGATTGAGTACCTGGTAAACGCCATCAGCGAGTAGTAATATGATCTTATCGCATGCTATTAATCATTTGTCTCTCCGTGTGTGTGCATTCAAATTGCACTCTGGTCGCTCTGATAAACCCAGGTGATAAAATGACCAGAGGCTGCTCCTTAAACCTGTGCACAATTTATGGAGAGGACGTGTAATCGAATTAACTTAAATAACCGCCTCTTCAAAGGGAATAATGGTGCCAGTTTAACGCCACTCTCAACATTGAGGTGATATCTCGTGGTGAAGTAGATCATGATTGTGCCAAAATATATATAATTTAGGTAGTAAAATGCACATAGTCCATGAACCGGTTGCTAGTGGTAGATGGACTATGAGGGTCTCATGTATCCTATTTGTTTGATGCATCGGATGCGCCCTGGAGCATCGTCTGACTCACATGGATTTTGGCTCATTGCCCTTGCCTTTTACAAAATGCCCGCCCTCCTTTCTTATCCTCAAGGTTAAGTAGCATATATAAGTTTATATGACCCGGCCGTAATATTCCTACAAATCAATGAATAATCGCCATTGATTAACAACTAGTGCATAATTATTTATAACTACGTTTAATTACAGAGGGTTTCAAATTAGTGTCAATGACTCGTCGCGCTACATATTACCGTGGGTAATGTAGAGACCACAAATGGCCCCAATGTGTATTATTTAATTGATTGATTTGAGTTCCCTTCTTCTCAAATCCCTCTTAACAAGTCGAGTTATTGACGATTTCGCGGTACACACTCTCAAAAGCCTCATTGATTTCATGACATATTGTACATTAAGTTCCGACTTTGCTGAAGTACACGAACGACGAAGTCAACCCCTTATGGCGACGGTTAGTTTAGCTGCGGTTTGGGAAATCATCGAGATGTAAAGTATGAAAAATATACAAGACATGACTTGCGTAAGATAATATATACAGTGTAGATTTATGTCAAATAACATTTTATGTGATACCAAATGCGTTTTATGTACTTTTCGTTAAATATACAGATATTTCAAAACATTCAATGGTGTTATGAAAATTATTTCAATGCTAAGATCCTTGTACATGTGCAGGTCGTTCTGGTCCTTGTACGTATATGACACCAACATGAGGTTGAAACATCAGCGTCGAAATACGAATAACGTACGTTTTAGAGATAAATATTCTTGTTTCGTTCTCTCTAGTCAGTTATTTCAAAATTAAATCCCGGCCCCATCTCATATAATACCCTGGTCGAACTTACAGCTAATGGAATCCAATAATACTATGCAAGGCATTTGTAATGCATAGTCACGAGTATGCAATTTACTTCTTGCAAAACCGATAAAGTAGATCTGGTGTAGAGGCCAGCCGCGATCGTGGTCGGTGACCTGTTTTGAATAGGATAATGTAACGCCGTGATAAGGTCTGACACGCTAGCAGCTAAATAAATGAAATGGATTGTGTGAATGACATCCGAGCAAAGCCGAATTCTTGAGAAAGAAGTTGCGCAATAACTTTTTAGCCACGATTTTGCAACATAGCTGGTCGAAAGCGATGCATCAATGCCTTGGTTGTAAAATTATGGGCTCAAGGATATTCTTAATATCTGACACTATTTAATTATACCTTACTATTAAACTCTCCACCTGTATTTATGCAAACAATTCGCATAACATTTTCGTATCATGGGGGGCCGTACCATGGGCACTATCAAATATCATTTGTTTTTCCCAATCACAGGTTTTTCTATCAAAATGACTTCATACGATGTAAAGAACTATACGTCTTTAACTGATACCACAATAGTGCCTGGTGATTTTCATGCTATTTAAATAGAATTGGATTCAATACATTAGTTGGGGTCGCTATTACTGTTAATAAAAAATTGCATCAACGGATTAATCGACCGTATTTGCTTATGTTAAAGTCATGCGTTTGAGAGATATCTCGCTGTGTCATATCAACGTGCACTTGTGCATGTACAAACGGAAAACTGCAGTTTATTGCAGCCTAGTCCGCTTCAATAGCATGTGGGAATATCTGACGTGACAGCCTGCATTTCATTAGGCATAATCCAATCTGATGTCAGCTAATCCCTCTTTAGGGGTGATATCGATATGCTTATCAGTGCAAAAGCCATCGACATTTGATGAAGTAAAGGGATTGTTGCTGTTCTGGCTGAGCAGCGAGTTGGTTCCTAGTGTGCGATGACATTTCAAAAGGGCTATACATGTATCTTTATCATTCTTGTCCATGACCTTTACCATATCACCTATTTGAAGGTTATATTTCTAATCATTTTCTGAAGAGCATTCCGAACGGTAATCAGTGTCGCAGGAAATAAGATCCTACTTGATGGCTCAACTATTTCTTATTAGATACACACATACAGCCTTGTGGAATAAGTGTTTGCTTCTTGGAAAGCTTGCACTTTCCTTCTTGCAGTGTTGTTGGTGCACACAATTCAACCCAAACTTGTAAGCTCTGACATGGTTTAAACCCGTAAACACTTGCATGAGTGACTTTGCTGATATTCACATGAGCAATGCCTCTACCAAGCCGATGTATTTGTCTGTACCATTATTAACAAAGGTAACAAAGGTAATCCGCGTAAAAATGCGAGCTTTTCCTGCCCATAAATTGTAATCAAATGTAAAGCTCGTTTCCTCTCATCAAGTGTAAAATCAACAATGTACAAATGGACAATAATGTCAACTGAATATATAACATACCGGTCGGATATAGAGACGAGTTTAAGTGTAATACTCATATAGATTAGCGGACGATTTGAATGGACTCATTTGCCTGTCAGAATTTACAATTAATCATAAGCTTGAAAGTTGTAGCGCCGGGTATGAGTCGGTTCATTTAGTACCAACAATGCTAAATATTGAAGGTTTTAATTAATTTAAAACCCCCTTCGTTGGAAACAAATCGCGTTTATCAAGTAATATAACGTAATTTTGACCGTGAATGCTCATCTATATTCATGAGTGTAACGCCATATTTTTATTTTATTATTTTATTATCGTACACCTTACAGTTAAGGATATCACAGATTAACGGATATATAGACATGCGTAAAACTTTTGATCAATGACATCATAGGATTTGACGCCTGACCGATAATCTGCGTCGTTTATTATAATGAGGATTCTGCTATGTCCGCTATCACTAGCATTCACACTTGATTGACCAATTTGCTGATGTGTGGTGTCCGATTTCCAGTCCACCACGGCTGATCGCCTATTGGTAATGAGTAAAATTCCACCTATACGGAGAGATAGCCTGGGGACAGCTCTAGTAGGCATCACCATATTGTCATGTATATATAAATATATATATATATATATATATATATATATATATATATATATATATATATATATATATATATTCCACATGTACAACTGGCGGAAAATATTTCTGTGCATATATGTACAACCATATGATTAAGATTCACATAAAATTGATATATCAAATCACTAAGTACAAGAGCATATGCAAATATTTCATTGAAAAGACCAAATACGACACGAACGGGAATACTTCCACTGCATAGGCCTTACAAAGATGCATGACGGCGAGTGCATTGCTACCGACTTGATAATGCTAGGAATAGTCTCCCTTATTTTGATGAAGGTAATCGTTCAAGCAATTTTCTGCTCCAAATATGGTACCTGATTGTCTTGGGCTTAAAGTCCCAAACCAATCTCGGAGCTCATTATTTAAGTTCACTAAAAGCGGACATCAACCTTTTTTTCTTACCCATCCAATATATGACTCTTGATTTGTTTGACCTTTATAATCGTCCGTGTTGGGCACACCATATGCGGTCGCTGTGTGCATTTATTTCATTACATAAACAATACGATGTTTTACCTTATCAAGTGTCATGTGCATTTGTTTCACCACTCTATGCAAACGCAGATGTAGCTAGGACTCGGATCAAGGATTAATTTATTTCCATGGTATCATAATCTCTCCTATACAAGAGACTTGTCAAATGGCAAACAGTGGTACCATCGATCGCATATCAATTTTGGATTATCTGTGCAGACCGAACCGTACGTGGTGATGCCAGTTAATGTATTGCATAAAATAGGACTTTTTTTTCGGTGATTAACTCCGCGGCTTAAATAACAATTCAAATTGACGATAGAGCCAAATAATTAATAAGCGCAGTTTTTTCGTGAGCCTAAGATTTCTCCGTTGGATAGGCTACGAAACAATCGCGGATTCATTTACATCTCTTTTAGGAGCTTCATATATGCTTTATTGAACAGTGGCGTTAATCGTTAAACAAAGTCATTAAACAGGGATTTATTAGTAATGGCTACGTCGTTATATATTTCATAATCATGTCAGCAACGCTTAGAGTGCATAAAGGTATATTCCAATCCATTTTTTGGTACATGATCAAATGCATCCACACATTGACGCGCATATGTTTGAAAAACGGGCAAGCTAGTGGCAATGATATAATGTGGTTTCAACGAAACAGTATTGACAGTTATGCATCACAAGGAACGGTAACAGCGAAAAAAACCGCCACATTTACGCTCAAATTTTCTATATCGCACTTTAACAAATAGTTTAATAACGGTCTAATATGTCTGCTACCGTATATCGATTATATATTTACCGAACAGCTCATAGTTATACCACGAGGGCCTAACATGCAACCTACGGCGGGACGGTGTCTTGTACTGGTAATACTACATGGAATTTTTTTAATAAAGATGGGTCGTGGTCGCCTCGACAATTCAGAAGACTCCATATCCTAAAAAGATGCCGAGCCCCGAGACTTTTGATCAAAAGCCCCTTGTGCATCCTTGGATTTCATGGTAGTGTCACCTGATAACGGGCGTGTGTCACTCATTTTCATACTCACCATACTGCTAGTCGAAGCAAACCCTAATAGCAGACTCGATGTGATGATAAAATAATACCCGCCTGTCCGTTTGGTGAAGTACACTGCCTAATACATTTGTTCGTATTTATTGAAATATCAACAGTCGAACGTCCAAAAATATTTTGACATTCGATTGGCCAATTGAGACATTCGATGATTTACTGGAGTATAACTTTGCGTCATGCAGCCCTGCATTTTATTTGTTCTGCATTCTGCAACATATATATATATTCTGCTCTATATATATATATAATATATATATATATAGATGTATATATATATAGATATATCTATATATAGAGATAGATATATATATATATAGATATAGAGAGAGGGAGAGATGAATATATATCTTATATATAGATATAGGCATATACTATATACATAGAGAGATATCATGGTATAAATATAGGATTTATTTATTATTATATATATATACATATAGACATATATCATATAGATATATATATATAGATATAGAGAGATATATATATATATATATTAGTATATATATAGAGAGGGATATATATATAGATAGATATATATATTTATATATATATAGATATAGATAGATATATATATATATATATATATATATATATATATATATATATATATATATATCTATATATATATATATATATATATATCTCTATATATATATCTATATATATATATATCTATATATATATATATATATATATATATATATCTATATATATCTCTATATATATATATATATATAAACCTTGCAATCAAAACCGACGGGGACTGGGTCGTATGTGTTGTATGGTTAGGTAATTTGTCAATAAGATAATATTTATAACTAATTTTTTGATTGCGCTTTTAGTTATCAGCCGTTCTCTCTTTTGTTCAAATCAGTCCACATGGATGTAACCGACAGGCTACTTGACCTTCTCGTTCTCATTCCATGATGTACCTTCAAATATATACAAGCCGCCATGCTACAAATATTACTTCGATCATGTTATGCGTGGCATATATTTATCTGCTGGCGACGTATTTTTTGAAAAAGTCGTATGTCTTGGGCATCGGCAAGAATAATTATATAATGGGATCTACAGGATTTGTTAATGTTGAGTGAGGTGATTTGCTTGATCAACATCTGCAAATAATGCGTTATTGCAGCATCAATAATTGGTACAACGATCTCAAATGTATCATTTGCTTAACGCGTTTAGAGTTTGGCATCATTATAAAGATTGAACAATCAGGATGATTTTGTCCTCAGGGCTTCATGTTTCTAATATAGTAATTCGAGGGGCCTTGTTTACTTCCAGCGAAGAATTTTTTCCTACAACATTGGTGTAACTATTTTTTGGTTTAGATCATTTCATTTAGTGTCACTTTAAATATCCGTAGTCATGGAACCGGCACAGACGCATTCTCGCGAGAAGAGGACGGAACGCTGAAGGTCGTGGGAGAACATAAGTGTGAGCGACCATATTTCAATTTCCCGTCACAAACACATCCCCGTCGCATTCTGCAGCACCAACAGGAAGCCAGTAATAAGGAGGGCACCCAATTATACAATGTCTGATCAAAGATCCAGGGCACGTACCATCTCGTCGGATGTTACTAACCATGCATTAACCCATCCAATATATATTTACGTGCGGTTAAAGTGAATTCGTATGTGCTGATGTCTTTCTTCGTCTGTACCATCAATACATAACACACATTTTCCCCCCCAATAAAGTCATGGTAACGCTTTACAATTACATACATGTACGGAATGTGAGCAGATTTGCCCTTGTGCATTTATTAAGCGCATTAAATGCATCTGTACCGTACAAATTAACAACGAACATCAAAGGAGATGCAGAGTGGCTCGTCATAATTACACGCACGATGTTCCTTCAAAATCATTATCCTGACCCTTACATAGCGATTATTCTACGCGTCGTTTCTGACTAAGACGCCATATATTTGCATATTTCTGCACATAATGATCCAATGTTGTCCAATTATGATCCCTTGATATGGAGTGCTGAATACAATAACTGCAGGAACATCCTGATGCTTTATTTGGGACGCAATGGGTTGGGGAACACATTCTTGAGTGCATCCGTGACATTTTGAGTTACCCAACGACATGACCACCGTAACAGACCACAAGCCGTGACATTAGGAGCACTTTTAATGACAATGACAACTTGTAACGACTACAAAAATAGGGTTGACTAATGATTAAAAGAAAGGGCTGTGATCGACTGGTTCTGCCTTAGAAATGCCAGTAAAGCGCAACTGATGTTGTGCATTTTGTTTTCTGTTCACATATCGCACTATTCCATGATCCCCTGATGACTTGGACCTATTAAAGCATTGACGTTTTTTTAGCCTAACATTTGCAGAAAGCCGGCTATCAAATTTTACCGGTTACAGCATACAATGCATAAACTATGCATTGGTGTTGGTAGTCTTTAATCCATGGACGCTTACTTGGTGCGGGAAGTTAATTTTGTAACTGACGTAAATGTAGCGTAGAATAGTTTTAACCTCTATGGCATTATAATTTACCCATGTTGCGCGCTGATCAGGCACCAGATGGTTCCCCAACGTCTCTACTGCTGACATGTAATTAAAAAGAACTGTATCTACAAACAAGACATGACCTAGACCCTTAACTGGTTATCACGAGACTTATTGAAGCAGAGACGAAATGTGCAAGGAATCGGGATGCGATTGATCTACGAGGCAAGGAAACTTTACGTACTGTAACATTGTGCTCTCAGACGCTTTTATAGCCGAGCTAGTATTGTTCATTAGCAATACATTGACGTTCTGTTCAGGGAAATCTTTGCTTTCTTTTCGTCCGAGACCTGGGTTTGCCATTTCTATCTTTTTTAAAATTGTTTCAAACACGCGGTTTGTCGTTGTCTTTGCTAATATGGGCTTTTATAAATCTCTGCTCCTCTTTTTGTACCAGGGCAAATCAAAGATGTCTTTATTTATAGTCCTAGCTCCTCTGAACTTACCCAACCCCACGTGTAAATACTGCCAACGTCGCCTTCATACACGTGCCATTTGCGACAAATGCCAGTTGTGAAATGTTTCTAAACGTTTACAGAAAAACTTTTTTAAAGCTTAAATTAAATGATTTACGTGTTCTTAATATGTGCTTGAGTCAATTTTATCTGTTAAACATAAAGAAGCATAAATGGAACAAAAGCTGTCTTTTAGATAAAAGACCACATAACTAGTTCGTTTAACTACTAATGCATACATAATATATTCCGCGTCACTATTTTATGAGTGTATCGGTAGGCAGCACTTTGAGCACGCTGCGATTCTGCATAAAAACAATTTGATGGTAATAATAATTATTATACTGGTAAGTCATGTTAATCTTACATAAGCAGCATATTATTCCGAGCTAGCGGAACAACTTCGAGTTGTTGCAACTTTACAGATAATATACGCCGATATATATATATATATATAGATATATAGATATATATATATATATATATATATATATATATATATATATATATATATATATATATATATATATATATATATATATATATATTTGTATATATATGTATATATATGTATATATATATATTTATATATATATATATATATATATATATATATATATATATATATATATATATATATATATATATCTATATATATATATATATATATAGTCATAAATATACAATAGACAAATTGCTTCTTCATCTTGTAGAGCCGTGAATTATTTATGGGCCCTTAAATTTATTGTCGCGCAACGATAATGAGAATTTCTGCATCTAGGCTTCCTCAATTATGAGGGAAATGTGATTTGGTTGCAGAATAACCACAACTTGTTGATCATTGCAGATAACCATGTGTGTGGGTCATTTCAATCTACACCAGTGAGAATCTTTGGAAAGCTATCCGTTTCAGATGAATAATTGGAACACTTGATACCTAGTATGTTCAATTCATTTAATTGTTGACTTGAAACTTTACACTGTAAGTCATAATGTTCTATCCAGGCGTCGCCTAACATTCTGTTGTGGTATATTGAGCTATTCATTTTATTGTTGACTTGAAATTTTACACTGTAGGTCATTATGTTCGATCAACTCGTCTGCCTATCATCCTGTTGTTGTATTGGGCTATAAATCTTTTTAAACGTGCCACAACCAGACATACAAACTCATTAATTTACTCTTATATCTTAGTGCAATTTCCAATAACACCCACAGAACATTCATTTGAACACAATAGAAGAAGATAACATGTGCGAACGGTATGTACCATCTTTCCGGAGATAGGCCCCCAATACAGCAGTTATTCAATTGAAAATATTTCTCATCTAGTCTGTTAGCTCTCAAGTAATCTATGCATACATCATTTCAGATGGCTAACCAAAAATGTCCTTGCAAAGTTGTTAAACATTTCATATCGTGTAGAGAGTGTCACATATATATATAAATTTATATAAATTTTATATATATATATATATATATATATATATATATATATATATATATATATATATATATATATATATATATATATATATATATATATCATTTGAATCATTACATGATAACGATACTTACACGTAACACAAAATCATAATAGGCGCGTGTTGATTTATGTACTCAACAACATTGGTCTCCATCGATTTAAATAGTTAGTGAAGCGCCGTTGTTAAAAACCTTGCAATATGGCCATGCTGAATATGCTTTTAGTGCTTCAATTATCTTTTGCTACGTATGCGAGGTCATGCAATCGGCTCCTTTCTGTTTTGAAGATATCCATCCATGCTAAATTGTTATTTGCGTCGTGCATAGTAATCAATGTGAATAATATGGTCGTCAGTGTTTAAGGATATAATGACGCGTTTGTCAATTTTTATCATGACCTGTGCCAGGCGTTCGGCGGCTTACCGAATATTGTTACCTACTATTAGATGCATATATTGGTTGGCATAACAATAAAAAATTGTGCAGTGCCAGCAATCAGCCTAGGTGCATACGAAATTCCTTACCCTAGGAACTATGAGGGTCTCATGTATTATATTTGATCGGTGCTTCGGATGCTCCCTGGAGCATAATCTGCCTTACAGGCAATCAATTGGTTTGATGCTACCTATAAGCATATATCCCTCAACATCATATAATCAATGGTACCTTGAATCATTAATTTCCTCTATGGATGTTCGCCATTACTTTTTATCCTCAAGATGAAATAGCCTATATGAGTTTATGTAACCCGGCCATAATAATCCTTTATCTTACCAATCATTGAATAATCGTCGTTGATTGACAACTAGGGATAATCATTTAGAAATACGATTAATGATGGAGGGTTCTGATTTAGCAGTATTCATTACGCAACAAAACCTAAGCATACAAAACTATATTATAGTCAAGCATAAGGTCTTAAAGAACAAAAGATGCTGTATAACACGATTTGTTCATTGTTGACTGTTGGTTTGCAAATGATCATCAATTATTATCAGGTATGAGCCCTCTGAATTTGCGTCAAGAGGCTATATCAATCTTATATCTATGCTGTCGTGGCCGAACGCGTTGGAACTTATCTCTTCGTCATTTGCTCCAACCATGAAGTTCTCAGATCATTGTTGTGCGATAGAGCTCTTGAAGGCTAGGTCTTACCTATACACACTCATGCATAAAGCTAATATAAGAGAGCGCATTGGCGCAGGTACTAGCGACTACGTGTGCGCGTGAACGGTGTTTCTTAGTATTTATGAGTATGGCTGATGGGTGTTTAATGATGTTTACTCCGCAATAGTTCGTTGAACAATGAATTTAAAATAATGCCGGATGATTGTTGAACGTGATTTCATGGCAATTAAAATTGGTGTAAATGATGCGCATTGACTGGTCCTCTGCGTAACTACCGAGTAAGGTTTTGTCAACATGTTTCCATTACAGGTTATTTGGGTTCATCAAATTAAATTGCACGCCATGAATGCTTGAGCAGAGATCAATGAAACTGCAACGCGCCAAAAATTTGTGTTCAGGACATACTTGTTATTGAACACTGTGTAATTAGATTCGATTAACATTAATTGAGGATAACATGAACGCGTTCTGATGTGTAAGTCCGATTCTGAACACGAACAAGTCAAGACAGTTGCCCGGTTCCAATTATGAATCATTATGATACACATAGAATAAAGTTAAGTAATGCATCGGCATTTAGTGCCAGTAACTCATGGCGCTATATATTATCGTGGGTGATGTAGAAACCACACATGGGTTCTATGTGTATTACGTAATTGATGGATTGTAGTTCCTTTTTAGTCAAAAGTCGAGTTATCGGACAATTCATGGTACACTGTCTCATGAGTCTCGTTGAATTCATAGCATATTGATGGATTCAATTATGCAAACGTTACTTCCGGTAATTAGTTTAACTAACTTATATTTGCTGCATTTTATTAACGGACAAATATTATTTGCACATACAGGATAGGAATATTTGATTAACGCCGCAAATTCGCATATATGTGCTAATTGTGATTGATGCTGTACATTACGCTAATCATATTAGGTTAAGTAGCAATTTTATCTATAAGGACCACTAGGCTAAGACGTGTTATATTATCTGGTGAGCAGTAGGCTTATCCAATTATGGCTATTGTCGTAACTTATGCGTCTAAAACTATTGATGCCGCAGAAGGTTCAGGCTTTTCTGTATATAGTCCAGATACTGTTTAAGCCATATAAGGCAATTTTATATGCCAGAACACATTTTATTGATGCACCTAAGAACGGTGTACGCGATATCATATGACTTGATATTATAACATCGTAGAGCTACATTGTTGTTATTAACTTCAAATTGCACGTAACGTAACTTGGATTCTCAGTCTGCACTTATCAAACCAAATCTCATCATTAGCTAATCAATATGTTCCGTGAACACCATATATTGTTTTCAACCATTTTAGTATGAAGCCCCCTACAATGTGCTTCCCCCTTTTCATTATACGGTATGCTTGGCCGCAAAAATAAGATCATTGAATTGCGCTTCATGCCAACACCAAAAACTTTTATCTTTCATTATCTGTTTTTCCTATATTATGATTAAGAGTATTAAGCTTCGAAGGCACGCTTGATCTGCTCTACACCGATCGTACCAAATGGGACCCTAATGATTGCACATTAACTCTCAAAAACATTTCATGCACATATACGATGCAAACTTTCGTTTTGAAGCGCCAGTGATGTAACTTTACCCTGCAGACATATAATGAAAGACATATATTTGCTATGCGGTCATGAACAGTCTGCCTGTCAATTATTTGTGACGGCTAGTAAGTTTTTACGCGGATGAAACACAGTGTATTTGTATCACATATACGAAACATGCAATTTAGTAGGTGGTATCCTTGAATGAAAATCGAGATATGTGATGCTCATCAACAGCCAGGTTTCGCGCTAACAACGGCACCAAATCGTAATGTAGGCAGGCGAATGCGCTTTTAACTGTTTCGCTCTATTGAAAATGAAATTAATAATCGGTCATTAGCCGTCCGATGTTAATGGTAGGCATTCTATCTGGGGTAGCGTGTAACTACACCCATCGTGCTGCGTGTAAAACAATCTTTATCTAAGCCGATCATTGCTATTGAAATGATCTTGTTCATACTTAACATTTGGGAACTATCACGGAATAATGTAATGCTTAAATGTTAATAACTAATATTACCTTTAGAGTTGATTTTGTGCGACTTGAATCCATCTCTATTAATTGCCTTTGACGGGACAACGGCGGCTTGTAATGGGATTTAACATTTTGTATCATTATAACTTCTAAGCCCCAATTAGTCAGGGCATTGTATTGGACTTGACAATAGCGAGGATGTTAGCTTCACGTGTGAACTAAGGTGTGATGGGCAGTAACAAAGCAATCGTAGGCCCCTTCTCTATCAATTGCATATGTTATCAATGAATGACAAATACAGCAACATCTGATATCTTTGAGATATAGTGAAAACGCCTTGTAATTTATAATCAAGTTACACCTAAAATTGTAAGTATGTCTTTGAAGATTATATGATTGTATTATTGACGGTGATCAAAGTGAATGTCAATTCCCCGGTTATCTTATATAAGTTGATTGTATTTTCAACAACTGCTTTCCCGTCGAGCTAAAACTATCATAATGCTGCGTTCGTACTTGCACTGTATTTTGAATAAAGGCCCTAATTGGCTGGCAAATGACTTGTCAACGAACACATTTCATGAAAAGCGACCATCGGTAATGTTTGATTGCTAAATCATGTATTGTTCCATAACATCTTGGCCATTTGAGCAGATATGACACAGACAAGGCGATTGCACGAGTAACAATGTTATGAACAAAGCAGCTGGGTATATTCATGGTGTTGACGGTATGCTCGTGTACTACTGAGCCTACCAAGCTAGGAGGTATTTTTGAAGAGAAGCACTCAGTTCTTACCTTTATCTCATAACCCCATAAAATGATGTTGATCGGACTATCGACACTCTGAGCCAATATTGCACAATAAATGAGGTCCGAAAGCAGTAATATTGTCTCCACTATAATCTACCGACCAACGATTATGTGCGGCAACCTACCACTAATCAATATGAAGGTCAAATGAATTAGTCCAAAATTGTTGGAGTACACAAATGGGTTCATCTGCAGTTTATTTGATGCCAAGATTGCTAAGGGACATTCGGCGTAAGATAATGAAATTCACGTTTGCAATCACTGACGGAAAGCTGACCGTTTCAGTAACTATTAAGTACATTTACAGACAATATTTGTTACCATGCATATTATTGATCTTCTGCAGTTGTATCATATTTTTGCTGTTTGCATACTTGGATATTGTCAGAGAGCAATGAGGTTGTCATGAGAATGGCCCAAAACTAACGTCTGACGGAAGACTTCAGCTAAGGGTGAGATTAGGTTCACATCAGACAAGTGGTAATATCAGCTTTCGTACTTTTTTCAGGAGCTTCCATTCTCGAACGCACATTGCATTGATAATAGTGATTACCTCTGCAATAATGTTGATTGGTTTTAGTAATCGTATTAGCGTAACAATAATTGTCGTTCTTAAGACCCTACAACAGATGAATGAAATATAATTTTAAACCTCACTTTCTTCTATGAAGTGATACAGCGACGGATATGGACGAGGATTACTTTGGATAAACATACCGCCTAAACGAGGATGCAAAACGCTCTCCATTAGAACAAATATCCGTCGCACATCCTTGTTGCAGCATGTCGATTTCATCCTCGTAAAGTGATAGAGTTAAAATAAAATGTGATCATCTTGAGTCCATTGCAAGCAGTAAACCTCGATGTGATCAAAGGACACAGAAAAGGGATCAGGATATGGGCAATAAACTGGTGTTGTTGATCCATTCATGCAATCGATCACTGATACATAACACGACATACATGCGAAACACAGCTTTATCACAACTCCGTAGCAGCAGATTGTAGTCCGAAACAACTATCGCTTTTGCTAGAGAATCGTCTGAAGATAACGTTCATCATTTATTTTGTTTTTCTCACGATCAGTGATGGTTACGTGTGAACCTTTTGGCTTATTAGCAATGACTCGACAATAGTCATTTGGGTTTATTAAGTAGAAACATTTAACATACATCTTGATCGCAACAGGTTATCAAATTGGCTATGCAGCCATAGAATGACAGAATCACCCTAAAGCAACTTGAAGTTTCTATCCCCATCCTATTGAAACGATAAAAGCTCCCGATTCCAGTTGTACATAGCATGTGCATCAACTTCTAGTGACGGGAAAGATTAATTTGATAAACTGTCCATGTAGTAACAGCCTATATATTGAGCTTCAAAATTAAACATCGATGATAAAAATGCATTACAGTTATATATATTTGTATATGCGTTCAGTTAATATAATAGGTTTTCGAACTCAACTGTGATCCTAAATGAACGCTATAATTTCTGGAATCTTCGAATTATTGTAACAACATTGATTACAGAGATGTAAATAATATTTAAAAGCAGCTGATCTATGTTAAATAACACTTAATTTGTTGATGACATTGTTAACATTGTCGGACTACTGCTGATTGCAGAGATGGTGTATAATGTTACTTAGATTAAAACAACAAATGTTATTTTCGACGTAAATTTACTAAGATAATATAATGACAGCGAGAGCGTCTCAAATAGTTTGTAAAATAATTCCATATAATATCCTCCAGTATTAAGATTTGAAGATTGCAACGCAGTGCATTACCAAAATATAACCAGGTAATTATGCAGAAGAACAGTCAGTGCCCATAATTTCAACCAATTTTGATTGCCATGTAATCATTTTCAGCAATTATCAGGTATTATATTTGAATGATTGTTTAATGAACTATTGTGGAGTAAAAAGCATTAAACATCCATCTGAAAAATACTCATAAATATTGGAAAACAGGCCTTTGCACACATTCACGCGTGTCCAAATTCGCACGCACGTGCGTCAATAGCTCTTATTACAGCTGTATGCATTGGTGATGTATATGTAAGACGTTACTATCGATAGTTCTAGCCTTTATATGGTTTTGCTCGACCAAACGCCAAAATGAATGATCCCAACAAAACCAATCTCCCCATAGTCTATAATAAGCATAGTAAGTATAAGGTATCTACTATTTCTTTACAAATTACGTGGCAAGAACCATGTATACAGCTTTGCAAGCGTGTGTCTATATACTATTTTGCCGATCGAAGAGAAT
Organism: Urechis unicinctus; assembly: GCA_034190875.2. Lineage (NCBI taxonomy): Eukaryota > Metazoa > Annelida > Polychaeta > Xenopneusta > Urechidae > Urechis > Urechis unicinctus. The sequence continues at coordinate 38,495,043 of CM067353.1, read as the reverse complement.
CATTATTACATAGAGTTGAATATGATTCTTCTCAAGTGTTGCCATCCTTGTGGTTTACTTTTGTTTCAGCAATTGCTGATCGCAAGGTGCATAAAAGCAAAAACGCCACCCCTAACTGACAATCGGTTACAATCAACTAACAATTGGTTTCCAATAAGATTCAATGAATACTAAGTCAGCAAAAAACTAACCGATTTGATAACAGATTCAGATGTACTATGCTATAATACTGAGTGCGCGTTCCGAGTTAGCTAATGCTGGCAGTGTTACGCTTGAAACTAACATTAAAAGGGTCGTCGGCGGCTAATTAATGTCACTCATATATGGGATAGGTTGCAAAGCATGAGCTCTTTAGTGTGGACACGTATCAAACGAAGCGAGGCATATATGTATAAGGCTTTTAATTACGCTAACTACATACAGCAGACAAATAACAAAATACTAACATATGCATAGATCACAATGTGCTAGTTCCGGTAAGTATAAGCATTACCAACTTTGTAATGCCAGTAAACAGCCATGGTGCATATTGCATTAAATAACATATAGAGTATGAGGGTCTCATGTACCCTATTGCATTAATGCATCGGATGCTCCCTAGGACATCATCTGCTTTATAGGCATTCGATAGGCTCCATACTACCTATAAGCATATAATTCGAAACCTCACATAATCCATTGCATAAGGAATCATTCATTTTCTCTTGGGATCATATAGATTATTGCATAATGCCTTTGCTTTTGTCAAAATGCTCACTATTTTAATTAACCTACACGATGAACACCATACGTAAGTTCGTGCTTTTCCTTTCTACCAATCATTTAATAATAGTCTTTGTTTGACAACTAGGACGTTATTATGGATAACAACGAATAATAACCTAGTGTTTCGTTTTAAGAGGAAACATCTATTTTGCAACAGGAGCGACGTATAAGTTACCAAAATAAAGTAAAATAGTAGGTGTAAAAAAGACATAGGAAACAATCAAACACGTTTGATCGTTGACATTGATGACTGTGTGTAATGACTGCAGTTGCTTGTTATACAGTATTTATGAGCCTGGCTGAAATGCATGCAACGCAATAGTTCATTAAACAATCATCAAGTTAAAATAAATGCTAGACAATTGTTGTCAATGACAACACAACGATTACAATTTGTATAATTTATACGCATTGACTGTTCTTCTGCATTATTACTTTCTTAAATTTGGCCCATGTTGACTTCTGCACATTGAACATTTAATAACGTTTCTGTCATAGTGTGCATGTTTCACTTTGTGGTCATTTTCAGCTCTAGGAACTTTAGAATATTATGTTGATTTATTGTATAGTTGGAAATTTCGAAGTGTTTGATATTTGAGTATCGCCTGTTCAAGTGTGCAAACTATCCGCTGCCTAAAGAAGCACCGACAAACCGTTTGAACAGGGCCGTCAAAACCTCAATAAGTTTAATCAACAGACGTTGTGGGCGGTTTCGTTGTCATTATATTATATTATAAGTTTTATTGGATAGCTAACATTTGGTGTTCTAAATACCATTTAAATAAAACAGTATTGAATTAATTTGAAATTATGAATTAGAGAGGCGGTCTTAATACAATATCTCTGCAACCAGTGGAATTCAATCACCGTTAGCTAAATTATATACTTAGCTTTCCGATACAATGCTCAGCATTTACAAGCGGAAGCCTATAGTGTATTCACATGTCATTCAATATATGTTCTGTTACAGTTCATTTCGATCGATCAAAGTAAATGGCATTTCATATATGCTTCTATGCTATGCTTGAGCAAGGACTAATGGTACTGCCATTCGTCTAAAGCCTGCTGTTTAGGACATATTTGTTATTGTAGACCATGAACAAATTGTGAATCGATGAAACTTGTGCGTAGATGCTCTGTTGTCAGGTATTCTACCACCACATTCATAGGGGATTAGCATCTAATCTAGCATGCAGTGACGAATTCCTGATTGGCATGTCATATTGATTTCCGGCGCCTCTTTAAGGACAAGCATCAAACACTTTTCTGCTATTAAGTCCCTGAATCAAATTCAAACATCAATAATCTCGGATCAAATATACACGAGCGAACATTGATGTCTGATTCTGGACACGAACCCGTCAAGACATTTGACCTTTTCCACTGGCTGCTTTGCAGACAATAGCTGTTGATTGCCTGGTTATGAATCACCTTGATGCATACAAGTTGCCTGAGTTTTAGCAAGAAATTTTCATTTAGAGTCAATAACTCATGGCGCTACATATTACCGTGGGTGCTGCAGAGACCACAAAACACCTATGCCTATTATCTATGTGATGGTTTAGAGTTCCCTCTTTTCTCAAGGACCACTTAACGAGAAGAGATACTGGACAATTCGCGGTACAAAGTCTCATATGCCTCATTTATTGTATTAAGTATTGTGCCATAAATCCCGTTCACGCCATATTAACAAAATTTGCTAGCCGTACCTGCTTATTAACAATACGGTCGTTCCAGCAAGGATTCATAGGCTGATCCTTCTTGGCCATCCGGTTTTACTATGGTCTACTATCCATCGAAACATTTAATGTTTACGCAGATGATGTTAAATCAATGATCGTATTGACCGGTAGATGCTTGTCACAGACATCGACGGACACTAACGGTTTTTTGACATGTGGGGTTTAATCGGTCTGCGTGACAAAGCAGCCTATTCAAGTAATTTGCTTTATGTTCCCATGGCGATTTTGTCCTACATATAACCGACACAGCTGAATGTCTGCCGCTTTGTTTGTACCGTGACTTTGTGCAATAGCATAAATACGAGGGGCACCTAATGCATTTTTGTCAATTTACCGTTTACCAGGCAGCATATCCACCCCTTCTTCGAATGCCATTATGCCTTACTTGGTAAGTAACAGCACTTCATATACCTCGCTATGCCTCATTTAGGGTTGTTCTGTAACATATATTATGGGAACATAGAGTAATGACGAAATCAACCCACTATGGCAAAGCATAATTTAGCTGCTAGTTGTTTTTGTAAGACGCACTGAACAGTCATTTATTATGTTGTTCCCACAAAGCGACGAGTCGAACTATGCTATATTATTGCTATCATAAGTGTATCAGAGATATATAGAAAGTTTGTAGTATAATGTAGGGACCATATGTATTGCCAGACAAACCATGCGAATGTACTTGCAAACAGGTCTCATGCTATTTATAGTGACTTTAAAGCATCAGCCACGCTGGGTGCAGCTACGTCTAGCTTGTAGGCATCTTGTCCCATCGTTGTTCCCTTCAGTGCATACACAGGAGGTAACTGTTTGGAGGTTTTAAGCATTTAACGTATCTCCTGTATTCACTGAATCCCTTGGCATTGGTTTGGCTTTAAGCTGCTTACCGTTGTAGCCCGTTACTTAAGGTACTGGCATTCTGGTCGCAGTGATAATCCTGCTTTACGTCGCTATCAATGTAAATAAGTAACGTTGTATTTTGATATACCTTTGTGTATGCATGACCGAGCCGTGCATGCCAATCATTTATTTACATTTGTAGTGTATGACAGTGCGACTACTGTTTACCTATATGCTACTTCAGTGGCATGTTGTCATATTTGAATTGACCGCTCGCATTTCATTCGGGAGTATCAACCTGCATGTCGTGTTATTGACATGTTGCAAAGGAAATGCCATTTACATTTATGGAATTAGATGGCTTGTGCTGTCTTCGCTGGGCAGCAGTTTGTTTCAAGTTTGCGATGACATTTACATTGGGCAACCGATGCATCATAATGATCCTTGCACTTGTTTTTATACAATATTTCATCGCATGCGTCTTGTAAAAGGCACAATGCGATTTGGGGCCATAAGGTAACGTGATACACACTTACGATATATTTTAGATCCCAGAGAGTTTCCGATTCATTATTTTGACAATATACATTGAGATATCTTCAAATAACTCTCATCCCAAGCAAAGCGTTCAACATAAGGTGATGGGCACTACAAACCATTGGTCATAATTAACGATAAAATTACGAAGTAAGACATATCCAACGAAGGCTTGAACATTGGCAGCTATCCGCCCAGTCAGCAATACATGTAACCGTATTCGATATACTGTTCTTTTCTTGACATTTATCGTTATTTAAAAGCCTAACACTATTGAAAATGAAATTGATTCATCGGTCATTGCTCGCTAGTTGTCTATAGCAGATAGTCTATCTTGTGTAGCGTCTAGTTACATTCTTCTTGCAACGAACAAAACAAACCACATCCAAGACGGTCATTGCTGTCGATTTGCTCTTGCTCATATATAATTCTTAGGAACTACTAAGGAAGAAAGGGCAGGCAGAATGTTCATACATTATATTGCCTTTGGGGGTCATAATGTACAATTTGTATCCATCTATATTTATTTTCTTTTGCTGGGACAACGGCGACTGGTAATGAAATGTAATATTTTGTATCATTATAGATTCTAAGCCCCAAGTAGTCTTGGCCTTGTATAAGCCCTGACAATACGGAGGATGTTGATTTCCAGTGTCGTGCACTAACCAAGGAGGACAAGGTTCATATTGATTGCTGAAGAATCAATTAGAGACATTTTCAATTCTCAAAGAAGCAAGGAGCCACTACAATCCTTGATCCCTTCTCCATATATTGCTTATGTTATCAATACTCTATGCAGTTATGAACTATATAAAAACGACCGCAGCATGTGTTTACTCATCAGGTTGCCAATCATTGTCTGATGATGCAAAGTAAGTAGCACTGCGTTTATGAATACGCCGAACAGCCATGATAACCTATTCTTGGAATTTCAAATCTACGCGCAAAGATTAGAATGCTTATGTCCTGAGCCTTTTGCAATGTAATTACCACATAGAGATTATTGTATATTGTCTCGTCTTTGTCAAGCTGATCTAAATGACGAATACAGCAACATCTGATATCTTTGAGAAAATTAGCACACATTATACGTTTGTGGGCCAAGCGACACTTGAAATAACAAGTATGTCATCGAAGAATATATGATTGTATCATTGACGGTGATCTAAGTAAATATCGGTTATAAGTACCTTATAATGGCTGATCGTGTTTTCTACAATTAACATCCCGCCACGCTCAAACTATCATATTACTCCGTTCCTACTTGGCAAGAAAATAAATTGTCAACGAGCACATTGCATGCAAAACGACCATCGGCAATATTTGATTGTTAAAGTCATATGTTATGATAACGATTTTCATGAATAATATGCACGACATTATTCTGTAACACTCATGGATATTTGAGTAGGTATTGATCCGTGATCTAGACGCGGCCAGTGCGATCTTATCAGTAATAATGTTATGGACGAAGCAACTGGATATACCATGGTGTGCTCGGTATATTCCTGTACTACTGAGGCTACCAAGCGGTGGGGTATTTAAAGTATTCAGTCCTAGTTTGTATCTCATAAAATGATGTTGATCGGAAGTGCAATCTGAGCCAATATTCGAGTATTAAATGAGGTCCGAGAGCAATTACAATAACTCCACAATCATACCGACCAAATAACATGTGCGGAAACCTGCCACTAATTAAAATGAAGATCAAACGAAGTAGTCATGTGTTTGACTCCTAGATGGCTAAGGGACATACCGCTCAAATCAATGAGATTCACAATTACCATCATGGTTTCGGCCATTATAAAGTCCATGAACAGACACTATTTGTTGCAATGCATCTTCTTAAACTCCTGCAGTTGTATTATATTTTAGCTGTCTGCACATTTGGATATTACCAGAGAGCAATAAAGTTGTCAAAGTTGACACAACACTTACGTTGTGACGGAATGCTTCAGCTTAGGGGGAGATCCGGTTCACTTCAGACAAGTGGTAATATCAGCTTTCTTACTTTTTTCGGGAGCTTCCGTTCTCCATCGTGCATGTTGCATTGATAAAAAGTATTGTTTTTATTCAAGTGCAAGTGCAATGGGCAAAATGATTGCGAGGAGCCGACTTGTTAGTAAACACAATAGTTGACACTACAACGAATGAATGAAATAATATCTTTAACCTCACACTCTGCTATCAAGTGATATAGCAACGGAGAGGGACGAGGTTGACGAACGCTTTGGATAAACATAAAGGGTGCGAAAGTGGACTAGGTTGTGGGTAATGACCAGCAGTTGTCTATTCAAGCAATTGATCACTGTGACATAGCACGTAATATATGCCTTAAATAGTTTTATCGAAACCCCTTAGCAACAGATGATAATCCAAAACAATTACCGGTTCCTATCGCTATTGTTATGAAAGCGTTCATATATTACTTAGTTTTTCTCACGAACAACGTTGGCTACGTGTTAACCCTTGTGAAGTGGTGTGCAAGCCAAACGTGTGTAACAATGCTAGCTGCTCAACACAGTTATCTTAGTAAAAGCGCTTGTTGATCCTGCTCAATTTGAGTACAGTTGGTATGTTCATGTTCGACCATAATTGGAGCTTCACATCGGACAGGCTTGACGCTTAATTACAGAATGACTATTTGATTGTCAGTGTTCTAAACAATTAGAGACTTTATGGACTCATATCTTCTATTACAATGGTAAAATGCTATGTTGTTGTACGAATGGCAGATAGAGGAACCAAAGTTTTCGCTTTCCGGGTAATAGGAGCATATTTGTTGGGTGATCTGTGAGGTGGATTAAAGTTTTGTACCTAATGATTGAAAAAGAAGGCACCTTATGGTGGAATTTATGCTCAGATGGTTGCCGGCAATGTATTGTGTCGATTAATGACATCAACTGGATAACGTTATCTCATTTAGGGGTTGAGCTCGACAGGCACATACCACGAGCGTTGGCAAAAAATCGGAAGGCAATACAGTACGCCAGAGAAGGATGATGCATAAAGAAATACGCATACAGT
>CM067353.1:38420635-38485635 GCA_034190875.2 Urechis unicinctus | reverse complement strand
AAGTAGGTACGCAGAAATATGATAGTTTTACCATGACGGGAAAGCAATCGTTGAAAATATGATAATCCGAAATAAGATCACCGTCAAAGATATAATTATATATTCTTCGATGAAATACTTGTTATTTCAGGTGTCACTTGACCCAGAAAGGTATAATGAGTTTTCACTTTCTCAAAGAATGCAGATGTAGCTGTGTTCTTTATTTAGGTCAGCTCGACAAATACGAAACAGTAAGTAATTTATCCCTAAATGGTAGTTACATTGAAAAAGGCTCAAGACATAAGCATTCTATTTTTGGCGCGTAAAGTTGAAATCCCCAGAATCGATTTGGTTGACTCTAAAGTGTATTTATAAACGTAGAGCTGCTTACTTTGCATCATCAGAGAATGATTGTCAACCTGGTGAGTAAACACATGCTGAGTTCTTTTTTTATATAGTTCATAACTGTATATATTAATTGATAGCATTGCCTAGCAAATGATAAACAAGATTGCTTTTAAACACTAAGTGGAACACCTTGACGACAACTCTCTCGTGCAACATACGTGGATTGATCTATCCCCATACATTTTGCAGGCTAACAAATGGAAACGTTTCCTAAACAATAAAGTATAGCGATGATACACATCAGTTGAACTACAAACCCAAATATGTCACTGCGAATTATAAAAATTTTCCCCGTCGTTAGTAATCTGTTATGCAGCTAATATTTGTGATGAAATGAACTTTCATAGGCAGCTGCCGCAACGCCTTACGAAATACCTTAGATGAGACAAAACACCACTTATATGAAACCTTACTTTGTAAATAAGTAATATATTTTAATATTGAATGGGTAAACACAGACTGCTGATATGTGACTGCAAATATTAAGAATAGACGCAACACCAATGAGTTGATATGCAGAACTGTAGTTGATGTGAAACAAGAATGCTTATGTTAAATGCACATTTGATATATGCAGTAAGTACGACAACACCTTCGTTTTGACAGCGCTCCTGATTGCTGGCCCTGTAAGTACTGAATAAACTATTTGTTTCTGAATCGTGTTAAACCTGAAATGAACTAGTTAAGCAATGATTACTGCATAGAAAAGGCGTGGTATGAAAATAACGGGGGCGCTGGAATGGTGACGTCGGCATTTGGTGACTTGTGCATAATAAGATACAATATGCGTTGAGATGCATACTGCCTCAGGTTAGATTATACAGTCCGATTTTATTTTCGGAAGCATAGATGTATATATATATATACACACATATATATATATGTATATATATATATGTGTATATAAACATGAATATATATATATATGTATATATATATTTCAATCTGTATATATACATATATATATTTATAAAAATATATATATCTTTATATATATATATATTTTATATATATATATATATATATATATATATATATATATATATATATATATATATATATATATAAACATATATATGTATGAATGCTTATGTCATCTACTACTGCAAAATGTCATTATTGCAAATATACAATAGTCATTTAATGCTTATTTGGATCAAGGCACACAATGTCAGGGTCACACGAGCCTATGGTTACTGGTAGGCTTTGAGGATGACAAATTGTTAGCGGACGTTTTTTATAACCGGAGGCAATGAGCAAATCCTCTTTACGATCCATATCTGGAATTTACGATACGCCATAAAGAAACATTACTTAAGGCTCAGGGATATTTAGTACCTATAAACTCGTATGTTTAAGAGGCATATCATGCTCCCGGCAGCATTCGCTGAGTACGGTGCACGATGTCATCCGCAGTTCGTGGGGCAATAAAAGCAAAATGATCTGCTGTGGGTTACTGACACAATGCCGTATGATATGGTTATGCCTACTACAACTGTCACGAGGTTATCTCTCCATGTATCAGTGGGATTATACTCATTGCCAGTAAATGATCAGCCGTATTGGGGTACCGCACATAAGTAAATGGATCAATCGTGTGTGAATGCTTGGGATTGCCGACATACCATCCGATACCAGTATTACAAAGTTTGACGTCGTTATGTAAGTCGACTTTCGATATGCTTTCCAGTAGGCTAAAATGTGTTTTGTTCATTCATGAACACAGGCAAGCATAATATTCTCACTGAATTCTGCTCAAGTGTGACCATTCACGGTCACGATAATAATTACCCTTCTCTGTATAATATGATGTATGTGGTTGGTTTTCAAAGATGTGTGTTTTGAATCTATTACAATACTTAATATATACAGTCGTTTGAGCTAACTGAATCACGACACACGTCTAGCGAGCCTAAATTTAAAACATCAACATAACTTGTTTGACTTGTTTGCTGCTCATACCTATCGCGCAACTCAGATGTAAACGCAAATCACATTGAATGTGTGCACAGTGTTTTCTTGCACGCATAATATTCAGCCCTATGTAAGTGTCTCCGCAAACTTGGAACAAACTGCTGTCCAACGGAGACAGTAGCAATCTATCTAATTCCACAAATGTAAATGGTATTTTCTTTTGTGCAACATGCCAATAACACCATAATCCAGGAATGTGTCGACATTAAGTTTTATACTGCCGAATGAAATGCGAGCGGTCCATCAACATATGATCACATCCCATTTAAGTAGACTGCCGTTTTCCATTTATACATGCAGAAGGTCACTGCAACGTGCCACAGCGAGACACCTCTCAAACACATCATCTGAATTGCCTATTCCAATATATCGTAAGACATTAACAATGATCTAGATCCCAGTTATTGGTTAATTTATTGGGTTCAATATAATTTAAATGATGATTGAGTATCAAAATGTGATATCTGTTTCAGACAATAACACGGTGATGTAGGAATGCCGTGCAAATGTACATATAGCTCCTCATATCGTATGTTGAACGCCCAGCCTGGGATTGGGAACAATCTGTTTTTGTCTGCGTGGATACGGGTGGAGAGATAATGAGCAAGGAAGTATGAAACGTTGGCAAATGTGAAACATTTCCTTTAGCCTTTTATTCACAAACAACTCAGTGATGCATCATTTTCTACTAGCCATTTTGCGGAATCACTGCTAGAAATATGTTGCACAGCTATTGACTCGGAATCCTATCATAATCTTACGTTTCGCATCGTTCCATTGATGCTCCCGAATTTGGCGTTGCTCGGATGTTCATGTATAATTATACAATAAATCATTGATAATGTCAAGCGTATTCAATATACTGATAGCGCGTAAGAAATCATCACGTTGTTTACTTATCCGAAACAAAACAAGCCATCGACCCCATTTGCGTCTGTCTATGTCGGTCACATAAGATGTTAATTGCAAATTCGATTAGGTTGTAATATGAGATAGAGCCGGGATTTATTGAATTGATCTTGTTTTATGCATTAAAACCAAGACAGCTGGATGGAGCGTCCATACATTGATTTGTCTTATTTTCATATGTTAAAGTTCAAACAGACAACCATGATTACAAGCATAACCTAACAACTATACCCCTAAGTATTTGCTTGGGAGGTTATGGAGCGAATTAGCATTCAATAAATGTATCCAGATCCAAATTGTATGACTGACAACCAGACAGAGTCGAGAGTTATAATTGGCAAACATCGTTTTTCTACTATTTCTCGTCGCTAACCCTCTTCACATCAAATGGTTTTGTTGAATATGATGCAGTGCATAACCCCTTCACATTGACATCAACAAATATCTTATGCTTTATTTTGTTCGTTATTCTGATATAAGGCAAGATATTAACACGTATAAATAGAGTTAATCAGCAAGTATACTCGGTTATTGAATCAAATGTTACGATAGATCCGCACGACTATGCGACTTCTTGCGAAGAGAGGGATGACAGTGTCATCACAAATATATATATACGTGTTATCGAGGGTCAGAAACGCGTACTTATCCTGTATATTTTCATGCAATGCAGTTATGCTTATCCCGATATCACTCTCCACGATTTATTTATTACAAATGGTATTTCCACTACGGTTGTTTGATAAACTATTTCCTGGGAAGTCATGGCGCTTTATCTTAACATAGATGACACGGACAATATATCACAAGTATGGCATTCAATGAGTCTTTTGGTTGACATATGGGTGTTAAGAACAATTTATATTGGAAGTTGCACAAGCCTTAAGCTATCCTGTCGATCAAAAACGAATAAAAGTAGCTAGCGCCGCATGCAACAAAGAGGTAAACAGGTTGCGTCCCTTCTTTGACAGTTGCTTCGATTATATGGTGCTATATAAAGCACCTCGAACATGCTAAGCGAACTAACATGTATATGATTGAATACCTTACTATCCCGTTATCGACATTGACGTTAAGAGTGTGTAAGTCAGTGACGTTGATAATGAAATAAGTGACCTAGTCCAATATTGCCACTCACGAAAATTGCAATATACAAATCTCAAGCAAGAACAGTACACGTTTATATTTTCAATATATGCAAAGTACAGTTGAGCAATATCATAAGGAATTCTGCTTGAAGCGCTACGATATTCATCTTTATTCTGGCTGATATCATTTGATTCAATCACATGTAAGTGAAGCGTAATTTAGCTAGTGTAAATAATAAAAATCATCGTAATAATTGTATTGAACTACCGCGTCATGTATGACATTATGTTGTGCCTTTGTTATGTGCTTGTCAGACTGCTGAATACAAGCCTTGTAGAAAAGCTGAACCTATAAAAAACGCTCACTTATATATATTGTCGCTTGGTCAAAATATTCATTGCAAGGTCGTTGAATGATGAATTGATAAAGGCGACCAGGGTGCAACGGCATTGTGCTCTCTAGACATGAATAATAGAACTGGTATTGTTCGCTGATATAACAGTGTCAATCTATTCAGGGATCTCATCGCTCTTTCTTTGAAAACAACATAGGTTTGCCATTCACAAATTTCTTTTTGCTGTTTAAGATATATGCTAAGTCAAAGTTGGTTGTATTTTCGATATGAATAAAAAAATCTTCATAAATGTGGAAAATGGCGCAAGGAATCACATTTTGCAGTATTGAAAATAGAAAAACAGTCTCCAAGTTCAAAAGTCTATGTATCCACTTCGATATCAGAAGAATCATTGCCGAGATTGTTGGTATTCATCGCGGGTCAATCTTGTCTTTCGTGCAGATATCTTTGACGGAATCGTCTCTAAATCTTACATTTATATGGGGATCGCAGACTATAATATCTAGTAGGATGAAATTATATTCATTTTATGTAACCTTACAAGACTTCCTGCAGGGCTATAATGATTGCTACATTAACTCCACAGAGTGCTTTTGTTCATCGTGGTCATATTCATAGATACAAATACCATTACGCTACTCGGCGTGTTGTAAGATATGTGCAGTTGCACATCAGGACCAATGGCCATGCAATATATTGTAGGTGACACTCCAGTAAACGTGTGATTGAATAAGGGTGAGAAACACATTCATAGACAACCGCGGTCAAGGCCTTTGCTTTTCATTATGACGCGCGTTAATTGTGGTATACTTTAATAAACAACGTGAAAGACTTGACAGTTATTTCATTTTCCTTCATTGAATTCGGGTTTTCTTTGCTTTTTGTATTAATTCCAAAGCTATAGACAGTCAGCATTGAGATGAATTATTGTTATTTCAATACGCATATTATATCGCCGACTCAAGTAAGGATTCTTTATTAATACGAATCCTGGTCTTCGTGTTTGCAAAACTCAAGTTCCTACTTTGGGTCCCCAGTCAGTGGTCACATGAAACTGTGTACATTTGTTGCTATCCATCGCATGTTACAAGCGAGGCTTCTATGTTACCCTCAGCCCTGCAGAACTCATTGCCTCGAGTCTGATCATCTCGTTCAACAAGTACGCTTTGCGACTTACTTTGATGATTCACCGAGAACCTATAACCCCTTTTGCAGCCAAAACATCCCTAACAGCCAATGTTTAACAGGCCTCGTTTGTCTTGATTTGTAATGTTGTTTGGATACCTTTGGCGAGACCGAAGTAAACACAGTCACCGCCTAAGAACAGATAATACATACAGTATATCACTAGAGCTAATCAATGTGGCAATAACCCACAAGTAATCACTTAGCATCTCAGCATATCACCAACCATTGTAGCTAATAAAGACGCAATCTTACTTTCAAACCTAAATCAATTACCTGACTTCTACTGCCAGCAGATATTTCTTTGGAGTTTTAATAATGTTGTAGCTTGAGTTCTGTATCACTCTCCTGGCTTTCCAGGAATAAAGCCAACAAAATAACCCAATAGAAAAAAAATTGTCAACAGCATGCGGTATGAAATCGTAGTAGTTTATGTGCAAGCAATGTCTTTTTTCGACTCTCTAATCGAAGTTTTAGTAACAACAATATTTTCGCCCATTGATGTAATGTTTTTTTTCAAAATAATTCCCTGGATATTTCGGACGTTATGGCATATGCGCAAAACTGACGGTCATTGGCTCCTGAGTTTGTGACGTCAAATGTCACCGTCCAGCCGGATAGCGTCTTTACACGGGAGCTGTGGTTGGTGTGAGCATAATCGCATTTTATACCGTCTTCATTTACATCATATACCGCAACGTATCACATAATTTCATGTGGCTCTGAGTACTTGTTCGTCTACAATGCATTAAATTGTAACAAACTTCTATTGTGTAGTGTGAAACCATCAACCAATAGGGGAACAGGCGATAACACAGGCAGTGCTGGAACACAGGGCTGCACCTTGATTTCACGCCCGTTAAGGCCTGTCCTGTTATGGAGAATATCTATTCTTGTGCGTTTATTTGATTAAATAGTTAAACGTTATCGCAAATGAAAACTGCTTTCTGCATTAAATGGGGAGTTTCAATAAATTGTACTCTCATTGTCAACAGATGAGTAGATGTTAATTTCATCTTAAATATTAGCACTGGTTTTGAGAGACGAGACCTTTTAGGGATTAGCTGTAAAAATTAAATGTATCTCTTCAGTGAGTTGTACAGAGAGACTTCTGGCCAAGAATCCAAGTTCGGTGCCATTTGTTTATGGCTGCAAATACCAACGGCCTGTAAAGAATTCAATACCTTACACTAGTTCTTTGTCTTGTCTTGGGTACCAGCGTCAATAATACATTTATCTTGTCCTTATCAGTTATATATTCATTACTTACGACTAGTACAGTGCATAACTGCCAACATATTTTGCTTTGCTTTTTCTAAGGAGCGAAATGTCCTCATCTTCCTTATATACTGACAACTCTAGAAGCAATTAGCTGCATTACAGCAGTGAGTTTTCTTCACAACACGAAGAGGAACTAGGAGCCTGTGGGGGCATACATCCAGGGTTGAGCCTCAAGCTAAAACAAGGCCAGCAAATTCTCTTCAAATAGAAGAGGACTTGGCATACCATTTGCGGATAATTAACCCTTTATTTTGCAGTAGTACTTAAGGCTTGCTTGAAGTCATCTTCTTATTCATGTTTGATGTCAATTTAATTTTTTTTCTGAAAAATGGGCCAATGCTTACAGTAACATAGCGTAAATGCTGTCAAGAAACTGCCCAAGTTCTCGAGAAAGTATAATCTATGGATATGACCTGTATTACAGTACACACGACGTTGATAATTGATTTGAGTTTTTGTGTCTTTCTATCCCTTCGAGACGTGTGTAATCTACGTAAAGTGAGCGTAGAATAATTGTAACATCTATGACATGATAAAGTACCCATGTTGTGCACTGATCAGGCAACAGAGGGTTCATCAACGTCGATACTGCTGACAGGTTGTTAATAAGAACTTAATCTACAAACGAGACAAGACTTAGACCAATATCTGGTTATCATGAGACATATTGTCGCAGAGACGTAATGAGCAAAGAAGCGGGCAGCGATACATGTACGAGGTAAGGAAACTGTACGTACTTTAGCATAGTGCTCTCAGACGCTTTAATAGCCGAGCTAGTATTGTTCCTGGGCATTACAGTGACGTTCTATTCAGGGATTTCTTCGCTTTCTCGTTGTAAGATACATGGTTTTGCCATTACCATCCTCGTTATGATTGTTTAAAGCATGCGTTGCTGTCATTTAATCCATACTTTTGTATATGTTGATTTGCATCGCGATACACAAACATGAACATAGCAGTTGACAGAATACCTGGTAAACGCCTTCAGCGAGTAATAACATGAATTTATCGCATGCTATTAATCATTTGTCTCTCCGTGTGTGTGCATTGAAATTGCACTCTGGTCGCTCTACTAAACCCAGGTGATAAAGTGACCAGAGGCTGCTCCTTAAACCTGTGCACAATTTATTAAGAGGACGTGTAATCAAATTAACTTAAATAATCGCCTCTTTAAAGGGAATAATAATGCCAGTTTAACGCCACTCTCAAAATTGAGGTGATATCTCGACGGTAAAGAATATCATGATTGTGCTAAAATATATATAATGTGGGTAGTAAAATGTACCTCAAATAGCATTGCACGTAGTCAATGAATCGGAAGGTAGTGGTAGATGGACTATGAGGGTCTCATGTATATTATTCGATTGATGCATCGGATGCGCCCTGGTGCATCATCTGACTCAAATGGACTTTGGCTCATTGCCCTTGCCTTTTACAAAATGCCCGCCCTTCTTTCTTATCCTCAAGGTTAAATAGCATATACAAGTTTATATGACCCGGCCGTAACATTCCTACAAATCACTGAATAATCGTCATTGATTGACAACTAGTGCATAATTATTTATAACTACGTTTAATTACAGAGGGTTTCAAATTAGTGTCAATGACTCATGGCGCTACATATTACCGTGGGTGATGTAGAGACCACAAATGTGTATTATTTAATTCATTGATTTGAGTTCCCTTCTTCTCAAATGCCTCTTAGCAAGTCGAGTTATTGGACAATTCGCGGTACACACTCTCAAAAGCCTCATTGATTTCATGACATATTGTACATTAAGTCCCGACTTCGCTTAAGTACACGAACGACGAAGTCAACCCGTTATAGCGACGGTTAGTTTAGCTGCGGTTATAATAACGCCTGCCCTTCACATTATAACGTCCGTGAAACTGTTGATTACATTCGCAACAAGCGATGCGTCTAACTTTGTCTATAATATTGCAAACCTGAGTGTTAGATCGATATATAAGGATTAATAGACTGATCCGATCCTATTAATTGTCAGACTGACTAATCCCGTAGACTTGCGAATACATCTGACGGACGTTATAATGACTCTTTCGTCGTTCTAATCAGTGCGTACACAGGAGGCAATTGTCTAGACATTTTATATATAATTTGGGTAGTAACATTCACCTCCAATAGCATTTCTCGTAGTCAATGAATCGGTTGGTAGTGGTTGTTTGCTGTATATAACCTGTGACTTGATGAACTGGTACAATCATTGCAGAAATATAGTTCTTATGTGTCAGTATTATTGTAATGAAATTATTGCTTCTATATGAGTCAAACACACCTCTGCCATGCAATAACTGAATATTTAAAACAACATGAACGTTTACCCTGTTAGGGACTACATCCCACGCCAAATAATATAAATGGATCGGTAGATACTTATCTATGCAGCATTTCATACGTTCGTTCATTTATGACCCAGTTGTGCATGTTAATCTTCTTACCATCTATTTATGTTCTGCAATGTGAATACGGAGTTTACCAACAGTGCAGACACAAAGGGATCCCATAATGTTTGACAATACTTTTTAATAATAGGATGGTGTTCTTATATATGCAAGGTCTACTTTTGTTCATCAACAGAGCAAGTGTTAATTAACATGGATCATCTGCATTAAAAGATTGTTTACATCTCTGTAATTCATAATGTTTCAATGAATCGAAGATGCCGGAAATCATGACGTCTATGTAGGTTCGCAGTTGAGTTCGATAACTTTGTATCCTAACTTAAAGCAAATACTAATAAATATTAATGTATTGCATTTTTATCATCGATGTTTAACTTTCAATATACAGGCTTGTACTACAGGGACAGGTTATCAAATCAATCTTCCCCGTCAAAAGAAGTAAATGCATATGCTATGCACCACTGGAATCGGGAGCTACCATTGTTTTAATAGGCTGACGATAGTATCATCAATTGATACAGGGCGATTCTGCCAACTAATGGCATACGCATGGCTAATTTGATAATGAATATTCACGAGGTTTTGGTTATAAGCCTGAAACATATAAGGTATCTAAACACGCAATTTGACAGCATTCGAAGTCCCATAAGGGCCCATGTCCACCTGTGGTAACGCTTTATAGACCCAAAGACATCTAGTTATACGGTTGTGCAGAGCAGGAAGTGCTATTCCTGTTAAGTCTGGGAAATCATCGGGACGTAAACTATAAAAAATATACAAGCAATTTATGTTAAATAACAGTTTATGAGATACCAAATGCGTTTTATGTGCTTTTCGTTAAATATACAGATATTTCAAAGCATTCAATGGTGTTCCCAAAATTATTTCAATGCTAAGATCCTTGTACATGTGGAGAACGTTCTGGTCCTTGCACGTATATGACACCAACATAAGGTTGAAACATTAGCGTCGAAATACGAATAACGTACGTTTTAGAGATAAATATTCTTGTTTCGTTCTCTCTAGTCAGTTATATCAAAATTAAATCCCGGCCCCATCTCATATAATACCCTGGTCGAACTTACAGCTAATGGAATCCAATAATACTATGCAAGGCATTTGTAATGCATAGTCACGAGTATGCAATTTGCTTCTTGCAAAACCGATAAAGTAGATCTGGTGTAGAGGCCAGCCGCGATCGTGGTCGGTGACCTGTTTTGAATCGGATAATGTAACGCCGTGATAAGGTCGGACACGCTAGCAGCTAAATAAATGAAATTGATTGTGTGAATGACATCCGAGCAAAGCCGAATTCTTGGGAAAGAAGTTGCGCAATAACTTTCTAGCCACGATTTTGCAACACAGCTGGTCGAAAGCGATGCATCAATGCCTTGGTTGTGAAATTATGGGCTCAAGAAAATTCTTAATATCTGACACTATTTAATTATACCTTACTAGTAATCTCTCCACCTGTAATTATGCAAACAATTCGCATAACATTTTCTTATCATGGGGGGCCGTACCATGGGCACTATCAAATATCATTTGTTTTTCCCAATCACAGGTTTTTCTATCAAAATGACTTCATACGATGTAAAGAACTATACGTCTTTAACTGATACCACAATAGTGCCTGGTGATTTTCATGCTATGTAAATAGAACTGGATTCAATACATTAGTTGGGGTCGCTATTACTGTTAATAAAAAATTGCATCAACGGATTAATCGACCGTATTTGCTTATGTTAAAGTCATGCGTTTGAGAGATATCTCGCTGTGTCATATCAACGTGCACTTGTGCATGTACAAACGGAAAACTGCAGTTTATTGCAGCCTAGTCAGCTTCAATAGCATGTGGGAATATCTAACGTGACAGCCTGCATTTCATTCGGCATAATCCAATCTGATGTCAGCTAATTCCTCTATAGGGGTGATATCGATATGCTTATCAGTTCAAAAGCCATCGACATTTGATGAAGTAAAGGGATTGTTGCTGTTCTGGCTGAGCAGCGAATTGGTTCCTAGTGTGCGATGACATTTCAAAAGAGCTATACATGTATCTTTATTATTCTTGTCCATGACCTTTACCATGTCACCTATTTGAAGGTTATATTTCTAATCTTGTCTGAAGAGCATTCCGAACGGTAATCAGTGTCGCAGGAAATAAGATCCTACTTGTTGGCTCAACTATTTCTTATTAGATACACACATACAGCCTTGCTGCGAAGCGGAACAAGTGTTGCTTCTTGGAAAGCTTGCACTTTCCCTCTTGCAGCGTTGTTGGAGCACACAATTAAACCCAAACTTGTAAGCTCTGACATGGTTTAAACACGCAAACACTTGCATGGAGTGACTTTGCTGTTATTCACATGAGCAATGCCTCTACCAAGCCGATGTATTTGTCTGTACCATTATTAACAAAGGTAATCCACGGCTGATTTAGAAAATGCGAGCTTTTCTTCCCCATAAATTGTAACCAAAAGTAAAGTATATATATATATATATATATATATATATATATATATATATATATATATATATATATATATATATATATATATATATATATATATATATATATATATATATATATAAATATATATATATATATATATATATATATATATATATATATATATATGTTATTCACATGAGCAATGCCTCTACCAAGCCGATGTATTTGTCTGTACCATTATTAACAAAGGTAATCCACGGCTGATTTAGAAAATGCGAGCTTTTCTTCCCCATAAATTGTAACCAAAAGTAAAGTGTATATATATATATATAGATAGATATATATAGAGATATAGATATAGATATAGAGAGATATATATATATATAGAGATATATATATATAGATATATATATATATATATATATATATCTCTCTATATATATATATATATATATATATATATATATATATATCTATATATATATATATATATATCTCTCTATATATATATATATATATATCTATATATATATATATATATATATATATATATATATATATATATATATAATATAATCCATTTGCGGAAAATGTACGACGGCAACTGTCAGTATACAGTCATTCCACATGTACAACTGGCAATATTTTCTTGTTTTTATCCGTTAGTGATTAAGTTCACCATAAAATTGATATATCAAATCACTAAGTACAAGAGCATATGCAAATATTTCATTGAAAAGACCGACTACGACACGAACGGGAATAATTCCACTGCATGTGCCTTACAAAGATGCATGGCGGCGATTGCATTGCTACCGACATTTATTTCATAACATAAACAATACGATGTTTTACCTATATCAAGTGTAATGTGCATTTGTTTCACCACTCCATGCAAACGCAGATGTAGCTAGGACTCGGATCAAGGATTAATTTATTTCCATGTTATCATAATCTCTCCTATACAAGAGACTTGTCAAATGGCAAACAGTGGTACCATCAATCGCATATCAATTTCGGATTATCAGTGCAGACCGAACCGTACGTGGTAATGCCAGTTAATGTATTGCATAAAATAGGACTTTTGTAAATTGACGATAGAGCCAAATGATTAATAAGCGCATTTTTTTTTTATTTCCGTGATCCTAAGATTTCTCCGTTGGATAGGCTACGAAACAATCACGGATTCATTTACATTTCTTCTAGGAGTTTCATATATGCTTTATTGAACAGTGGCGTTAATCGTTAAACAAAGTCATTAAACATGGACTTATTAGTAATGGCTACGTCGTTTTATATTTCATAATCATGTCAGCAACGCTTAGAATGCATAAAGGTATATTCCAATCCATTTTTTGGTACATGATCAAATGCATCCACACATTGACGCGCATATGTTTGAAAAACGGGCAAGCTTGTAGCAATGATATAATGTGGTTTCAACGAAACAGTATTGACAGTTATGCATCACAAGGAGCGGTAACAGCGAAGAAAACGCCACATTTACGCTCAAATTTTCTATATCGCACTTTAACAAATAGTTTAATAACGGTCTAATATGTCTGCTACCGTATATCGATTATATTACTGCCGAACAGCTGATAGTTATACCACGAGGGCCTAACATGCAACCTACGGCGGGACGGTGTCTTGTACTGGTAATACTACATGGAATGTTTTGAATAAAGATGGAACGTGGTCGCCTTGACAATTCAGAAGACTCCATATCCTTAAAAGAGGCCGAGCCCCGAAAATTTTGATCAAATGCCCCTTGTGCATCTTTGGATTTCATGGTAGTGTCACCTGATGACGGGCGTGTGTCACTCATTTTCATACTCACCATACTGCTAGTTGAAGCGAACCCTAATAGCAGACGCGAGATGATAATAAAATAATACCCGCCTGTCCGTTTGGTGAAGTACACTGCCTATTAAATTTGTTCGTATTTATTGAGATATCAACAGTCGAACGTCCACAAATATTTTGACATTCGATTGGCCAATTGAGACTTCTAGATGATTTACTGGAGTATAACTTTGCGTCATGCAGCCCTGCATTTTATTTGTTCTGCATTCTGCTCGCAACATATATATATATATACACATATATATATATATATATATATATATATATATATAGATATATATAGATATATATATATATATATATCTCTATATATATATATATATAGATATATATATATATATATATCTATATATATATATATATATATATATGTATGTACATATATATTTATTCACATATATATATATATATATATATATATATATATATATATTTATGTATATATATGCATACTCATCTACATATTAATGTCTAAATCATCGTATATATATCATCTCTTTATCATTATTATATATATATATGCATATATACATATATATATATATACATATATATATATGCATATATATACATATATATTTATAAATATTTGTATATATATATATTTATATATATATCTTTTTATATATATACATATATATTATAGATACATACACATCGATATATATATATCTATATATAACATATATATATATATATGTATATATATATGTATATACATATATATATATAAATATATATATATATATCTCTATCTCTATATCTATATATATATATCTAGATATATCTATATCTCTCTCTATCTCTATATATATCTATCTCTTATATATATATATATATATATATCTCTATATATATATATATACATATAACCTTGCAATCAAAACCGACGGGGACTGTGTCGTATGTGCTGTATGGTTAAGTAATTTGTCAAAAAGATAATCTTTCTAACTAATGTTTTGTTTGCGCTTTTAGTTAACCAGCCGTTCACTCTTTTGTTCCAATCAGTCCACATGGATGTAATCAACAGGCTACTTGACCTTCTCGTTCTCATTCCATGATGTACCTTCAAATATAGACAAGCCGCCATGCTACAAGTATTAATTTGATCACGTTATGCGCGGCATATACTTATCTGCTGGCGACGTATTGTTTGAAAAAGTCGTATGTCTTGGGCATCGGCAAGAATGATTATATGATGGGATCTACAAGATTTGTTAATGTTGAGTGAGTTGATTTGCTTGATTAACATCAGCAAATAATGCGTTATTGCAGCATCAATAATTGGTACAACGATCTCAAATGTATCATTTGCTTAACGCGTTTAGAGTTTGGCATCCTTATAAGATTGAACAATCAGGATGATTTTGTCCTCATGGCTTCATGTTTCTAATATAGTAATCCGAGGGGCCTTGTTTACTTCCAGCGAAGAATGTATTTCCTACAACGTTGATGTAACTATTTTTTGGTTTAGATAATTTCATTTAGTGTCACTTTAAAGATCCGTAGTCATAGAACCGGCACAGACGCATTCTCGCGAGAAAAGGACGGAAGGCTGAAGGTCGTGGGAGAACATAAGTGTGAGCGACCATATTTCAATTTCCCGTCACGAACACTTCCCCGTCACATTCTGCAGCACCAACAGGAAGTCAGTAATAAGGAGGGCACCAAATTATACAATGTCTGATCAAAGATCCAGGGCACGTACCATATTGTCGGATGTTACTAATCATGCATTAACCCATCCAATGTTGATAGGGATACCGTCTGCGCAGATAGTCGGCTTAGCATATCGCGGCAAAGGGCGAAGACAGCGTGCCTGATCAATCGTTCAGAATGACTACGAACGCCGGAACTGGCAATGTCGGTGTCCAATGCATTGATGACAAGGCCAATACGGCCCGTATTTGTGTCAAAAAGAGCAATCGTTAGTATGCGTGCAAATACTTCGTGTCGTCAATAGCGTTATGCACCATTAGGATGATAGATCCATGATTTAAAGTGACATCCCCTTTCAAATCTCCGGTAATACTGACATTACTGTCATCCTATCTTTCTGAGTAAATATCGCTTAACATAATTGTCAGTAAGTCTGCTAATGATCTGCAATACAATGTGATAAGGCGCCAAATACATCAATACATGGAGCGGTTGGCGTATTTATTACTGAGATCTGATAAATAAACGGCATTAAGTTTAGTTATCCATCAATTTCGCCGCTCAGAACAATTTTTCTATACGTGTTTGCTTGTTTACTCTCATGTTATAGAATTTGGAATGAATGCGGATGCGTATTGATAAACATCTAAATTCCTGCGACCTTGCTGCTCCTAAAGAGCCTGTTCAATTAATGTACCCTTTACATCGACAGTAGCACATAATAAAATCCAAGAGCTATTTTCATTGAACTGATTCGCAGTGTTGGCAAGGGGGCGCGCAAGAGCGCGAATATTACTCGTTAAGCGCGACCTCTCTAGGCACAAAGGCCAGTCAATCAACGTCCTATGGTGAATAGCATTCACCGCTCACGTTCAAGCTAAAGAAGTGTATTTCGGCACCATCAAATGTACAAAATGTTTCCACCAGAGTGCAAGGGCGCATTACCCACAACTATATCCCAGCGAGTTATCTGGACGCCCGAATTGGTCAATATAATGTCAGAATCTGGTGTGGATATTGAGCCCAACATAATTTGGTGCTCGACCTCGATGGTATTTTAATTAATACGAATATGTTTAGTATGCAGTATACGCTATCAAGAGAACAGGGATGTATTATGCTATTTATATCTCCAGTCTCCCGTACTTTTCACTGTGTGGTATTGCGTTGCCTGGGCAGGATATCTCAAATTAACCATCCAAACTGGGATGCATAACTACAAATATTGAGTCGTTGAAACCACATGGTATCATTGTTAATAGCTTGCCTGTTTTTAAATATGTGTTCGTCAATGTGTGGATGGATTTGATCATGGACCGAGTAAATGAATTGGAGTATACCTCTATGCACACTAAGCTTTGCTAACATTATTATGAAATGTATAACGACGCAGCCATTACGTATAGTAAATTCATGTTACATGATTTTGTTTAACATAATCGCCAATGTTCGATATATGAAACTACTCGAAGGAATGTAAATGTACGCTTGACTCCGCGATTGTTTCGTTGCCTATCCCACAGAGAAATCTTAGGCCCACTGAAATCGAAAAACAGCGCTTATTAATTATTTGGCTCATTCATGAATTTGTATTGCTATTTTAGCCGCGGAGTTATTTGCCGAAAAACAGTTATATTTGATGCATATATATTAACTAGCATCACCACGTACGGTTCGATCTCCACTCAGATAATCTGTATATGACAAACCTCTTGTATAGGAGCGATTGTATTACCATGGAAATAACTTAAGGAGCCCAATTTTATCCGAGTCCTAGCTACATCTGCGTTTGCATAGAGTGATGAAACAAATGCACACTTCACTTGATATAGGAAAAACATCGTATTGGTTTTGCAATTAAATAAATGCACACAACAACCGCATATGGTGTGCCCAACACAGACGATTGTAAAGGTCAAACAAATCAGCAGTCATATATTGGATGGGTAATAAGTTTGATGTCCGATATTAGTGAACTTAAATAATGAGCTCCGAGATTGCTTTGGGACTTTAAGCCCTAGACAATCAGGTACCATATTTGGAGCAGAAAATAATTCTTGAATGAGTACCTTCATCAACACACGGGAGGCTATTCCTAACATTATCAAGTCGGTAGCCATGTACTATTCGCCGCATGCATCTTTGTAAGGCGCATTCAGTGGAATTATTCATTTGGCTTAGGCGCTCATCCGTTTAGTATCATATTGCCATAAGGTGGTAATAGCCTACTAACCTATCAATTGGAAGATGGCGAGCTGGACTGATCTGCTTATTGAAGATAGTTATTTGTTGTGGTTGTATCTACAATTGTTGCGAGTGGTAGAAATTGTATATATCAATTCGAAATAATCATCTAAGACGATTCGCGTTCGGGTCGTTTTTGGTCTCTTCAATGAAATATTTGCATATGATTGTAAGCTAGCCTTTTTCGAACATTATTTTGTCAATGCGCATAGGTTTATCGCAGTGCAAAAAAGTTATTATTTATTATATGTTCAGTTGGTGTTTTAGCAGTTTTGACCAGAACTTTGTGTAAGACAAGTAGCTTATGTTAAACTAATAGCAACACCTTTAGAAGGTGGGCGTAATGGTGGACGTAAGTAGAAAAAAGCGGACTCAAGTGCTCTTGTACCTTGTGATTTGATAGCAAAACACCTCATGGCGAGCTTAATCTCTTAAGGATAAAATCAATAAATTATGCCGATTGAATATGTGAAATGACTGCATACTGACAGTAGTTGTCGCACATAGAGGTTAAGCGGGTGATAAAAAAGTTATGCCGTTTGAAGATTTTGGTGGGATAAGCTTCTATTTCAGGGTCATTTCGCTGAAGAGTCATCATTGGGTTTCGACACAAAATAAGCTCCGCCGGCCATAATGGTTTTATTCAATTGCTCGTTTTCGCAATTGCCTGCTTCAAATCCTCATTACAGTGAATCAGCATCGTCATTCTAAAACGCAATGTACATCATATCAAAAGGCGCAAAAGCAATCACCGTTACTCCATACAGCTCCTAAACTATTGTAGAAATGTATTTATTCCAACAACATCATCTCTGGATTGACTTTCAGTATGGGCATAATTATTAGCAAGGATTTTCAATAAGCCAGTTTCCAATGTGTGAAAATGCATTAGTGCTGAGGGTTTGAAGATAGTGACGCCTGGCTTGTGTGATAATGGCTCAAGGATCTAAAAGCGCCCGAAAACCTTATATGACAATATAAAGCATTAACTAGTCCTTGGTCACATCCATTTGTTGCTGGCTACATCCAATGCAATATAAAACCACTGAAATCTCCCAAAAGATTGCGAGCGGATGGTATGATGTGTCATAATCTTTACAATGACATGACCTAGCAGTCTCTTTGGAAAACCTCGGTGGCGATATTTTAGTTTTGGAAAGTAGTGTTGATCAGGTTAATTCACCGATTGGCTTTGCTTGGAAAATACGTCCCACATTTTTAACACAAGGAAATTTCGGTGAAAGCTTACATATCGCGATGCTGTTAACTAGGGTAGCCATCATATGAACGGAAGGCCGTCATTGAATAAACAACAGAACCGTCTGGTTATTTACGACAATAGAATGGGTATGTGTGGATAATGGTTCGTGTGGGATCTCGCAAGAGAGTCGATTTGGTCTGCTACCATGGGAGTAGCTAAGTGGTTAAATACATGACAAAATGTTACTTGCATACGCCTGCATAAACGGTTGACGTGCTGTTGGAAATCTGATGAGTAATCCCCCGAAATCATTGACATATTTCTATTGCATAGTATCAACGTAACGCCCTGCAAGCATTTTGGAGGCCTTAATTTGTGCATTGAATGATTAGTTGATGTTTTTTCGAAACAGATATGAAAAAGTGTTCTTTCCATCGTGTATTGAGGAGACCGCCGCACGGCAACAAGTTGTTACACTGAAGAATATATCGCTTTTCGGTTCTGCGCCTTTGTATTGCCTAGAATACTTGGGAACGGCTTATCTTCAGCGTTATGCAAGCTTGATACAAATTTAGATTGGCCTATATATTTTTCGACCTGTGGTTACAGCTTATACGCGAACTCCTAGTTCACAACTCTCTAATGAAGAATTTCACGATTCCAGCCTTGTCATGAATGAAGCTTGCCTTGCCTTCAGGTGAATGACTTCAACCCCGCTCGGTGCAAACAGTGAATGGATAAAGTAACGCCCTGATTTTGTCATAACCACTGCTATGTGATTATTACCAAAGACCTATGTGTGCAATGGGAATACCCATCACTCTAGGATCACGACTGCGCGTTGAGTAATACCTCAGCACATATTGTCCTTTTATTCAGTTCAACACCAAATAAACTGAAACCCAGCGAGAACAGTTTTGTCATGCCAGAGCGTGTGACGAATAGGGGGTGGCTAATGCGATTCACCCAGTAATGCTGCCATATATCAGGCATACACCGTCAGGAATGAAGACAAAGTTGTAATTATCACCACAAACGTTGTTAGCGTTTGGGAGGTTTAGATTCCAATGCTATTGGGTTAATAGGTTTCCAGTGGTGTTTGCAGGATATGGAGGCCAGCAATGTCAATAATGACGAGGTGGCCACTGACAGATACACGCAGTTTCCGCGCAGGAAAGTGCGTCCAATAGGATCTCTCCTAGTTGCCAACTTTCAGGAAAACTGAGGCACTGGCTCCACGGATACAGTCTGTCAGCAACCATCTTTGCAACGTGCAATGAAAACTTCAAATGTAATATTTCATTATTTTAATGCATAGCTAAATTGTTACATCGATATAATTGGGTCGTGAGTAGCAGGGACATCTGTTACAATCATTACCAAAGATCATTTTAGCAATCAAAGATTCTAGGAAGCACTGTATGGTGAACAGAGTAGATAAATATTCGGTTTATCTTCTGTATCACACTTTGTTGTGTACTTTATCACTATCATGGCTTTAAAGACCAATTATTTGTCAAATGCATAACATAGAATGCCACAGCAAACTGCAAAAAATATTCTCGCCTATTTGACGCAATGCCATATATGATTTTAAATATATCGGACCACGGAATATTCGTCCCAGGTTTAACTGTCATGCAATTTAGTCCCCAGAACAATAAGATAACACATGGAAATTACTGTCACGTAGTAAGATGCAAAATCGGAACTTGATGGTCATGTGCAAAAATGTTTGGGCGATCGATATCTGCGCAAATTAATCAACCCTTCCTACAGATGTAACAGTAACGGCAAACAAAGCTACAGCCCTCCGAGCGAAGCTATTGAATGCATTTCTAAGTACAATTAACGGATCACAGGGTGATCTAAGCAAATGCCTAACACTGTGAATACCAAAGCAATGTAGATTAATTGCAATCCGAGATCTGGGTGGTAAAAAAGACGCCTGATGCATGTGTTCCTTTTCTCACGTATGAAAGGGCACTTCAAAGAGAGCGTGTACTACGGTTAAACAGCCCCTCGGTTGAATATTGATCGGGAGCACACAAAAGGACTGACATTATCCGGAAGTCTGAGCAGAACACGATAAAACTGAGTGACTAAATCACAATCTAAGAGGATGCAATATATTTTCCAGTAGCGGAACATATGAAATGCGTGAGAAATTGACTGCACGGCAGCTTAGCTGATGCATCGATTGATTTATACCATCCTTAATACATAAACTTTATACAATAAGCTGGACTCTTGCATGAGCGAGTGCAATAAAGGTCAGTTTGATATAAAAATTTGGCCAATGGGTTTTTGTACCAACCAAATATTGTGAATTTGCAACAAGCAGCAGATTGAACAAAGTTCCAGCCGAAGTAGTATCATGGAAACAATCGCCATTTAGCAAGTTATGTATCATATTGAATGCCATACAGCGAATTATAAAATACTTGACCTATTAAAATCAACTGTCGCAGAAACTAATCACCAGTAATATGTTGGTTTTCAGTCACTCTGGTCAGAGAACTAAAATACTGGATTTTCTACTTCATACAATTAATAATACAAAAATCATTCACCAAGCATATCTACTTAATAACATTTACAATCTCGGCACAAATATAGGCTAGGTGACGATAATGTTGAAGTACTTCTTTTCAAGTTACGTGCTCGTTTTATTCCGTCCACGTTCTTATGCAAGTACTCACAGACGTTCCCATGGATTTGACTAATAAACTGATAATTTAGGATGAACATGATTGATTATTATAATTGTTATCATTATTATCATACCGTGTAAATGTAGCACTTTGCTCGCGCATTGCAACGGCCTCAAAAGCGCTACACATTGATACACCTGTGAAATACGAAAAATGTTTGACGACATAATTATGCTGCAAACTGTCCACTATTGGACATCCTGTCTTTCAATATGCGACATTATTCTAGCAAGATAATAATGGCAAGCACTTATTAGAAACACAGTAATCATTCAGTTTCAGCTGCTTTGAAAAAGTAGGTTTCATGTATGGTATTTGCCACAAATGGCGAGAAGGTTGGTTATACAGAACTGCGGCAAAGTATTGAATGCAACGTAAACCGTACGCAGTCTCTACACGTTGGATCGCGAGAGCGCAACGCAACTTGGACCTCAACGACCATTCTGGATAATGTGAGGCACCTGACCATTCATGACCTCGGATACAAAATTGAGAGCTTAGATTGTAACAAGCCCGTAAGCATAGCACGCATAGCATTCACTATTATCTACCAGCACATGTGGTGGTTCAGCTCGACCTTTGTCTCATCGACTTTTGTTCCGGTCGGTCGAGGCCATGTTTTTGTTTCAAGTGAGTTTTAGCACTTTAGGGTTGCTGCCAAATCGTCATAATCATTCGATTTAAAACAACAGGCAGCAAAATGCTTTATTCAAGCTTAATATTGATTCTATTGGGTATCATCATCATTAATATGTCGACAGTGCCAAATAATTTTGCCCTAATTATTCAATTTACATGTTATGTTCGAGCACAATGTGTAAGGGGCGTTAACTATGAGATCAAGATCAACATACGCAAGCTTAATGCCATGTGCATTTCATTCAGCCTTCACGTATTCTCAATGCCAATTCATCTCACAAATGCTTGTATCAATCACTGAGAACTCCTTGCTTACCACTCTTTTATGAGTTACAGGCAAAACCTCTTTTTATCTGCTCTAACTGCGGTAATATCTGTATCTAATGCTTCTGGCTATTATAAGAGTCACACACGCACCGCTTTGTTACTTGCCCCAATAGGTGTCATATCCATGCTCAGTGCTTGAGTCTCGTACAAAGTCACACACACACGTCACTTCTCGTCACAGGCTTCCACAAAGTAATGGAAATCCGCTGTTCTTCCGTAATCAGCTCAGCAGCATATAGCCGATCCACCCGTAGTCAAAAATCCATATAACTTATTTCACAAGTTCATAGCAAGGCAATCTAATACGGGTCCTGTGTATGATCGGTGTATTCTAGTTTCTTTGCGGTAACGTAATGGTCTGGAGACTCATAAGCAGCTTCCTTCTATTACCTTGTTCAATTAATGGACCAACATACTGGTAATATATGATATATTACTCGTGCATGGCGCAATATTATGGGACACGACATGATGTGACTCTTTTATAACGTCATATGGTAGGCCCAACGTTATAGTTTAGAATTGTAATGGTTACGGATTCTTCATTTAAGCAGCGGTAAACTTAGGAAAAACAATGTTTTTGTCTTCAACATTTATGCGTCTCGTTAGCTTATTATTTTAAGAGAGTTTATTTCAAGGTTATAATGCAGGTACATAGATGATAACTAAAATGGAGCTTATTAAGCGTGTAAGTCGGTACGGACGCGTACAAAATTATCAGCGGTACTGTATTTGATAATTGCCAGATATGGCACAAAAGTATAAAGTTCAACAAAGGGTTTGGTCGAAAAGATAAATGATTAACCGTTTGGCCCAAATATTATTGACAAACCTGGACACTGACTAGTTGGCCCATGCAGTATAGTAGGTTGTCCATGACTTAGTTAGAGCACCAATTTTTGAGGCTAACAACTATAAGTAATTCAGTTATATAATCCATTTGGATATAAAACGGACACCTCGGTTTTGTGGCTGTTAATCAAATATAAGATGTTCGCACAGAGTAATGGTATATTTGCTAAACCACGACGATAACAGTACGGTAAAGCATGCAAAAACAAACCTTGAATTGAAATAAAATACTATGTATGGTGTAAATCTATGACTTATCATCGGAAGCACCGAAAACAATACGAAACGAACATTCCGGTCAATCTTAGCCGTGCATAACTGGCTTGACCTAACCTGATATTTAGCTGTTTCCCTTTTTCAAGCTACTGATTTATAACTATCCATCAACTAGATATCGCTACGTGCACATTTACAGTTCATGCTGCTGCATATTAATACGTTGGTTGATTGATGGTATTGAGAAGTTCCGTTCATCCGAACCCTATTTGTGAAAATATACACGACAAACGGATAGAATATGTTTAATATGGACCGGTTAAGATGTTTATGCTGCATAAATGGTTAAATGTGCGCGTTGAATTATCAAAGCGTACTTATTCAACGAGATTATCAGACTGCGATGTTGAGACAACCCGTCCTGACTCACAGTAGGAAATTTTGTATTAAGGGAAAGACAACCAGGGTTCGTATGAAAAAAAATAAATCATTACTTGATTCGGCGATGATGTATGCGAACGTATTGAAATATCAATAATCAAATTCAATGCTGACTGCCTATCGCTCTATTCAGATACAATTTTGTTTGCAGTTTGTTTTCTTACGTAGGATGTTCATTAGTGACATATGACTGGAGATCGAATAAAGGGCAACGACAAACCAAATTCAGTCGTTGTTTATAAAAAGTGTACCGTAATTTTAGCGCTTCAAAATGAAAAAGAATAGCCTTGACCACTGTTGTCTATGAATGTATAACTCACCCTTATTAAATCAGACGTAGGGTGCGAATAACGATATATGGTATGGGTATTGGTCTTGATTTGCACTATGAACAACTAGCAATTAACTAATCAATGCAGCCTTGCAGGAAGTCCTGCATCTTGTTGGTATATAACCATATCCCCGCACCACAGGTGTTACAATCTACTAGATATTATAGTCGGCGAGACAATCAAAGCAAATCCCTAAATCATTGTAAGAGTGAGAGGCAATTCGGCCAAAGATGGCTGCACGAAAGGCTTTATAGACCTGCGATAAACAATAAAAACTTTCGTGTAAATTATTGCACCGTTGTTCAAACAATGTTGTTTCCAATTGTCGCAAACATACGCGTGTTGAATTTCAGCTGCAAATAGAACCTACTGCATATTTTACAATTCCTCCATTTTCTTTTTTCACAGGGCCTCAGACGTATATACTTTTTATGTCGGATGAGCACCATGTCTAGGCAAACAGAAGATTCAACGTGAGGTGATATATCTCTAATAGCCAGTATACATATGTACATAGTTGAAGTAGCAGATACTTATGGGAATGCAATCACGCGCATGAAACCACCCAAAAGCAAGCAAGCACACAAACATATGCGCAATTTGCATAGATATCGCTGCACAAAGCTACAGCATCGGCGACTATATAAGACTATATAAGTTGCATACACTCACCTCGATCATATTACATTAAGATGACATATCACCTATTTAAAACAACCGAAATAACGATATGAATGGAAAACTGTGTTGTTTGCAAGGATAGAGCGATGTGATCTTTGAAAAGGTTGACACTGATATATCGGGGAACAAACGAGTTATATTTATCATGGAGATATATATATATATATATATATATATATATATATATATATATATATATATATATATATATATATATATATATATATATATATATATATATATATATATATATATATCTATATATCTCTATATATATATAAATATACGTATACGTATAGATATATATATATATATATAAATGTATATATATATATATATATGATTACATACATATATATATATATATATATATATGTGTGTATATATATATATATATATATATTATATGTACATACATATATATATATATATATATATATATATATATATATATATATATATATATATATATATATATATATATATATTCCCTAGATATATATAGATATATGTAGATATATTTATATAATCACATTCCCTGCCCCTTTTGGATTAAGCTGTGTTTAAATGGTTATAACGAAAAACGTTTGGTACGCTCTATATGCTCATAGGTTAACATCATCCTCAAAACACAGGTTATTAAAGATGCAAACCGTTGCTCGCTGAAATGAGCAGGCCAGATCATTACCCATTACTTATAAGCAAAAGTTTTCGATTCAATTAGGTTTGATTGATGATGACCAGGCTTGTGTAAAACCTTACCGATATACCATATGGCAATTGATCATGTATGCAAAGAACGTATGCGCTAGCGTTGGTGTTTACCTTTTAGAGCCATTTGCATTAAATATTTACTCGACCCAAGCGATCATGTAAAAAAAGGACTAAGCACCATTGCACAGCAAAAACCACCATGTGCTGTTTTTGATGTAATATCACTTCCTGTCCTAATAATACGCATTAGGAATTTTGCTTAAGGTCGGTCCTTAAGCAAATGTGCCTATGATTCGAACTCTGGCAGCGAGAAAACATAATTGGGTGTTTCAATATCGAGTGGTGTTGATAAATACATTTACAAGTGAACACGTTATTAATTTGAAGAGTTATTTCATTGTTAATCGATCCTAACAAAAGGCTATAGTGTCTTCTAACTAAGAAAATGGTGTTCTGTTGCCATAAATTTGTCAAACATTACTGCTTATCAGGCGGATGTTTTGTGAAGAGGTAGGTATGTGCGAGTTTGGCATGGCCGGATTGACATTTGTTAAAAAAAGCGGCAAGGCCGACTTTTAGTATATAACACCTAGGCTCGAAAGATGGTCCAGTAACGCAACGAAACAGAGACGGGAACACCGCTCGGGTACTGTTGCATAAACGTCATTGTAGCATTAACAGTACGGTGCACAATACGTGTGTTCCTTACCTACTTAATGCATTTACATATGATAATTGCAATATAAAGTACGCTAAGGGCCAGTTGTTTTCGTGCAACGCCGAATAATTATATCAAGCGGGTAGAATCACTGTTATTTAATATCGATTCTCTAAACGCATATATTGCGAGTAAGGTGTTGATATCTAGATATGATTAGTATCAAAATGGAATATGTGTGTGCGCGCGCACGTGTGGATGTGTGTGTAATTTTGTGTGTATCTGTGTGTGTGTATATATATATATATATATATATATATATATATATATATATATATATATATATATATATATATATGTGTGTGTGTGTGTGTGTGTGTGTGTGTGTGTGTGTGTGTGTGTGTGTGTGTGTGTGTGTGTGTGTGTGTGTGTGTGTGTGTGTGTGTGTGTGTGTGTGTGTGTGTGTGTGTGTGTGTGTGTGTGTGTGACAGAGAGTGTGTGTGTTTATATACATTTACGCATCAGTGTGATGCTGCCTAGTTAGCCAACAAAACATGCTTTCAATTCCGTTATCTCTTCCAATGAGGAATTATGATCTTTGGGGCAATACCCGAGCATTATACATGTAATGGTTGAACTCGGCTCAACGGTACTTGATTCAAATAGAATCTCTAACTGGGATATGTGGCAGTGCTATCAGAGGAACAAAGAAGGGGTTGATGTCAGTGACCCAATGAAAAGCCACGCAAATGGACCTGTGCCAAACGCTTCGGCGTAGTTCTTAAAACCATAGCTATGAGTGTATGAATTGAACAGGTTTAACGCAGATATGCTCAGTAGTATAAGTGTATTACGTTTGTCACTTCTGCATAACGTAGTTACGCATCCGTAAATTGAAGACCACCCCAGTTAAAGATAACCCTTTTTTTCCACTTTAACTCTCGAAAATTCCTTACTGAATGTTGAACTTACTTGCCACAATACTACCAGCAAGAGACAGTATTTAAATTTATTGCATCGAAAAGATTCGCTATAGACAGTATTAGTGGCGATTAACTGATGTTTTGCAAACAACGTGACTGACCGATCAAGCACCACACTCTCTTTCATTATAAGATCAACACTCTTTTCGATTCGTTTCAAAATATTTCGGTATTATAAAGTCTTATTTATCAAGGCAACTTGATCAGTTTTCTGCTGAGTGCAATGGGTTTGATTGATATTCACAGCCGCAATATGGAGTATAATTCGCAAACATTTTACAATGAATTTTAATAACTTGGTCATGATATTTCAGAGCTCAAATCACTTTGCACACCAGCCGTTAGATGGCGAGGATTTTCACGACATTGATTCTGCTTGCAAAGCTCTGTATAATTCGTTGCTAGTAGCAATTCTTATATTTTAAATGTTTCAAATAACAATTATTAAAACAATGTCGGCCTTTGCTGATGCAAAGTGTCTTGTATGCGCAGTTACCAGGCAACCTCTTGTGTCTTGGTAGAGTGTGATGTAGTTGTTCTTTTTTGCTTTGATGTGCTCTTATTTTTTGATTGCTGTTAGATTTCATCGAGGTCCTTTGAGTGCTACAGAGTGATGCACAAAACTTTTTCTTTTAAAATGCTGTTTCAAGCGCAAGAAAAGGAACATATCAATCAGCCATCTTTTTTTCACCAGAATGATCGTAAATTGTCGTTAATCTTGTATGTTCTGGAATTCGTGATACTGTGTGTTTGTATTAATCATCAGGCTGTGATGTTCGTTAATCGTTCTAAAAACTTGCATCAGAATTGTTGTTTGAATCCGTCCAGAAGCTATTCAACAACCGTTGCGTTGTTTGCCTAGCTTTGTTGCGGCACACAATTTGGAATGCGGCCGTAAATCGAAGGTGGCATGCACCAGAATACACATCTTGTAGCAAGCAGGCTGATGATGATTTATTTGTGTTGTCTTGCTCTCTGCCGATGCTTGTACATCAGAAGGAAGGATTTATTAAGGTGCGTTTAGATCAATAGTGAACACTTGGTGTTACATAATCATTACGTTCAGTTATAGCACCCTGCTGTCCAGAAACATCGCATGATAACGAACTCGAAACGATTGTAGGGTCTCTCTGGTCCAGAGCTCGTCATAGCGGAATGGTTTTTGGGGTTGGGACATGAAGCTCGGTTGCATTGGCAATATTTGCCCCAAGTCGGGTTCACGTATTTAATTCATCAAATTACTATTTTAAAGAAAGAAACCCTGGAAGATCTCTCAGCCGCAAATCGCTTTTCACAATACAATTCTTTTAATAATATTGTTGCATCCACATGAATGCCATTTCCTATGCGACCCAAATGTCCAATTTGTTTTCATATATAAAATCTGAATTCATCGGATATTTGCTTGCTAAAAGAAGATAAATTGTCGCTTGTCAACTCTTTCAATCGATAGGGCTTTAAACTATTTTCATATATACATGTGAAATATTTATGAAAGAGCTGTTAGGCTCTTTAGGTTCAAAAATAGGGTTTAGGCGATACCCTTTAAATCCACTTTTCAAGTGTGTACTTTAAGACAATTTTGCTTATACTGCACCTCATTGTAATCACACTTTATCTCGCTGTAATGCTAAAACAATC
Source organism: Urechis unicinctus (assembly GCA_034190875.2). NCBI lineage: Eukaryota > Metazoa > Annelida > Polychaeta > Xenopneusta > Urechidae > Urechis > Urechis unicinctus. Next base: position 38,456,408 of record CM067353.1, on the reverse strand, counting down.
CATCAAATGAATCCATCATGCTGTAATGTAATCATATCACATCTTTGAAAATTCGCACCTCCAACAAACGTGATCTGCAAAACAAACTGTTGATATTCGGCTGCTCGCAAGTTTATGCGCCTGTAATTCATTAGCAAACCGATTCTGTCCTGTATAGAAATGTGCGTGCAATATCTTGCGTGACTACAATTGAACCGTTTAATGGTTTTGTGAGATAGCTCTGTCACCGACATCAATGAAATACATGCTATACGATATTACAAACCTGATCATAATCAATTGCAATGCAGAAAAGGCAGATATTATCTGCACAGATATGCACATATTACTCGAGTCTGTAGCAGATATCTTCGGCATCAAAATTGACATTAAGGTACTGGTAAACGTGTAAGCAGCGAGCAATTCGTATTTTACCCATTGCGTATAACCCATGAAGACTATCATCTATTACACTCAGCAGTAGAGCCATCAGTAAAGTTACAGCATAAAAAAGCAAAGCATTCTGTAACGAATATACCATGGTCAAAAGAACGGGCTATCATTTATCTGTGCAGCTTCAGTCACATTGCTTGAGTAATACAGGATAAGCGCAGCTAATATTGTCCATTTGCTGTTCTGTTCACGGATCGCACTGATCCATCGCTCCTATGTCATGCTCGTAACTATAATCTAACATGTGCCGGAAGCCATGCGGCTATTTAATTTCACGTGTTTACAATATGGCTATTTAATAACGCGGGTTGAACAGAGAAATAGGTAAAGTGCACCTTGGCTTGGGTAGTCGCTAATCCAAGTGTGCGTAACTGGCTCATAGATTGTATTTGGTTACGATGCTTAACAAACCAATTTATGTAATGCATGTATACGCGCCCGCGGGCATAAAGCTAATGCTAAAACATACAGAGGTAGACCAGATTTTACTTTGATTGCTTATCGTATGAACGTACGGAAATTCTTGGTTTATTTACCACCTAGCATTTGACATATTTTAATTTTTCCTAAACATATTTTACACATTTTATATCAAATAATGTGCGGGGTTAATATTCATTATTTATTAACTAAATCTTTATATGCTTCGTTAACTTTTGACATTAAAACGCAGTGACATGAATAAATTTCAAATGGTGTTGCATTAATTACATTCGTGTGTTGATGAAAGATTCCAGCTATAAATAGTTCATACTGCCAAAGCACATTTGGCCCTCCTTTGTATCTAATGAACCAACCATCCAGTAGAGTAACAAGCGCGTTCTACGCTGAATAGGTGAGCAGATATATACCCTTTGTAAAAAAACTACTTCGATTTACATAGCTTCTTATGCCCTTGAAGGTGTGGGTAACCTATGCAAAGATCGCATAATATAATTATGGCAAGTATGACTGAACAAAGAGTCTCTGTTGAGGACTGATCAGCAACAGAAGGTTAATGAAAGTCCGTATAGTTGGCATTTGGTTTAGAAGTACATAAAGTATACACGAAACAGGACCAAAACGCTCACTTGGTTAGCATAAGATATATTGTGGCAGAGGCCAAATGATCAGCGAGGGAGGCAGTGATTGATGAGCATGGAAAGGCGACCTTACAAATGCATTGTACTCTTAGACGCTTGAACAACAGAGCTGGTATTATTCCTTGGCATTACACTGTCACTTTATTCAGCCATATATTCGTTACAAGCGACATAGGTTTGCTATTCCTCTCCTTTCTTAACATTGATTCAAATATAATTTTGTCAAGTAACCCATATTAATAGCACGATTTATAAGGTTCGGAGCACAGAGGTGCATAGGCATAGACATAACAGTTGATAGACTACCTACTAAACACTATAACTATCCTTTAATAATATCTTAGTGCATGCTATTAATCTTTTGTCTCTCTGTGTGAGCACTGAAATTGTTCTGCGCTAGTTGGCAGACTACTCGCTCTTAAAACACCAGTTGAGAACATTACCAGCTGCAGTTGGAAATTTATATACACAGTGTGTTGGATCAATGTGTTATCGCGTTAACTTGAATAACCACTGTAATAATAATGATATTTGAGATTTAACGTCAACAAGGTACCTGAGGCTATAAATAGTCAAGCGCCTCATCCTGATATGGTCACCGCTTATTCAAGACTCTGTCTCACTGTCGCCTGTAATACCCTGCTACAGTACTGTAAAATCAGTACCGCGTAATTTGTGACAATTAACAGATGGAAGTTGTTGTAAACCTAACTGTTTAACACAAAAAGACGAGGCATGCTGGAACACAGGTTGTCTTTGAATGAAAATGTTTCCAGCAACTAATTTTGTCTACATATGATTTTTGCATTATTGATTGTATTAAGTAACAAATCGAGCGTCTAGATGGACAGACAAGAGTGCCTGACGGCTGATCTGCATGTGGTGTTGTGATTGGTTTATAAGACAGTAGGATTTAATATGCCGTTATATATTTTTATAATTTGTTGTGAGCCATTAAATCTATTCATACCTCATTTGACAAGCTATATACACGCGAGCTGGTGATGATTTCCGCATTTTTTTCTTTTGCTGGCATAATTCTCTAGAATCTGTAGCTCGTTGCAATTCAAAATGTTTTTTGTGGCACTTATTCATGCAAGAATACTACCAATCGAATAAAGTTGAGATATTAGGGAGGGTAAAGATCAGGCGATGCCTCAGGAAATCCGCTGAACAGTAAAAGCATCATAGCAAAACTGCATCGAATTTGCCATGCGTTTCATATGCGCCGCTGCCGCAATCTCTTGATTCTTCTTTGAGCGCGCATATTTTGTTTGCGTCCCTATTTGCTCTGTTTTTTGGGATGAAGTTAGTTTTCATCTTGCACTGTTGGGTACATCGGATCCATACTTAGCCGCAGGGGTGTTTAACCGTAGATTAGCTCTTCTTTAAAGTGCCATATCATACGCGAGAAAAATAATTAATGTTTCAGACTTCGTTTTTACAAGGCTCATTGATTTGGAATGTTCCGGTATTCACTGTGCTGTGTGTTTGTATTAAGTATCGTGCTTTGTGGTCGGTAAATCGTTCTAAGAATTTCTACCAGAATATTTGCTTGAATTAGTTTTCTACCCAAAAATATATCTGGTACGGGTTTACAATTGACAAATTGAATGTATCAACACCATCAACTATGTTTATATCAGGTCTACTTTCTGTTCAATGAACTCCACAAGTTCCGCCCCATGGTATAATTTGACAAGCGCCTTATAATCTTTACGATCTTTGTGATCTTCGAGATGATGCTATATATCGTTTTTGCAACCCTCGCTAGATTAGGACTCACAGAGTGATCACCTTAACACTTACATCGGGCAAATAACAGCATAATATACGTATATATATGTATATATATATATATATATATATATATATATATATATATATATATATATATATATATATATATATATATATATATATATATATATATATATATATATATATATATATATATATATAAATATATATATATATATATATATACATCTATATATATATATATATATATATATATAGGCACATATATATATATATACATATATATATATATATATATATATATATATATATATATATATATATATATATATATATATATATATATATATATATATATATATATACATATATACAACGACTTTTATACATTCATAATGATAATAACATATTGTCTCGAGTGTTATAACAGATTGTCTCTAGATAGTGTTATTTGTGCTTCAATGTTTTTTTGCTAGATATGCGAGGCCATGTGATAAGTTCCTGTTTCATTTCTGTTATTCATTTGCAAATTTTTAGCCGTTGATCAGTGGTAAGGTTGTGACAAGTTTTTTCCAACGACATATACTAATGATAATCATATATTATTAGGAGACACTTGCGTGGATTCAATGGCGCTCAATCGCTTTGTCCGTTGAATACGGTTCGAATTTTAAATCGATTTTATAGTTTTGATGATCACACAGAGTGAATTAACGCATAATTACCAGCACTGGCAGTATTTGCGCGCTACAACAGGCAGTGGTCATGTCATCTGGTGATCTATGTTATATTATATACAGCGATATTTCTCATATTTCTGCCCGTCGGTGATAGATGGATTACTGTGAATTGCGAATGGGCCCAATATTTGATTAGCGATTCCTGCTTCAAAAAGTCAGACGTTCAGCGGTCTTACGCTTATTGATATTCAGTAAAACAACCTAACCATTAGATGCATAGATCACCATGTGCCAGTTCTGGTAGGCATAGGCATAACAAACTATGTAATGCCAGTACACTGCCTTGGTGCATATTGAATTGACGGTCTCATGTATCCTATTGGATATCGGATGCTCCCTGGGGCATAATGTGCCTTATAGGCATTCGATTGGCTCGATGATACCTATCAGCATATACTTAGGAACCTCACATATTCCATTAAATCAGGAATTATGTCACTCATATAGAAGCAATGTTCCAAAGCATGGCATCTTCAGGGCTAGGGCATTGAAATAAAAAATTATTGAATGAATTGGAAATTATGACTTAGAAGGCAGTTTTAATACAATATCTGTGCAACCAGTGGTAGACAGACACTGCTAGCTATATTCTATACTTAACTCTCCGGTACAATGCTTACAAACATTTTACAAACGGAAGCCGATGGTTTATTGAAATGTGATGCAATATGTGTCTCGTAACAGTTCATTTCGATTGATCAAATTAAATGTCTTTCCACATATGCTCCTATGATTTGCCAGAGCATAGATACATGGTACTGCAATTCGTCTTAAGTCTGGTGTTTAGGACATACATGATATTGTAGACCGTGAACACGGTCTGAATCGATGATACTTGTGTGTAGATGCTCTGTTTGGAGGTTTTCTAATACGTTATCCATTTGGGAATGGTAACTGATCTAGCATACATTGACACATTCCTGATCGGAACGTCATATTGAATCCCGGCGCCTGTTAAGGGCCAAGCGTCAAACTATCTCCTGCGATGAAGTATCTGAATGTAATTCAAGCATCATTAATCTCGGATCAAATATACACGAACGAACATTAATGTCTGATTCTCGACGCAAGCTAGTCAAGACATTTTACAGTTTCCATTTGCTGCTTGGCAGACAATAGCTGCTGATAGCCAGGTTATCACCTTGATGCATACGAGTGGCATTTAGAGTCAATATCTCATGGCGCTGCATATTACCGTGGGTGCTGTAGAGACCGCAAAAGGCCCTATGTTTATTACCTTAGTGATGGTTTGGAGTTCCCTTTTTTCCCAAGGGCCACTTAACAAGAAGAGCTACTGGACAATTCGCGGTACAAAGTCTCATAAGCCTCATTTATTTTATGAAATATTGTACCATAAATCTCGTCTTGCCAGCCGAGTCTGCTTATTAACAAAACGGTCGTGCTAGAGAGAATTTATAGGCTGATCTTTCTAGGCCATCCGGTTTTATTATGATCTGCTAGCCGACAATACATTTAATGTTTACGCATATGATGCTAAATCAATGATCGTATCGACCGTTAGATGCGTGTCACAGAAGTAGGCGGACACTAATGGTTTTTTGACTCAAGGTAATTAAATAGGTCTGCGTCAGCAGGCAACCTATTTGAGTAATTTGGTGTATGTTCTCATGGCTTATTTGTCCTACATATAACCGACACAGATAAATAACTACCTATCTCTGCCGCTTCATTCTTACAGTGATTTTGTACATTAGCATAAATAAGAGGGGCATCCAGTGCACTTTTGTCAATTTACCTGATGCCGTTTACCGTGCAGCATATTCATCCCTCCTCCGAATGCCAATATGCCTAACTTAGCAAGTACGGCCCATTCATACACCTCGCAATGCTTCATGCAGGGTTGTGCTGTATCATGCATTTTGGGCACATAGAGTAATGCCGAAGTCAACCAACCATGGCAGCGGATATTAGTTATGGTTAGACGCAACCGCCCTTTCCACTGAACAGTCATTGATTATGTTGTTCCAACAGAGTGATGAGTCTTACTATGCTATATTATGTCTATCACAAGTGTAACAGAGATATATAGCAAGTTTATAGTAGGATTGCAGAGACAATATATATTACCAGACTGACTAAGCGAAGGTACAGTCCGATGCTATGTATAGTAACGTTAAAGCATCAGCTATGCCGGCTGCAGCAATGTCTAATCCTGTATGCATCTTGCTTCATTGTGCTCTCCCTCTGTATGTACCCAGAAGGTAACTGTCTAAACGTTTTATGCATCCTTTTGGGGCAGTAAAATGTAGCTGCAGTAGCATTGAACTTCTCTCCTGTTGTCACTGAATCGCTTAGCAGTTGTTTCACCTTCAGCTGCTTACCGTTGTAGCCTGTTACTTAACGTATAGGTATTCTGATCGCAGAGATAATCGTGATATACGCCCCTATCAATGTGAATAAGTAACGTCGTAGTTTGACATACATTTGTGTAAGCATGACCAAGCTGTGCTTGCCAATCATTTTATTATATATTTAGTGTACGAGAGAGCGACTACTGTTTACCCATATGCTACTTCAATGTCATGCTATCATATTTAAATGGACCGCTCGCATTTCATTCGGGAATATCTAGTTTAATGTCGACTCATCTCTGAATGCCGTGTGATTGACATATTGCACAAATGAAATGCCATTTACATCTGTGGAATAAAATGGCTTGTTGCTGTCTACTCTGGGCAGCAGTTTGTCTCAAGTTTGCGAAGACATTTACATTCGGCAACCAATGCACCATAATTATCCTTGCCTATGACTTTCACCATATCACCTCTTTGATAGAAGTGATAGACTATATTTAGGTAATTTGCAATCAGTGTTTAAGGGCCTAAGATTATACTTGTCGGCCTGCTGCATTCATATTACCTTGTATGGCTCATCTTCAACGCATAAAGGAAAACATCAGTGCCCTAAAAACGTCTACAAGGTGTATGTTCACTAGCCAGAAATATATCAGAAATTAACTATGGTCCACTGCAACTCATCGGCTCAAACTGCCGTTCAGTTAGTGTGTGGGTCATTATCAGATAGTAGCTGATGGCTATTCTGTAATAAGTATGTGTGACTGCAAGAAATGATGCCACCACAAGTGTCTAACAATAGTTGCATTGCAATGATTATTGCTAGAAACGTTTCTCATATAAACCCGAAATAATATGCTTATTGTATGTAAAAAAAAGTCATGGTTAGGATTCATTCGGCTATTAACAAGGTATCAGATCTGGTAAGCGATGAAACATGAGCGGTGAAAGTAAGTTCACAAACGACTGCAAAAGACCCTTTATTTATTCACTTGCACTTTATGACTACTATATTGTTTGAAAACCCTATGTCTACTCGTGTACACTGGGCGATCACTTCCTTAGTTAAACGTTAATGTTAAATTTAGCATGAACAACCATTAACGGGGCCTGTTTGCTATATACAGTACAGTGCCGTTTCATGCTACGTGTCATGAACGGACAGAAGTGCATGCATCCTTCCCCACGGTACAGTTCCGTTATGTTCTGACGTTAGTAACGCTATTGTACATCACCATCAACATACGGTGTAACAAAGCGACATTGATAGTGTCAATGGTACATTTATTGATTATTGTGCGAGCACGGAAACAATGTGCGGACATTCAATGCGATTCCGTTGATGTTTTCATTTTTATTTCGCCCGACGTGTGTCGTGATTCAGATAGTTTCAACTATTTAGGATTTCAATAGATTCAAAACACACGTCTCTGGAAACAAACCAGATGCATCATGTTATGCAGTGAAGTGTAATTATAATATTGGCCGTGAATAGTCACACTGGCACAGAAATCAGTGAGAATTATATTCGTGCGGATGTTCATGAATGAACGAAGCACATATCAGCTTACAGGTTTGCATATAGAAAGTCGACTTACAATATCAAACTCTGTAACACTTGTATCGGATGGTATGTCTGCAATCACAAGTATTCAAACACGATTGATCCCTTTATATCTCTATGGTGTCCGATGTTCAGCCCAATACAGCTGATCGTGTACTGGCAATGAGTATAATCCCACTGATATATGGAGATAACCTTGAGACAGTTGTAGTAGGAATACCCGTCACATATGGCCTTGTGTCAGTAGTCAGCTGCAGATCATTTTGCTTTTATTTCCCATTGAACCACGGAAGACTTCTTGTATAGTACTAAGTGGACATATCAGACGCTTCTGGGAGCATAATATGCCTCTTAGACATACGAGTATCTAGACAGTAAAAATCCCTGAGCCTTAGGTAATGGTTTGTATGGCTTATCGTAAATTTCAGCAATAGATCATAAAGAGTTATTGCTCGTTGCTTCTGGTTATTAAAAACATCCGTCAGTAATTTGTCATCCTCAAGGCCTACCAAAACCTATAAGGTTCATGTGACCCTGAAATTGTGTGCCTGGATATAATAATCATTAGATGACCATTGTATATCGGCCTTGATGGCATTTTTCTATCAAAATGAATAACGACCATGATCCCAAGTATAATCACCACCTCAGTAGCTGACGCAACCCATTGTGCGACATCTGCGTATTAATTTATAGTCAGCATATATAATTTATCTAAATAAAGCTATATAAATACATATATATATATATATATATATATATATATATATATATATATATATATATATATACTGAGTATGTATAAATATATATAATTATATGTATATATATATATATATATAATATATATATATATATAATATATATAGATATATATTTAAATATATATATATATATATATATACATATATATATATACGTATATTGATATGCATATATATATATATTTATATATATATATATTTATGTATATATATATATATATATTATATATATATATATATATATATATTATATATATGCATATATATATTATATATATATATATATATATATATATATATATATATATATATATATATATATATATATATATATATATATATATATATATATATATATATATATATATATATATATATATATATATATATATATATTTGCGTCCACGCAATGATATACCGCGATGTCAATATAACGTACACATTGAGTTAAATCACAAAATGTTTCTAATGGTTCATGATGATCACATCCATTACAAATTATTATTTTTCCAATCGATGACGGGTGAAAATGGTTTCGAAATATCGGTGTTTTGCAAATATACACCAATAAATATCAGCACAAAGGGTTGGATTTTAACTTATAGTATCTTGACCATTAGTGGACAACCTACACAGGACCAAAAGTTAAACGTTGCTTAAAACGTTTGCCGAAGGATGAACGCTACATGCAATACTATACAGAGTTCAGGTATGAGCTACGTTCCACCTTTCTCATCTTAAAATGCAAAATGTCCATAACCTGGCCAACCACAGCATTAATCCAACAGGTAAAACATTCGAATGCCTCACCAAGCTAGATCAGAATTATGCCGCATTTAACGACATCAAACAGCTTCGATGCCATCGATAATCTATTCCGCCAACGTCTAAATGTCCATTACATTGCTTTTATTATTTATGGACACTCGTGGACCATGTAATCTGTTCTTTATATAGTGGTTGCATATTTCATTTTATTCCAAGCAGAAGACAACGCATAGTACCAACTAAGGCATGAAATCCAAGAAAATTAAGGTTGGAGCACGGATATGTGTATGCCACCACCACTTAATCTTACCGCAACTGCAACTTGAATTTTCAAATAGATTGTCATCATAATAACAGACGATAGCGCCTTGATCAACTTGTTTTATCCCACAAAAACTCTTCTGCAATACTACCGGATGGCATAACTCATGTCGAGGCTTACGCGCATCCAGGTTATTCTTTTTCTCCGATGATGTCACCGCAATTTTAAGCCAAAAAAATAGCAAATCCACAAGCAAAACATCGAATGCGAACGTAAAGAGCGTTTAGTTGTCATGACACCAATAATATCCTATATATTGAGCTAAGGATGTCGTGACGTTAGTAGTCTTATTTTACGACGCTTGCTTGTTTGCAAATCATGGGGGTGGCGATGAAACCCTTGGTTATGCGAGCTAGCGCCGCAACTATCTGGTGTCTTGGTTGAAGATCAAAAAGACTTATACTACCTTCTATGACAAATCCATCAGTTTGGCTGTGTGCTTCAAATATTTTTTGAATGAAAATACAGCACGCAGTGTACAATCAAATTTGCCATCATGAAGACAGTGATACTAAATATGCCTAAATCAGGTTACTAATATTTGCAGGAATCAACCATATCATGACCGTGTCTGCGGGGTAGAGGAAGGGGATGCAGGTCTTTGATGACCGCACTTATTACAGGTAAGTATAGAGCGCAAAAGAGGTTTATTTGTCAATGGGAATAATGTCCTAGTCGTTGTTACAAATGGAACAATTACATTTGGTCGTAAAGTAACCCGTCGCTAGCTCAGTCGAATGCTACACATTGTGCAAATGGAGATATATATGTCATCGAAGGCGTCCTGGCTTAACAAAACGCATTGAATTTGTACGTACTTTATCTATTACCTGGATGTAAATAAGAGCGGAGGAATTCGCAGAATATTTGTTATTTTTAGTTATTTCTAGCTCTGATTCTTTTCTAAAAATATATTGAACAAGTTGCTGCCTGGATTGTTGCCTTCGAAGACATTGTTGTCTGCCCGGAATCTTTACAACATATCGCATTATTGGGTGCCATTGCATATGCTAGTGGTTTTCAGTTAGCGCTGCTCAGCGTAAGGAGTAAGAGGTTGTGACAGAAATTAAATCTGGTGACCCACAGCGAAGGTCTTGCACAGCCTACAGGATTCTAACCTATTTATACCTCAAAAGTAGCTAGACCAGGCCCACTTATTTGGCCTGTGTCGTTCCAAAAAATACATATATTTCTAACAAACATATATTGACATCAAAGATATCATTATGTGTTGACATAAGGCGTCCCTATGATTGATGGTGAATCCACGCACGCATGTGTTGCGTAAAGATCCTCCCTATGATTAAATATATCATATATATGTATATAGCCTCGTGCGCATATATGAATAAGAGTGAAAACTAGCCCTTTTTTAATAGGCGCCTTCATACCGAAAGGACAGGATGTGTCTTCATAACTCAATGTGATTGAATGGTTTAACTAAATGTATCTAAACTTGTTATAGTCGTACGTCAACTAAGGTCCGTCAGCTCTCAGGTGTACCTCAAATGTTCGTACAAAAGCAAAACGCGAAACAAAGCAGTCTGCATTAGAGGTGTGAACACTTGGTTGCAATCAACTGGAAATTCTTTCATAGACAAAAACGGCTCGCTATAAAACGAAATTGGATCTGGGAAGTATGCCCATCATTGCTCACTCATTATTGACACCAAAGGTCTATGACTAAAAATAATGTGGAATCGCTGATCCTTGACGTTGATATTTAGATAGATAAACAATGTGTTGATTGCAACCTCCTACCATCACTGTTGAATACGCACTTGCTGCTGTTATTGTATCTTTGGGAGTTTTGCATTGGCAACCCATCGCTTGAGTTAGTGGTTTACCGAAGGTGTACGCTACCCATATCAATATCGCAACTTTACGATCAATCTATGTTTGAAACATCTGAATTACCATTCTCAAGTGGAATAATATATTGACTTGCATCATCATGTATCGTTCGATAATCAAGCAATGTACCAGCACTCACAATGTAGTTGCTTTGAGCATTACAAGAATAACCTTAAGCTAATGGTATGGCAATTGCTTAGCAACAGGTGCCTTGGGCAATCAAATATCCGGAATGCGCCAGGTTCTCAGCATACCAATTATTTTTCTACCATGAGAATAAGCAGCAAGCTCTTTTAAATGATAGTTATACTTAAGCAGTCAGAGATTTTAAATTTTGACCGAGTGTCATGCAGTTTGCGTTTTTGGAGAACTTAAATATCGTTTTCTGAAATTGTTGTACTATTGTACTGCTGAATGAATTCCCGGCACAACTCATTCCGCCAACCAAACGCAGACTATTTCTAAATCAATCATTTCAAAGTTGTTAGTGGATATGTAACAGCAACATTGGTGTATATCTGCACCCGTCTGGTTACATACCGAAATATTCCACATGATGAACGTCAGATAAGCAGAGCCAAAAGAGTAAGGTGCAACAGTCTAGAGACAAATAGACTAAACGCATTCTATTGACTAAATATTTTATAGACAAAAAGTACCATCAAGTTAGACCTCCACCATATTTAAAGTATGTTAATCCAGAGAATGTCAACATACGATGCTGTGACATGTTTGGTCCCTTTTACGGTAATCTCGCTGTTATTGATAATTACTGTTTATTCTCACATTGCAAAATCCATCATGGCAAATAAATTCCGAATGGCGGTAGAATGACAAACATAAAGACATTGCTATATAAATCATATTTTACGTTTTTATAGAATGCTTTATCGCATGCGTATAGTACATATCACAATCAATCTGCTTCCTACATAGAGTGTTTGTACAAAATATCATCTACCAAAAGGGGCCCTAAGGTAATCTGATCGACACCTACGATATATTTTTTACCCTAGAGATGCATTATTTCGACCATATACGTAACGATATCTACTTTCATTCAAGCAATGCGCTTAGCATAAGATGATAGGACACTATAAACGATTGATATTACGAGGTAAGACATAGCCAACGTATTGGTATTATTTTTTTTTCTCATTATAAATATGTTGCAGGTCGCTGCAAAGCTTGACAGACTTTTGTACGGAGGAAGGCCTGAATATTGCCAACTGTCCTTCTAGTCAGCAATTTACGGTTAGCGTAGTTGATGATGTTAATTAATTTCTCCCCAACACTTTAGTTATATTTCAGTGTCGACAATCTTCTCTTTAATAACATTTATTATTACTTCGAAGCCTAAAACGCTTCAATAAAATTCAGCTGATCATATGCCGTTTAAGATTAAAATTAGCAAGCTCATAGCGGCCAAATTACGAGAAAATAACCTCAATAAATTGACTAAAACATCAAAAGGCATCAAATGATATAATACAAGTTGGCTGTTTAAAAAGAAACAGCAAGAAAATCTCTTACTTGAACACTGATTGAGGAGTCCGATAGACATTTGAAATAAAAAAACATGTCATCTGATCATGTGCCTAGGCTGCCTTACAAACTACATGAAACGATGCAAGCTTCCATTGCGTGATCAGCTATACACCGATCGTAACAAATGAGAGCCTAATGATTGCACATTTACTTTCAAACACCTGCATGCTCGTATCAGATGAAAACTTCCAATTTGATGCGCCAGTGATGAAGCCTTACCCTGCAAACATAAAATGAAAGACGATAACAGGCTATTCGATCATCAACAGCTGTAGGTCAACTATTTGTGACCACAGTGTATTTGTATAAAAAAATATGAAACATGCAATGTCGCAGGTTGTAGCTTTGAATGGAAATCGCAGCATGTAAAACACATTAACGGAATCCAGGTTTCGCGCTCACAATACAACGGGACCAAGGCGTAATGCACAGATGCTAATGCGCCTTCAATTGTTTCGCTCTATTGAAAATAAAATTGAATAATCGATGATTGCCCGCTAGATGTCTATGGTAGATAGTATATCTGGTGTAGCGTTTATCGTTTGGTAGGAATCAATATATGTTGTTCACTGAGCATATTGATTGGCTTATGATGCCATTTGGTTCGATAAGTGCACAGTGAGAAAACGCTACGTACAATTTGAAGTAGATAACATAAATATGGCGCTACGATATTATGATATCTAGTTATATAATTCCGCTTGCACCGTTTTAAGGTGTATAAAGAAATGTGTGCTAGCGGATCAAATTGACTTATATGCCTCAAAAAGTATCAGGACTATGTACAGAAAAAGCTTGTATTGTCTGCGGCATCAATGGTCTTAGACGCACAAGTAATGACAATAGCCATAATAGGGTTAGCCTACTGCTCACCAGAGAATATAACACATATTTTTTTTCCAAACAACCACTCTTTACTTATGTAATCATATGGCAGCAATAATCAAATCTGCATACAATACTCAAACATAAAAGATTTACAGACGCAATATTGTGAAATTGTCTTTTATCTCGCTCTCAACGTCATAAAGACTAGTACTTCCTCAGTCGCACAACATAACGTTTGGATAGAGCCCAAGCTAAGAGGTTAATTTAAATACAATGGCTACTTTACCTAATACGATTAGCGTAATGTACAGCGGCAAAAACCATTAACACATCTATAAAAATTTTGGGCGTTAATCAAATATTCCTATTCTTTTAAGTGCAAATAATATTTGTCCGTTAATTCAATGCAGCAAATATAAGTGAGTTAAAACTAATTACCGGAAGTAACGTTTGCATAATTGAATCCAGTCGGTAATTTTGCACTCTTCCAACTATTGTGTAGAACACGATGCTGTTTTTTGGGTGATGCTGTCCTGCAGAGTTTATTGGAGGATTACTGGGGGTTGGCATTATCTTAAGTACTTTGAAAGGGTGCGTCTAATGGGATGAGATAGTGAGTATATAGAGATTATAGATAGTTGTGAGCATTATCTTAAGTATATTGAAATATCTAATATATATATATATATATATATATATATATATATATATATAGAGAGATATATATATATATATATATATATATATATATATATATATATATATATATATATATATATATATATATATATATATATATATATATTTATATATATATGTATGTATTGCAATATATATATATATCGGTTGGGGTTATTAACAACAATTCTTGTGAGTAGCTCAGTAGAATGGATAGGATTTATATATATCTATATAGGTCTTTCTATTAATGGTTCCTGTTATCTGCAAAGCTTCGTGTTGTGCCAATGTTGTTCAAAGACAATTGTTTACATTCTTGTGTGATTTTCTAGGAAGCTTATAGAATCATCTTAATGAATGTTGTAAGATAGGATTAACTATATTTCACCATGGTTTTACGGAGGTCTTTCTATTAATGGTTCCTGTTATCTGCAGCGTGTGTGCCAATGTTGTTCAAAGACAATTGTTTACTCAGTGTTTCTAGAATTATTCATCGTTCTTCTTATTATGGAAGGGCGCAAAATGTGGCCTTCTATAATGTACAATATTAATCATTTTATTATGTCAGTTATACAATAAAGTCTCTTATGGGAAATAGTCTTTATCAATGTGTCAGAATATGTTTTCGAGCACAACTATGATATGATATGTATGGTGCTTTTCATCGGAAACCTTACAATGCATGCGTTGCGCTGTATCTTACACTTTGAGCGCAGAAGCACAAATGGCGATGACATAGCTTTTCTGAGGTATGATGCAGCAAAAAGGGGAAAGTATGACGATAATTCATTACACTATCGTTATAGATGAGAGTGAAATTTGATATGAAGAACCGTTAATTACGGCCAGAGAATGAGCAACGCAAGGTGATGGATGGGTTTTTTCTCGTGACGTACTAGGACGTAATAATGGATGATCTCTACAATAAGAATCGCCCCTTAGTCTATAACAGCATCGTGGTAAGCATAGCTTGTTCACTATCTATTTACTAATTAGGTGCCAGGACACCATGTATATGGCTTTGCATGTGTGCTTCTTGCTGATCAAAAAGTGCCATTATCACTGGGATTATCACTGGGATTTTGATATGATTCATCACAAGCTGGTCAATACTAGCAGTTTATTCTGGCATCAGCAATTTCTGAACGAAAGACGCAAATCAACAACAGGTCGGGTGATTAGCAGCTTCTGGCCGACATCTTACTAAAATCGTCCACTGTTCAAACAAACTGTATATACAGAGTGACCTTCTTGATGACTGGGAAGATAGTTCATCAGCCTCACTAAAGACGGCGTCGGCCCCTTCATGGTTATGGTTGGGATGTCCAACGCTATTGCAATGATACCGTTTCAACAGGCTGCATTGATTAACGTATTTGACATGCTATAATATGGGAATCGGCCTTCAAACAGAAAACACCTCTCCACCCCTCGCCGATTCATTGACTACGTGCAATGCTAATGGAGGATCATTTTACTACCCAAATTATATCAAAGATGTCTAACAAATTGCCTCCTGTGTACGCACTAATGAAAACGACGTACGATCAAGATGTCATCAGTTGGGCATTATAGCAGCAACTATGGCTGAGGCTCACAATGGATATGATCTCAGCTATCAATCATAAACTTTGTATATCCATCTCACATTCAAGTTGGCAATATTATAGACAAAGTTAGACGCATGGCTTGGTGGAAAGTTAATCCACAGGTACACTGACTTTTCAATGTAGAGGGCAGGCGTGATTTCCACCTGTAGCTAAACTAACCGTTGCCATAAGGGGTTGACTTTATCGTTCGTCTCCTTCAATGCATATTTGGTTAGCCTGACATCCAGCTTCTCTCCAACGCTGCATAAGAAGACCCGTACCCATAATGTTTGCTTTGTTACAATCAACCTTAATGAGGTATATATAGGTTTTATGAATGGTATTTTGTTTCTAAATAAAGATACAGCTCTACTTCCCCTGTAAGGCTGCAATTACTATGCATTTTGGCATTTGGACCAAGGATGGATATGCTGCACGATAAACGGCATACGGTTAATTGACGAAAGTGTATTAGGTGCTACATTTATTAATGATATTACACAACAAAGAATAAAGCATCGATATCTTACAGCAGTGAAGTGACCGCTTTCGTCAGAATAAGCAACAAAACAGCATTTAATCGAATGAACATGACCCTTGTTGATATGAGCGATACATATTTTCTTGCAAGTCAAGTGTCTTGTGTGACCATTTATGTTGTTTGTTTGACAAGTAGGTCAATGTAGCTGGAGTAACATAAAGCCCTATTAGAGCTGGGGTTTTCACGGGGCCCCATTTAACTGGGCCACTAGGTCTACAAACTATTGATGTCCGTCGATGTCTGTGGCAAGTATCAAACGATACGATCAGGGTTCACTAAGCATGGTGTACAGTGATCAATAAATGTATAGAATGTTTAGGAGAACGTTATCAAATTTGATGGCCCAAGAGCCTATTTATCCTTCTATGTACATTGAATAGATTAACGAACCAACTGTTCTGGTAACAAGCAGACACGGCCAGCAAACTTTTAATGCTGCGTAGATGTCATTTATTACACAATATGTCATGAAATCCATGAGGCTCATGAGACAGTGTTCCAAGAATTGTCCGATAACTCGACTTTTGAATAAAAAGGGAACTTCAATCCATCAATTAGATAATACACATGGGGACCATTTGTGGTCTCCACTGTTATATGTAGCGCCATGAGTTCCTGACACTTAATGCCAATTTATTGCTTAACGTTATTCTACGTGTATCATGCTGATTCACAAATAGAACCGGTCAACTGTCTTGAGTGGTTCGCGTTGAGAATCGGAATTAAATATTAGAACATGTGCATGTGATCCGCCATTAATGTTGATCGAATGTGATTACACAGTCTACAATAGCAGGTATGCCATTAAACACACGGTTTTAGGTGCATTGCAGTTACTTTGATTTCTGCTCAAGCATACATGGACATGACCAATTTAATTTGATGAACCCAAATGACCTGTAATGAAAACATTTTGACAAAACCTTACCAGGTAGTTATGCAGCGGAGCAGTATATGCGCATCATTAACACCAATTTTAATTGCCATAAAGCCACTTTCAACAATAATCCCGCAATATTTTTAATTGATTGATTAATCAACTATTGTGGGGAAAACCTCATTAAACACCCATCGGCCATACACATAAATAATTTGAAAAAGGAAAATGCGGTCAAAGCACACATTCACGCGCACACGTATTCGCTAGCATGTGCGCCACAATGATCTGAGAAAATCCATGGATGAAGCAACTGACGAAGAGATATGTTCCAACGCGTTCAGCCACGATATCATAGATATAAGATTGATATAGCCCCTTGATGCAAATTCAGAGGGCACAAACCTGATAATCATTCGTGATCATTTGATATCCAACGATCAACAAATAAGTTTTGCTTACTGATAACTGCTAATTCAAAACCCTTTGTAATTAATCGTATTTCTAAATGATTATGCCCTAGTTGTCAATCAACGACGATTATTTACTGATTAGTAGTATAATGGAATATACTGGCCTATTTACATAGAATTATATATGCTATTTCACAATGAGGATAAGAAATAATGGCAAACATTTAGTTATAAGCAGGGGCAGTGAGCAGAATTTTATAGAGGAAATATATGATTCCACATACCATCGATTATATGATGTTGAGGGATATATGCTTATAGATAACATCAAACCAACTGATTGCCTGTAAGGCAGATTATGCTTCAGGGAGCATCCGATGCATCATTTAGATATTATACATGAGACTCTCATAGTCCGTAGGGTAATGAATGCCATATGCACAAAGTCTGATTACTGGCATTGCACAATTTATGGTTATGCAAACCGGAAATGGTACATGGTGATATATGCATCTATTGGTAGGTGTTTTATGAATACAAATAAGTGGTAATCCGCTGAACGCTCGGCCCACTTCACGATAAAAATTTACAGATGAGTGCTTATATACTTGAACACAGACAACCATATTGTTAACATTGATTACTATGCACGACGCAAATTACAATTGAGCGTCATTGTATGACTTAATATGCATGCATTCCGTCCAAATAGAAAGGATCCGATTGCATGACCTCGCATACGTAGCAAACTATTATTGAAGCACAACAAACATATTCAGTATTGCTATTTTACAAGGTTTTATTGACAACGGTGGTGTACTTAATATTGTGATCGATGGATCCAATGTTGCTGAGTATATAAATCAACACACGAACAGCAGTAGTTAACACGTCGCTATATGAACTAATATAAAATGTAACAGTTATTGTTTTGCCTAGAGACAATTCGTTAACGTCACCATGGACGCACAAGAGTCGTTTTGAACGGATGCCTTTCTTTGCAATTGTAAATATTGGTCTACATGATAATGATTGGAGATGGTGTTTATTATTTGACACACGATACACAGCATTTAACGAGAAGAAATGTTTACCAATTTTGCAAGTATCTTTTTGGTAATCTATCTAAAATGATGTATGCATAGATTACTATATAGCCACCAGATTAGACGAAAATATTGTCAATTATATCACCGCTGTATTGGAGGCCTAACCCCCGTAAGATGACAGAAACCGTTCGCAATTGTTATCTCCTTCTATTGTGTTCAAATGAATGCTCTGAGTGACATATTATATAATTGCGTTCAGATATAACCGTAAAATATTGAGTTATTACATTGTGGAGTCTGGTTGTGGCATGTTTTGAAAAAGCTATAGCTCCATACATCGAGTACAACAACAGGATACTAGGCGGACGCGTGGAGAGAATATAATGACATAGTTTAAAGTTGCAAGTCAACTATTAAATGAATCAACATACTTGGTATCTCATGTGTCCCAATTATGCAACTAAAACGGACAGCATTCCAAAGTTGCTCACTCGTCTAAATAAAAATGACTCATAGACAGGGTTACCTGAAATGCTCCACAATTTGTAGTTATTCGAAAACGAAATCACATTGCCCTCATTACAAGATGATGACGCCGGTATCTCAGCCACAACCAATGAATATTTACATGTATATATATATATATATATATATATATATATATATATATATATATATATATATATATATATATATATATATTAATTAATAAAAGTAGTGGCCCAAAAACTACTGCAGAGAATATATAACATGAAGAAGTGATTATCTCAGCCACTAGCTGTGAATATTGACATTTATATATATATATTATATATATATATACTATAGATATATATATATGAAGAATGATATATAGCCACTAGCTGTTATATTGACATATATATATATATATAGTATATATATATATATATATATATATATATATATATATATATATATATATATATATATATATATATATATATATATATATATATATATATATATATATATATATATATATATATATATATATATATATATCACTTAATTTAAGTTACTGTAAAAAAGGTTTTTTGTAAATGTTTAGATCATATCTGGCATTTCTTGCACATGGCACGGGTATGAAAGGCGACTTTGGCCCTAAGCAGTATTTATATGTGGGGATTGCGTGAGTTCGGAGGTGCTAGGACTATAAATTAAAACCTCTTTGGATGGAAGAAAGGTGAGTACAGATAGTTAAAAGCCCTTAAGAGCCAAGACAATGACAAAACGCATGTTTAAAACAGTTATAAAAAGGATGTAATGGAAAACCCATGTCTCTGACAAAGAGAAGGGCAAAGATATCCTTGAATAGATCGTCACTGTAATGCCAATGACCAGTACTAGCTCGGCTACAAAGCGTCTGTGAGCACCTCAATCGCTGTCCCCTTCCTTGCTCATTTAGTTTCTGCGACAATATATCCCGTTGTAGCCAGGTATTGGTCAAGGTATTGTCTCATTTATATATTCAGTTCTAAGAACTACCTGTCAGCAGTAGCGACACTGATGAACCCTCTGCTGCCTGATTAGCACACACCGTGGGTACTTTATCATATCATAGATGTTATAAGTATACTGTACGTTGATTACAAACGTCTCAAAGGGCATACGCAGATATAAAGAAAAGCAATTATCAACGTGGCGGAGAACGCTGTTCACCTTTAATGCTAGATGCTACGCTTGTTTTTCCAATGTATATTTGATTGATTGCTGTCATATGCACTATAGCAGCCTGCATTATTTATAGATATTATTGTCTGTATCACCGTAATGCAATATAGTCGACTCCAATTGTTCATTGACAGATGAACCGCTGATATATTTCCCTGTCTTTGATGTCGCAATGCTTGGAAGTGCGTTACACTATACCATGGCTGCAGCTGTACGGACGAATGGATTTATCAACAAGTAATATCACGATAAAATATCATTCGACCGTATAAAGTATGGATAGGAAGAACTGAAATAGGTAAGCTAATCTAAACCAAATGATAGTTAAATCTGTCACGCCCTTGAGTAACCTGAAATATCATGATTATTATGTAATATATATATATATATATATATATATATATATATATATATATATATATATATATATATATATATATATATATATACATATATATTCATATATATATATATACATATTTATATATATATATATTTATATGTATTATATATATATATATATGTAAGTAAATAATAAATATATATATATATAATATATATATCTATATATATATATATATATCTATATATATCTCTATCTATATATATATATATATATATATATATATATATATATATATATATATATATATATATATATAATGTCCCTAGATAATGTCTCCAGTGAGTGAACCGGCGCAAACTTCTGATATGGCATATACATTAATAGCAGACGGTTTATATTGAAATGACATACTGTAAATATTAATTCAAAATTCATGCCGACAATGCTGCTTTGAAATGCACCCATGATATGCATAATAAATTGGCCAAGCGTGTTTAGCATATTAATTCAATTAATTAGCAAGTCCGCCAACGAGAATGCGAGTGTACGTTATTAGATAGCTTATAATTCGAAATCAATAATAACGTTACAGAGGATCTCAGCAAAATCAAGGTCACACCTCTTTTCTGGCTGTGCAGAGAAGGCCATTAAAAATGAAATATTAACTTTATTCAACCGTTCACCGAAATGCTAAAACAACACCCACTGTATTATACACCGTTAGCTGTGCCCAACCTCGGTTTCTTGGCTCAAAAGCTCGGCAATCAACGTCGGATAATAAAAGCGAATAGCATTAACCGTTGACGTGCATGATACGTTAGTCACGTATTACGATCCCGGCACGTTCAAATGTTCAATATGTTGCGACCAGAATGCAGGACAAATAAAATGCAGGGCTGCAGGAGGCAAAGTTGTACTCAAGTAAATTATATAGAAGCCTCTATTGGCTAATAGAATGTCAAGATAATTTTGGACGTTCGACTTTTGATATTTTAATAAATACGAACACATTTATTATGCAGTTTACTTTACCAAAATGACAGGCGTATATTAATCTATTACTATATCCAGTCTGCTATAAGAGTTCACTTCGACTGGCAGTATGGTGAGTATGAAAATGAATGAAACGCACGCCCGTGATCAGATGACCCTACCATGAAATCAAACAAGGCACATGGGGCTCTTGGTCGAAAGTGTCGGAGTTCGGCTATTTTTAATGATATGGAGTCTCCTGAATTTTCGAGACGACCACGCCCCAAATGTAATATGAAAATTCCATGTGGTTTGACCAGCTCAAAGCACTGACCCTCACAAGTCGCATGTAAAAACAATTCTTAGGCGGATGCGCGAATTAGCCCCGGTAACTATGAGCTGATGGGTAAAAAATAATCAACATATGGTAACAGAGAGTAGCTGACTATAGCTTTATTTAACTATTTGTTAAAGTGCGATATCGATAATGTGAGCACAAATTTGGTTTTTTACGCAGTAACCGCTACTTTAGAAAGCAATTGTACCGACTAAATGAAAGTTGGGATGCATAACTGCCAATATTGTGTCGTTGAAACCACATGATACCATTGCTACTAGCTTGCCTGTTTTTAAATATATGTTCGTCAATGTGTGGATGCATTTGATCATGGACCAAGTAAATGGATTGGAGTATACATCTATGCACTCTAAGCTTGGCTAAAATAATAATGAAATGTAGAACGTCGCAGCCATTACATGATTTTGTTTAACGATTATCGCCACCGTTCGATATGAAACTCCTCGATGAAATGTAAATATACGCTTGATTCTGCGATTGTTTCGTTTCATATCCCACAGAGAAATCTTAGGCCCAATGAAATCGAGAAACAGCGCTTATTAATTATTTGGCTCCATCATGAATTTGTTTTGTTATTTTAGCCGCGGAGTTGATCGCCGAAAAAAATATATTTGATGCAATATATTAACTAACATCACCACGTACGGTTCGGTCTCCACGCAGATAATCTGTATATGACAAACCTCTTGTATAGGAGCTATTATATTACCATGGAAATAACTTAAGGAGCCCAATTTGATACCTGTCATAGCTACATCTGCGTTTGCATAGTGTGATGTAACAAACGCACACGACACTTGATATGGGAAAAACATATTATTGTTTATGCAATTGAATAAATGCACACAGCGACCGCATTTGTTGTGCCCAACACAGACGATTTTAAAGGTCAAACAAATCAGGAGTCATATATTGGATGGATAAGAACGAAAGGTTGTTGTCCGATATCAGTGAACATAAATAATGAACTCCGAGATTGCTTTGGGACTTTAAGCCCTAGACAATCAGGTACCATATTTGGAGCAGAAAATATTTCTTGAATGACTATCTTCATCAACACACGGGAGGCTATTCCTAACATTATCAAGTCGGTAGCCATGCACTATTCGCTGCCATGCATCTTTGTAAGGCGCATGCAGTGGAATTATGTGCTCATCCGTTTAGTATCATAATGCCATAAGGTGGTCTTAGCCAACTTTACCTATTAGTTGGAAGATGGCGAGCTGGACTGATCTGCCTATTGAAAATAGTTATTTGTTTTGGTTGTATCTACAATTGTGGCGAGTGGTAGATATTGTACAGATCAGTTCGAAATATGCATCTTAGATGATTCCCGTTCGTGTCGTTTTTGATCTTTTCAATGAAATATTTGCATTTGGTTGTAAGCTACCCTTGTTCGAGGATTATTTTGTATATGCGCATATGTTCATCGCAGTGCATGCTAATTATTAATCAATATATGTACAGTTGTTGTGTTTGCAGTTTTGACCAGAGCTTTGTGTAAGACAAGTAGCTTTTGTTTAACTAATACCAACACATTTTGAAGGTGGACGTAAGGTTGGACGCAAGGTGAAAAAAAACGGACTCAAGTGCTCTTGTACCTTATGATTTGATAGCAAAACACCTCATGGTGAGCTTAATCTCTAATGGATAAAATCAATAAATTATGCCGATTGAATATGTGAAATGACTACATTGTGAAAGTTGTTGTCGCACATTAACTCTAAATGGTTTGTTGTGACGTTTATTACTTTTGGTGGGATCAGCTTCTGTTTCAGGGTCATTTTGCTTAAGAGTCACCAGTGGGTTTTGACACAAAATAAACTCCGCCGGCCATAATGGATTTATTCTATTGCTTGTATTTGCAATTGCCTGATTCAAACCCTCATTACGGTGAATCAGCATTGTCATCCCACACCGCAATCTCAAGCTTATCAAAGGCGCAGAAACAATCACCGTTACTTCATACAGCTCCTAAAATATAGCAGAAATGTATTTATTCCAACAACATCACCTCTGGATTGAACAAAAAGCGTGCTTGACAACCAATGAGGACTGAAAACAAAACCACTGCCTTGACTTTTAGCATGGGCATAATTACTAGCAAGGATTTTCAGAAGGCTAGTGTCAAATGTTTGAAAATGCATTAGTGCTAGGGGTTCGAAGATAGTGACGCCAGGCGTGTGTGATGAGGGCTCTGGGTTAGCAAATATATGTCTAGCAAAGCTCTCGAAAACCTTATATGAGAATATATAGCATTAACTAGTCCTTGGTCACAGCCATTTGTCGCTGGCTACCTCCAATGTAATATAAAAAACCCTGAAATCTCCGCTTGTGAACGGATGGTATGAAGTGTCATAATCTTCACAATGAGTAGACCTCTTAGGGATAACCTCGGTGGCGATATATCAGTTTAGTGTTGATCAGGGTGATTCACCGACTTGCTTTGCTTAGAAAATACGTCCCACATTTTTAACACAACGAAATTTCAGTGAAAGCTTGCATATTGCGGTGTATTAGGGTAGCCATCATAAGAAAAAAGGCCGTCCATTGAATATACAACGGAACAGTCTGATTATTTCCGACAATTGAATAGGTATATGTGGATAATGGTTCGTGTATGATCTCTGGTGAGAGTCGAATTGGTCTGCTACCGTCGGAGTAGCTAAGTGGTTATATACTTGACCAGATGTTACGGACATACGCCTGCATACTGTAATAAACGGTTTTCATGCCGTTGGAAGTCTGAGTACTCCCCTGAAGTCATTCCCATATTTCTATTGCATAGTATCAACGTAACGACCTGCAAGTGATTTGGAGGCACTCAATGTGCAATGAATGATTGGTTGATGAATTTTCGAAATAGATATGAAATAGTGTTCTTTCCATTGCACACAGCCTGAATAAACCTTGCCGTGCGTTCAAAAGAATTAACTGCTAACAAGCTGCATGTGTACCATATACGTTCTAGGTTGAGCTAAAGCACGTGTCTCCTAACATCAAGCAGTTTAATCAGTTGAATAGTTGCAAAGCGTTACTTATCGGACAGACAGTTATGGCAAATATTAACACCGTACAGCAAAAACAACGTGTCTTTGTATGAATATGATACCAATTAGCGACTGGTTACTTTAATGCTATCTAAATAGAACTGTATTCCATACTTACACCAGTAATTGGAGTATAGATCACTATTAATTCCACATCGCACCAACGGAATTATCGGTGTTGTTTTCTTACTTTATATTCCAAGAGGCTGTTAAATCCATGTGTTTGAGAGGTATTGTGTCATGTTACAACACCCTACTGAATAAATTAACGGAAAATTGCAGTTGATTGTCAACACTCTAGTGTACATCAATGGCATAATACCATATTTTGGTTGACCGTTTGCAATTACCTGGGGATCATCAAATCTTAGATTGGGCTAATATCTAAGTATAGGGCTTGTTGCAGCCTTCGCTTGGCAGCAAGTTTGTTCCAGGTGTGCGATGACATTTAAGGGACCCATGCATCCTAATCATGCTTATCCACGACCTTCATCATATCACCTTGCTGATATGAGTGTCATTTCATTAACTGAAGAGATCACCGAACGGCAACCAGTTTTTACAGTGACGTAGATCTCACTTTTCGGCTCTATGCATTCATATGCCTAGTTTACTTGGGAATGGCTTATCTTCAACGTTTTGTGAGCCTGATATAAATGTATTTTGACCTAGATATTTCTTCGATCTGTGGTTACAACTATAACACAAACTTATATTTCACAACCCTCTGATGAAGAGTTTGATGAAACCAGCCTAGCCATGCATAAGGCTGGCTCTGCTTTCAGGAAAATGACTTCAACATCGCTTGGTTCAAACAGTGCACGGATAACGAAACTCAATGCCCTAAACTTGTCATAACATCGGGTCACTGCTATTTGAATATAAACAAAGACATATGTGTGCAGTGGAAATATCCGTCATTTTAGAATTACGTCTGCGCTTTGAGTAGTACCTCTGCGCAAATTGTGTCCCCTGTCCCTATATTGAGTTCAAAAACACAGAAGCATGGCGGAAGACCAAGGTGTTATTATCACCACAAACATTGTTAGCATTTGGGTGGTTCCAATTCTATTGAGTTTTCAAGCGATGTTTGCAGGATATGGAGGCCCGCAATGTCATTAATGACGGTGTGGCCACTGACAAAAACCCGCAAGTAAGAGCGTTCATGCTGGAGTCAGTAGCTCAGACAGATAACCAATTCGATGCATTCCGCATCGCAAAGTGCGTCACATTGGAACTCTCCAAATTGCAAACTTTAGGGAAACAGAGGCACTAGTTCCACGGATACAATCTGTCAGCAACCATCTTTGCAACGTGCAATGAAAACTAAAGAATATAATATCTCATTATTTTAAGGCGAAGATAATATGTTACATCGATATAATTGGGTTGTAAATTAAAATTATTACCAAAGATAATTTTAATTCTAGAACGTACTGTATGGTTAACAGACTAGACAAATGTTCGGTTTATATTCTGTATCACACTTTGTTGTGTACGTTATCACTGTCATGGCTTTAAAGATCGAATATTTGTCAAGTTCATAACAATTTACCTCATGTATGATTTCAAATATATCGGACCACGGATTATTCGCCCGATGTTAAGCTGTTATCAGTTTAGTCCCCAAAACAATTAGATAACACATTACAATTCCTATATGCCATACGTACGGCTTAAAGGAGCGTTGCTGAACACCATGTCAATGCTTGGCAAGACTTTATATATCTAAACAACATAATGTATTGTCAAACTCCTAGTCACATCAAACACATGTTATGGGTGATAGATAATTCTTTGTTCCTGGTTTGCTATAGCTCTTTTAATCATTCACGACGTTTACTAGCTTACATCGTCGGCATAATGTGATCTTCAAATGCGTTTTTTTTAACCTCCAGTTGTCGGTTGTGCATGGAAAAGTGGTCTTCCTTACCTGATTGTGAACGTCTTTGTACGCGAATCCTGGTGTATTCCAGCAGCACGCCAGCGAAACCAACCGGTAACATATGCCACAAACACGTATGTGCGCTCTATCATATCGATGCAACAGTAGTATTTCTCAAATATACATACACCAATGTTTGTTCTGGTTGTAACATAATAAATTTATCCTAATAAAGGAAACGGCATTGCATGGATATATTCGAGCAATTCCAGACATAGGAGGACACAGTTGTTGTTTCATCTCACGAGAGATATGTTAAAGTCGTCCGACTTCACTTCACGTCAATACGTACGATATGTGCGCAAATTAGTCAACCCTTCCCTCTGATGTAACAGTAATGGCATATAGCACCTACCTCTTTTGTATTCCAGATCGTGGCCCAACGAAGTGAGGCAAATTATGTTACAGCACTTCTGGGCGAAAACGAATTCAAGCCAAGCTGTTGAACGCATTTCTAAGAACAATATACCGATCACAAGGCCTGGTGATTTAAGCAAATGCCTAACACTGTGAATACCGGAGCATTGTAGATTAATGACAATTCGAGATCTGGGAGGTAAAAAGACGCCTGATGCATGTGCTCCTATTCTCACGTATGAAAGGGCACTTCAAAGAGAAGCGTGTATTACGGTAAAACAGCCCTCCGGTTACGTATTGATCGGGAGCACATAAAGGACCGACATTATCAAGAAATCTGAGCAGAACACGATAAAAAAAGCGTGGCTATGTCGCACTCAAAAAGGATGCAATATATTTCCCAGTAGCTAACCATATGAAATGCGTGACAAATTGACTTCACGGCGGTTTAGCTGATGCATCGTCTGATTAATACCATCCCTAAGTCATCAACTGTATACAATAAGCTTAATTCTTGCATGAGCAAGTGCCGCAAATGAGAGTT
The DNA here is from genome assembly GCA_034190875.2 of Urechis unicinctus. Taxonomy (NCBI): domain Eukaryota; kingdom Metazoa; phylum Annelida; class Polychaeta; order Xenopneusta; family Urechidae; genus Urechis; species Urechis unicinctus. Next base: position 38,428,019 of record CM067353.1, on the reverse strand, counting down.
TTATATAAAAATTCGGCCAATGGTTATTTGTTACTGCCAAATATTGTGAATTGCAATAAGCAACAGATTGTACAAAGAAGCCACCGAAGCAATATCATGGAAGCAATCGCCGTCTAGCGGCTCGTATGCATAGTTAATAAGGTTCTGGAATACAAGTTATGCATCAGATTGAATTGTATACATCGAATTATAAAATAGTTGATATATCAAAATCAACCATCGCAGAAACAAATCACCAGTTGTATGTTGGCTTTCAGTCACTTTGGTCAGAAAACTAAAAGGCTGGATTTTCTACTTCATACAACCAATAATGCAAAAATCATTCTGCAAGAGTAATTTTTTTTCCAGCTACTGAATTATAACTATCCTTCAGTTATATGCACCATATGCACATTTTTTGCCGTTGGACATGAAAATCCTTACTGCAAATCAATGCACCGGTTGATTGATGGTGTTAAGAAGTTCCATTCATCCAAACCCTCTTTGTTAAAATATACAAGACACATGAGACCTGTTAGAACATGTTAAATACGGACAGGTAACGAAGTTTATGCTGCATAAGTAGTTATATATTCGCGTTGAATAATCAAAGTGAGTCGCAAAGCAACAAATGAATGCGATGTCGTGTGACCACTGGCTGGAGGCTCGAAGTAGAAAGTCTTGTAAGTATTGAGGGCAAGACAACCAGGGTTCGTATTGATAAAGAATCTATACTTGATTCGGCGATGATGTATGCGACCGTATTGAAATATCAGTACTCAATGCTAACTGCCTATCGCTTTATTCAGATTCAGTTTTGGTCACAATTTTTTTCTTACATGGGATGTTCATTAATGACATATAACTGGAAATCGAGTAACGGGCAACGAAAAACCAAATTCAGTCGTTGATTATAAAACGTGTACCGTAATTTTCGAGCATCCAAATGAAAAGGAATAGCCTTGACCACTGCTGTCCATGAATGTATAACTTACCCTTATTTAGTCAGACGTTTACTAGGGTGTGAAGAACGATATATGGTACAGCCATTAGTGTTGACTTGCACGATGAACAACTAGCATATTTGGGGGTTAATTAACCAATCAATGCAGCCCTGCAAGAAGTCCTGCATCTAATTGGTATATAACTATATCCCCGTCCGACAGGGGGCTACAACCTACTGCATGTTATAGTCGGCGAGACAATCACAGCGAATCCCTAAATAAGTGTACGAGTGAGAGACAATTCCGCAAAAAATGTATGCTCAAACGACTTTATAGACCTGCTATAAATGTTAACAATAACAACTTTTCTGTGAATCATTGCGCCGTTGTTTAAACATTGTTGGTGCAAACATACGTGTGTGGAATTTCAGCTACAAATAGCACATACTGTTCCTTTTACAAAGCGGTACATTCCTCCATTTTCTTTTTTCACAAGGCCTCAGACGTATACATTTGTAATGTCGGACGAGCACAATGTCTAAGCAAACAGAAGATTCAACGTAAGGTGGAGAGCTGTAATAGGCGGTATACATATGTACCTAGTTGAAGTAGCAGATACTTATAGGAATGCAATCATTCGCGCGCACCCACCCAAAAGCAATCAAGCTCAAACACATATACACATAATTTGCATTGATATCGCTGCAAAAACACACATCATTGGCGGCTATATAAGATGCTTACGCTCACCTCGATCATATTACATTGAGATGACATAGCACCGATTTAAAACAACAGAAAGAATGATATGAATGGCTGTGTTGTTTGCATAGAGAGAGCGATGAGATCATTTAAAAGATTGACACTGTTATATCGGGGAACAATACCAGTTACATTATTAATGATTCTGAGAGCACAATGCTATTGTACATCGGGTTGCTTTTATCCACTCATCAATCATCGACCCCAATTGAACATTTAAACCCTGCACTAATATGTTAAAATGAGCGATCCATGCTGGTTTCGTTTGTAGGTTTAGCTCTTCTAAAGTGCTTTTAGCCTGACAAACGCATATCAAACGCACTGCATCATGTCATACGTGACACGTTAATTCAACGTGATAATTATGAATAGTTGTTTCATTTACATACGGTAGAACACGCTTGACTAATATGTGATTGGATCAGATGATATCAGCCAGAGCAAACAGCAAACAAAATATGAACATTGTTGCGCTTTCAGCAGATATAGTGATTTTGCTAGTTGTACAAATGACTATATTGTCAGCGTTTACATGAGCATATCTGTTATGGGAGGTAATTTAATCCAGCGAAAAATGAAAGTATGACTATAAATCATCACACTCTTCAGAGATGATAGGGAATTTTATATGAAGAATGAATAATCACTTTCAGTAAATGAATAATGCGCGGTGATGGATGAGCTCATTCTTATGACATACTAGAACGCAATAATGAATAATCTAAACAATACATGAGTTTATCTGCTATGGGACGTAGTTTCAATCCCGCGAAAAGAGAAAGTATGACTTCAACTCATCACATTATCGTCAGAGATGTGATTGAAATATAATTTGAGGAATAATTAATCACTGCCAAAATATAAACAATGCTTAGTGATGGATGAGTTCTTTCTCATGACAAACTAAGACGCTATAATGGATGATCCCAGCAAAACAAATAAAAATGGGGGTAAAAAATTGATCAAATGGGACCCGCAACCTTTCTAAGGTACAAGTTTTTTTTCACAGTCGCAAATGTTTCACATTTGCTAGAATCACTGCGTTTATGTGTCAGTTGACATCAACTGTAGGTATAAAAATATTTTCTCATTTCAGAACGCTTGGAAAACTGTAACTATAACAAAGACTTTGATATTGTAATTCGAGTTCTATTCTGTAAACGATGTTTATCTATATACGGTAGAAAATAGCAAAGAAATTACGAAACAAAATCAATAAATTTCCTTTAATAAATGCAGAAGATGCACCAATTGCATGCAACGTGCAGTTGATGTTTTTGGACAATACATGCCTTGAATTGTTGTGAATAGAACGCCATAGATTTAACTCTGCAATGACCAATCTCATTGTTCTATACTTAAAACTGATGATTATTGCTGTAACTGAAGCTAATAAGAATATAGTGAAAGGAGTACATAATGGCGTGTCATGCAGTAACGTAAAGTTGAAACCAAATGAAGGAAATGCGGTACAATATTCCCTCAAAGGAATTAAAAATAATGAACGCATTTTTCCTATGACCTCAGCTTGAGAAGCATAGGTATGTAGAATCCTCATCGTCATCAACCTCATCATCACCTGCTAGGTCAAGGTGTCCTGTAACATTGCTACAGTTCTCCCTGGCACACTTACAAAGCTCTGTACATGGATTATTCCATCCATGGTGAGAAGGTTGTGGGATGTCTGGAGTAGCCTGTAGACTTCCCCTATATATCGCTGAAAATTCAAAATAATTACCTATTATTAATAATAGAAATGTGCTACAAATTAGTTAGAAACCACCTCACAAATCAAGCATATACTTACCAAAGCAATTTTAAGATCTATAGTTACTTCTACGAGTATTTTTATAAGACAACCATTTTGCATTAATTGTACACAATTCAACCAATTACTGCCTTTGGGTATTTGCTGTGCTTCAGAGGTCACACTGTTACTTAATTACGCAAGCAGTCAATTAAATGACTCTATCGAATGTTTATTCAAATGAAAAGTTAACCAAGAAACTTGGTACAGTGTGATATTTGCTCTTCTTTCAGTTGATATGCCCATTTCTCTGGATACCGGCGATGTTTCAGGGGCAATGTCATTGACAAAGACAAGATCCTTGATATCGCAGGCTAGGTGTGAGACAATGGAGCTGTGTGTATGTTATCTGCAGGCGAGTTTTCAGATTTCCTGTCTTATAGGTGGGAACATCTATTCCAAGACTTGTTTCAATCTGATCAATGAACATTTTCTCGAATCTTGTGAGCCAGTAGATCTCTTTCTGGTCAATGATGAGTGATTTCACTGTTTTGCAGAACACATGTGATGCCTCTAAGTATTGGTGATCTACTTATCGGCTGGCTTTTGTTTGATCAAATACCTTGTGTACTCTTTGTAGCATCTTGGGTGGTACTTGCCTTCGATGGTCGCACTCAATCCTTGTCCAACAATATCTGAAGTAGAAGGGCTGTGTTGTTGTTGTCCCTTGTTGCTTGATTTAAGCTGTTTGCATCGATAGTTGAACATGAGGCGAGCCTCTACAACATACTGCTCGTCTTGGCAAATCACACATATTTCTGGCCAAACGTGCAGAGATCTGGCATTCCCTTTTATCACCATACTTGAACGTAGAGTACGTCTGTCCTTAGCTTGTCTTTTTTGGATTGTCCTGGCTGCCCATGCTGATGCTACCAGTGGCCGAAGCTGTAAACACAACAAAAGAAAAGAGACAAATTCACCACTTTGAAAAAGTTTGATTTAAATCAAAATCAGTGAAATGGGCTGTAAAAATTTGTCATGTCATGCACGACCCCTCAAAAATTTAAAAAAGGGCGAGTTGCAAGGTCCGAGTTACTCGGACTAGTACTAATGCAGTTATGAACTTATGGACTCGGGGCTTAGTAATTTATGGAATTTTGCTTATCTTCTATCCTGCCCATAATAATGTCTAACTTTATCCACTTTACCGCACTTGGAGTTGTACCCAGTACGAGTTGTCCTGTAATTCCTCATACGATATACCACTACCAGATAAACAGTGATATAGCCTGAGTTCAGCATGAGTCAACAATTCCAACCCACTCCCAGTGCACTTTTACTTTACTCTTGAGTTTAGCCTAGGCCTAAAAAGTAAAATAGAACAATGGTAACATACCTGTACTGGCGACGCTACTTGCATGTGCTTCTTAGCTCTTGGTGATACGTTCTTGCACTCGCAAAACGTGTTGTTTATCTGTAAATCTTGCATAGCAAATGCCATGAAAGCCGGCATCCAAGCTGCAATGTCGCCACCTTTTTATGTCTGCAGCATGTGCGTGCACACAAAACTGACCGCCCTCTAAATGTTGCCACTGCAGTACAAATTCGATGAACCGTGGCCATGTTTTACTATTACATAGCACTACAGTGGATTTGTTTGGAGGAGAAATGTACATATAGCAACGTTTCTAACAAAATTCTTCGTCGCTCGATAAGACTTCATCCGTAGACGAGTCCGTCATCTTGAGCTACGAGATCATCGATAGTAGAGCGATTCTCATTGGTCAAGAGAGATATCGCTGTATAAAGGCTAGGCGCGTTTTCCCCAAGAAATATCTTCGCAATGTTGCGGCTTTCTTTACAATATTGTGAAATAATGCGTACATATCAATCGTTTGAAAAGTCATGGAAATCAAAATGTATTTTTCTCAATATTTTAATAAAGGTTTGACTCCCATCCCTTTACTGGGTCATCAACCGACAAGATAATTCCACACGGCCAACAGTCTGTGGGGGGCAAATAACTGTAAACTTCTACTACATACAGCACAAACACACACACATTACACACACACATACAAACACACAAACAGTTAGAAACCACCTCACAATCAAGCATATACTTAGAGAGATAGATTTTGTATCTATAGTCACTTCTACGAGTATTTTTTATAAGACAATCTTTGCATTAATTGTACACAAGTCAAACATTACTGCCTTTGTCTATATATGCTGTGCTATCAGGGTATATATATATTATATTACACGAGCTATATTGACTCTATCATGTTTATCAAATTTTGCATATATATATATTTATATACATATATACATATATATATATATATATATATGGATATATATATATATATATATATACATTCATATACATATTTACATACAACGACTCTCGTGTATATATCAAAGTACTATATATACATATATCTCTTGTGTTATATATATATATATATTATGTTCATTGATATATATATTATTATAGCCTTGTTTTATATATATATGGCAATACCGACTATTTATTTATACTTCGACTTTGCTAGGTATGCGAGGCCATGTGATGAGTTCCTGTCTCTTTCTGTTATACGTTTGCAAATTTTGTGCCGTTGATCAGTGGTAAGGTGGTGACAAGTTTATCCAACGACATATACTAATGAGAATCTTTTTGCTTTGCAAGAGATACCTACATGGAAGGAAACTACACAAATTTAGTTAATCAGTGAAGCTGAATCGCTTTGTTCGTTGAATAAGGTTCGAATTTTAAAATCGATTTTATAGTTTTGATGATTACACTGAATGAATTTAAGCATAATAACCAGAACTGAGAGTGTTGGAAAGCGCACATTACCGAATGTTGAATTGCCGATCCATAATTGATCGCGCAGTATGTAACATGCTGTTGGTCGATGTCATTTTTTACTGATTCATTTATGTTATTCTTGTCCTCTTATATAGATGGTATCACGCATGTTGTAGCTGTTTGGCATATGTCACTGTTGTTATTTGCGCGCTACAGCAGGCAGTGGCCATGTCATCTTCTATGTTATATTAAATGTCATATTTCAGCTCATCGGTGATGGATGGATGAATGACTGTGAATCGCGCATGGGCCCAATATTTGATTAGCGATTCCTGCTTCAAAAAGTTCAGCGGTCTAACGATTACTGATATTCATTAAAACAGCCTGACCAAAAGATACGTAGATCACCATGTTCCAGTTCTGGTAAGCATAAGCATAACATACTATGTAATGCCAATAAAAAGCCTTGGTGCATATTGCATTCGATAACCTATGGAGTATGAGGGTCTCATGGATCCTATTGGATTGAAGCATCGGATGCTCCCTGGGGCGTAATGTGCCTTATAGGCATTCGATTGGCTCGATGCTACCTATAAGCATATACTTTGGAACCTCACATATTCCATTGAATAAGGAATCGTTCATTTAATCTTTGGATCATATAGATTATTGCAGAATGCATTTGCATATTGCATTATGCTCTTTCTACCAACTAATCCTTAAATAATCGTCTTTGTATGACAACTAGGGCGTTATTATTCATAACAACGAATAATAACATAGTGGTTGACTGTTCTTCTGCATTATTACTAGCTTAAATTTGGCCCATGTTGGCACCTGCACATCAAACCATTTAATAACGTTTCTGTCACAGTGTTTATGTTTCACTTCGTGGTTATTTTCAGATGTCGAAACTATTGAATACTATGTTGATTTATTGTTTAGCTGGAGTGTTTTAAGGGCTTGATAATTGAGTAGCACCTGTTTTATGTGTGTAAACTTGTCGCTGCCTAAGGAAACAACGACAAACTTTTCGAACAGGGCCTCAATAAGTTTAATCTATAGACGTTTTGGGCGCTTTCTTTATCATTTTAGTATATTAGTAAGTTTTAGTGGATAGTTAACATTTGTTGTTCG
>CM067353.1:38368145-38420535 GCA_034190875.2 Urechis unicinctus | reverse complement strand
ATTTAACTGTGCATTCGGTTTTAAAACTTTTTTTCAAGAATTCAGTCCCGTCCCGAGTTTTTGCTATGTTTGATAAAGTTTTGTCATACGGGCAGCACCTGAAAAGACAATAGTGAATCATTAGTGCCCGTCTATTACAATATGATATTAACATAATACTTAGTTCTAATGGATAGCTTGGCCCCTAAAACCTAGGTATAGAGACAAAAATCACCTTCCTATGATGAACAGGTAGGGAATTATGGTCATTTATATGTAATGGCGGCCATCTTGGACGCCATCTTGAATTTCTCAAATTGCTCAAAGATGACAACATGTCATCAAGCAGTTTCTGAAAATAGAGACCCTTGGCTACCAAAATCAACAGTAAAAAAAACTTAATACATCAATGCAAGGTTAAGGGGAAAAATGGCAGTTGGCTCCCAGACTATAAGTAGTTTGTTGTATTTCTTTTCCTGCTAGTTATATTATCAGCATAGTCTGTAGATCATGCTGTTTGATGCTGCATTTTACGTAAAGATATATTACTATGTCATAGATTCCCGTTGAACCTATTTGCATTATGAGCAAATGACACAGCACAGTACAAAGATACGGACGGCATTTCCTCAAATTTGAGGGATTTTTATCAATTCCATTTGATCTGAAATGACTTTATTTGCCATTATGCAATTTGTTCAATAAATAAATGCGTACAGCGACCGAATATGGTGAACCCAACACATACCATAATAGAGGTTAAACAACTAGCGAGTGCTAGATGCAGGACAATTCCAAATATGAATCTTATATGTATCCCGTTCACGACTTTCTTTTCAGTACTTTGCCTTGTCAGTTAATCTTTGCTTTTAGCTTTCAGTTTGTTTCAACATTATGTATATATATATATATATATATATATATATATATATATATATATATATATATATATATATATATATATATATATATATATATATATATATATGGGTATCACCCGAGGTCAATTATAATACAAGCATTAGCAAAAGACACCAAAGAAGCAATTATTATTTTCAAATGGCTTTTAGAGTGCTCTTTTACTATCAAAAATCTAGGCAAATAACTCACCATCAGAAATGTTACGCCTAGAATGTGTTTGACCTTCCATATTTCTTTCATATGCTAAGCTCCTATTAAAGCCACAACCGATCAAAATATCGACTTTAGTTTTATTTTGTTGCCTCACAACAATAAAGATGAAGCAAAAGACAGCAAAGCATAAGAAATGTCTGTGAGTAACCAAATTAATATATGTGATTGTTTCCAGACGTGTTTGGCATTGGTATATCGCCGGTTGAGCCAGATGCTCACCAATTGAATTACACTATTCGAGTTGTTTTCGGGGGCTTCTCGTTATATTTTAACCGTTATTTGAGCATTATAATTCACATTCGCTTTTGCAGTAATAAATAATCTGGCATCACAATGTACTATGTATTACTTTTGCAGCCTATCCGGTATTCACATGACTAGGTCTGCTTTAATGAGGTTTGTGAACTATTTGTTGTGATTCATTAGACACTTGCTGAAGCATTATTGTGCAGCTTTCCGTAGTAACAAATGCAGAATAGCCATCAGGTAGTTTTTGACAATGACCTACATACTAACAGCATGGCGTCTTGTGCTAAGCTGAGGGGTAATAAGTATTATAATGGGCAATATAAATGCACTTATTGCCGTTTGGCATGCCCGAAACGGTATGTTTACTTTGTGTTCACTCGCTAAAGATGGTTGTTAACAATGTAATACCACCATCGTGACGGAAACAATAAGGCACGTTGAACTCGTGAGCCCAGGCATATTTTGTCATATCGTTGACAATGTGGGATATCACATCATGATTAAGTCGTTAATTACGTCGGTTAAAGCTACCTACCAATCATTCACATTGATATATCATGTTTAAAATTATCAAAGAGGGGTAGGTTAGAATATGATAAGCCTGATTTATGAAAATAAGCAAGCCAAAATTAATTACGGACCTTTGGGAAAAGTAGCGTTCTCATTGTCGTGCGCAGTGGGTGCGTACATTTTTAGGCGTCTTTGGCTCAAGCCTTATTCCAGATGATTTGATTAGACTACGTATGCTGCAAGCGATTTTATCTATCGTCAAATTTACTTATGTTTGCTTAGGAATATGAAGCTCTGTATGGTTTTTGGATGTAACCACAAAAAAAACCCATTTAAAGCAGCGATAGTGAATCTTCAGGAGGCCGAAGGACACAAAGCCGTCTGGTTTTCCGAGTGAAAGACGCTAGAGCGATGATAAAAGTTGACAGGAAACGTACCGAAGAGTGACAGTGAAAAACTTTTCACTGATCAAAATTTAAATATAATCTATATATATAGATATATATATATATATATATAGATATATATATAGAGATATATATATATATATATATATATATAAGATATATATATATATATATATATATATATATATATATATATATATATATATATATATATATATATATATATATATATATATATTTATATATATATATATATATATAAATATATATATATATATATATATTTATATACATTTGTATGTACGCTTTGCAGTTTTGTGAATGTGTTATATACGTTTAGTCAACAAATATAACTTATTTGCATATTTTCACCACTGTCCTTCACATCTAGAGCATCAGTGGTTGCCTATTTGCTCTTAGCAATGCAAACATCAATCAGTGAAATCAATCATGTCGCAAGAAGCGTCCAATTCAGAAAGTAAATTAATGGGACAGTATCTATTGTTTGTAACCCCACGTAATGCCAGGACAACCAATGCTCTCTCCCGACCCATACCATCTATCTTCGCCTATATCTCTTGTCTAACATACTGGCCATAGTGTACTGCTCTCACAAGAGGCGGTTTTTATACTCAATTGTTATGGTTTCCATAACTCTTAGGAAGACATACTGGCGCTCTCAGTAGTTTTGGACATTTAATAGTACGGGATATTTCCAGACGCTTTATTGTCCAGGGAATAAATGAGGTCTTTGTTTTTCTAGTATAACGATAAACGATGCACGACTAGAGGCACGACGTGGCTTATACAGAACACCATTGTATCATGTTGCTTCATTAAATGCTAGCCAAGATATGGATGATATATGACCTCGTTGCGAGTAGATTAGGTCGTTAATGCCTCATCGGGATCATTATTAGCTCGATGATACCGCTGACAATTTGTTCATAGGTGTTATTTCCTGACTAAATGCTTTAAATCTTATTGCATTAAACAGTTTCAATGTACTTACTCTCAAAATTAGAAACTAAATCTCCTTAATAGTAAGTTCAATACAGTGAAATATAAAAGGCACCAAAGTTATCATGGGATTACCCAGGTTAAGGTTCTACTTGGTCTACGTGACGGTGCATACGGTAATACTATATCAGTGCATGGGGTTAGGCTGTACCGCTTTTTGATTGGATTAGTCTAGTTAGACTGTGTGTGTCATTGCCTGATACTGTTCCCTAGAGGTGACCGTTTTTAGGTAAAGTTTTCATTCATTTAAAGTCGGTTCAAAAATGGCTTTGCAAGGTGGTCTATGATCTTGATATTGTTTGACATTATTATGGTTGAATGTCGGCATGAAAGTACACTTGTATAATCCACGCTGTGAATAGCAAATGTTTGAGACTTGTTATGATACTGAGACAAAAGGAGTTGGTGATATGTAATTACATTACGTATAATCTGCGTGTCATTTAAGTTATAAACGTGTTACTTTACCTTGTTCCATTTGATGCGCCCTCCCCATTGTCAGCGTTTGATATACCGTGTGTTAATATAGAATTAGCGCTCACTAATACGATGAATCTTTCATGTTAACCTCTGCCTTGAGAGCTGCTTTGCCAAGCTTTGTTTTTGTATATAGTCAGTTTGATTCACTCTACCTTTGTAATGCACGCTATATCACCTCATTGTTACATGTCTTCGATGTGGTAAGCTGCGAGAGCGATGCTTTGTATTTTCTGTTCAGGATGATACATCATAACTAAATGATTGAGTAATAGATGGCCGAAGAGAAAATCTTATTTATCATTATCCAGCAGCACTCAAATGCCTGTCTGCAACTGTATATGTTATCATATTCACTCTTGGCACCACGTTTAGCGATCCATATATATTTGTATCAAGCATCTGCTCGGTGGCCTTTTTGTCGCAATAATAATACTAGCTTGGTTAAAAATTTGAGGCATTCAATGCAATTTTGGATTTCATTATCATGACTGCCTCCGGAAGCATGTTGCTACGTAGCAATTTGTCATTGCTTGCATTTGATGTTGTCCACTTTTCTCATGTCATATTACGTGCAATATCTTGGCATCGACATTCGCAGATGAAACAATGTAATTGTCGTAGTGATTTATTGATATAGATGACCGCCTATAATGACAATATGAGTTGGTAGAGTACACATATCATATTACCTCTCTGGACCCACACACAACCACAAACAATAAACTTTGTTTATTATACAAGTTAATATTTGCAGGCAATTTTGAAACTTTGATTTCGTTGCCAAATGAGTCGTGCCTTATCCATTTATGCGTTTGAAAGGCAATCCCTTTGATGCATAAAGGTCATTGAGGACGCTGGATTGACCTTATACCACTGACTACGTCCACAATACTTAGGCTCAATTAAAAAGCATTTCTAGCTACGCTTGTCACCAAAGTAATACATTTCGTGAGAATGCAATAAGATGAATGAGTGCCCTCACTAGACTTACATATTGTTTTATGTTGTAATGGTAGTTCTTAGAATGCCGGAGCAGAAAATAATGTAACTGCGCATCTTAGGTAACATGAGCAACAAACCGAGGTAGTTTTAGATCTATTCAATCACCCGTTTGCCATTCCATTTGCCATGACTATTTTAGCGAGACAGTTTATCAACAAAACATGGATGACCTCACCTCTTCCTTTTTAGAGGTTTATTCGTCGATAATAACATGAGCTAGTACAGTTCATATCCAATGAGCTGAGAATCATTGCGCTACTGCCTTTGTGAACTCATATTTTCTTATATTTATTGATGCGCACTCATGATAGCATTACCTTTACTGCCCTTAATATCATTCAGCATGTAATGTGCTAAAATCTAGACCAAATGACATGTTAACAAAGTTCCCGTTTAACAAGTTAGATAAGCTTCATAGCGATAATAGGTTAATGACAAGTTATTCCAGTGGGACGATGAGGGTTCGTTTTAAGGAGGAGAGTACCTTATTACATGACCCGCCCTTCAATCATTCGTAAGTCCTCAATGCAACTATGGTTACAGACCGTCGCAAAATGTAGGGCTATATTGCAATATATTCCAACATTTGATGAGTGGCTAAGCTTTTGTACTTAGAACTTGATAGATTATATTGCAAGTCTTTTTTCCAGAATATCCACTTTGCGCACTTGCAGAGCTGTAAAAGCACTGTAACCAAGTTAAGTTCACCGTTAAAAGATGATGCTGATTAGATGGTAATTTATTGGAGAAGTCCAATTTGTGACATGAGTAGTTAGTTGTGTCCATACAGTCTGTGACGGCTGCACAGCCAATGTTGTAACGAGCGTTGCTTCTGATAAATCATAGTAAAATGATACGCCGATATACTGTGTTTGTCTTTTTATCCCCAAACCATAGTGGGCTGTGACCTTGTGCTGTACACCAAAATAATAGGATATAAAGATATATGATATTACAAACGAGCTCGTTAAATTTATCCTCTATGCAGACTACTGGTTGTCGCTTTGGTAGAAAATATTGACTACTAAATCAATTTGAATTGTCACGCAGCTTTGAAAATGGCATGCAGCAGGAACTTGGTAAACAGTCTAATACACATTTAAAAAGCGCAAATAAATGGTCTTAGCTATGTATCTAGCGAACAATTGTAAGCCACGAATACTTGTACAATTGAATGGATGAATAGTTGACGTGCACTTAGCTAATGTCAGTGCAAACGGGATATCGAAACTATATATCTTGGTTCACCCGTCTAACATATAACTTTTCTTGTCAAATGTAAGGAGGCAGTTAATAGAGGCACACGTGATATATATTCACAATAAAAAAAATATGGTCTTATGATGCATCCTTTGACAAATGGTATAATACAATGCACCCACGAATACGTTGCATGATAGGTGATGATACGTTCACAGTTGGGGATGATTAATCATGTTAAAGGTTTTAATTGTGTTACTTAAATAACACAAACTATTAGGTTTAACTCGGAATGCAGCAGCATCTAACATAGATAGATGTGGTAACACCTTTCCAATAGAGGGATATTGCAATATCAGATAATGGAAACTAATCATACCGAATGCAGCCTCCCTACTCAATCAATCTTGATATAATATCGAATAAATGAGATTTGCGTCTCTCAAAGACAGCATTGCTGACTTTTGGAAAGTTAATCTGCATCGCACATATTGTTTTGTTGGATATTTCTAAGAAATGGGCAGTAATCAATCATGACATTTACCAGAATAATGACCAATAATGAAGGTTTGCAAAACTTGGGCATTAATGTTCAACTAATATTATGTTTAACGGCAAGTGAACGCACAAGAAATAAGTAAGCAAATGAGAGTAGATGCAACAGAATACGACTGCTGCAACTGACATAAATGACCCACGTTCCAAATATACCATGTAGTGATGGGTCTGTGTAATCACCACTGGTAAATAGGATTGCCACTTGCGTATAGATTTCTTAATCACCGACAAGATGTCCTCAACTACCTGATGCTTGAAAAATACTTTACACGTCTGATATTTTGAAACATCGAAATGTCATGTTCCTAGACCTAGCGATAGCAAGTTAAGTGCACCCGGTCGGTCAAGTCGCAAAAAGACCTCCCTATACACCCGACAATACCCCGCATACCACCTTAAACCTCTCTCAAATGTCTAATACAGATTGAAGAAATAACATATGTTCCACAGCTACTGGTCTCCCTACCCTTACCGCCTCTGCCTATCCGCCAATGTCCTCTCATTGTTGAGTCTGTCTTGAAGCAACTAACGATCAGTCACCTTCCATTATTGGCTATATGCTCTGAAAATGATAACAAAGCATATGAAAACGTGCCTTTAGAGCAGAGGAAATCGGTTACACAGATACATGGCCTTTATTCCTCCTCCATATCATCTGAGAAATGCTCCAACTAATATTCTAGCAAAATCAAAAGTATGCAGTGCTTCCGATCTTCGTAACACCTCCATATATAGGCTGAGGCTGAAATATTACGTGTACGATTTCCTAATAATGTATTCCCCTCCACATGATTGTGCTAGGTAATCTATCAAATATTCATATTTTTGCATCAGTGAAAGTGATGCATATGGCTACCCCCATAGCTGTGTTACCTTGGCGTCCGTAAGCTCTAAACCTTGTCAGAATAGTAATATGTCCTGGTGTCATCCAGGTAGTTCCTCGTCAATTCTTCAAACTGAGCCATTCGTGACATCTAGCCGGCACTGGCTGGCATTATAGTGGTTATTGAAGCCGCACAAAAGATACTAACGAGGCTACTGTTCAGATTTCAGGCACTATTATTACTGCCCTGAGCAACACAATAATTTATTGCTTAGGAAGCTTAACACGAAGGATTGCCTGCGTCAGCTACGTATTACTTATATTATTTGCCTGCGAATACCTAGCGTTTGCCAATATACGCATAATATTTTCCCATATCTTGAATCCAAGGTATAATTAAACTTATATTGAGACAATATGCGTCTGCAAGCGCCCTGCGGTTCTCGGTTTATGTGACGAGAGAGCTAGTGCGACGTACTTGTTTACAAAAGTGGTAATTTCATGTTCTTTGGCAACAATAGTTTTGGTCAGTTTGCCGATACTCTTTGCAGAAGATATTGGCGGACCGCTATTGCGAATTGGTGTGAATGATATGTATATACGCAGTGTTTACGTTAAACGTAACAGAACCTTACATTGTGGCTCTCAAGCTCCGCATCTATGTTCGGACTGTGGAGAGTATTGGGGTATTACAATTAGGGTGTTCGTAAATTATCTGTTCAATATACTAACAGGCAAATCCCCTTTCCTTAAGGCGACCGGTCTTATAAATCGATATATCATCCTCTGCTATTCCTGCAGGCTCAGAACCTGCCTGCTTCAGAATGGTGAAATAGCTTAACAATATCATTTCATTCATTAACGTTAATCGTTGATGGCCTTGATATAAGACGTCAGCAGGTGTTGAATTACATATAAAGCTTGACGTCAAATATGAACATATGGAACCGAATCGACGTGGGCGTTGGCGAATACTGAAATCCGCCACATCATATCATAGATATAGTTCGTATTAAAGAGTATTTTTAGCCCCTTTGATGATAGAAAGTAACATGTCCAAAGGGCACCAAGTTTATTAACTTGCAACAACTCGCGAGCAGCGAAGAAGAGTTAAAGACTGACACTCGTAAGCAGTAAATAGTAGTTAGAGACCGACACTCACAAGCACTTAATGATAGGTGGCGACGGACACCTATGAGCTGTTAGCAGTGAAGAGGTGTTGCAGTCCGATTATCACCTGCAGTGAAGGGGAGTTACAGACTGATGCTCGCAAGCAGTGAAAGGAAGTAATAGACCGACACAAGCAGTGAAGAGGATATATGGACAGATACCCACAATAATTGATGGGGAGTTAGAGACCGATACATGACGCCCTTCGAATAAAACTATGTAGCGGCACCGATGAAAATATTGACTTTGAAGGGCTTTTGACTCAGGAAACCATCGGATGCTCTTTACAAACATGCCAATATATAACCGACAATATTAAAATGGGCTACATCAAGCAGCTTTGACCGCATCAATAATTAAGCACCTACAAAGTCGCAGTGACAGGTCAATGGAGATATTAGCTATGAAAAACTAGATACTTTACTTGTGATCTACCGTAGGTCAATGCGATCCCTAATCATTAACAAACCTACGGTGTATCAATATCAAGAACGTAACTGGTGATCAAACTGTTGTTTCATAACTGCTTTCTAGTTTATCGACCCACAAGATTGCACTCATCAAGAACGTGATGATCAACAAGAACGTTTGCAGCTGGAGGGGATTGCTTTGATGATGAAGATTTTGCAGCTGGAGGGGAGGAGCAAAAACGCGGTGTAAATTATAATAATACCTTGGCGTGTGCTATAATAAATTACAGCTGGGACGTCTGTTGCAAAGGATCAATACATAATGAAATCGATTAAATTGGTTTTGGTTAGATGATGGGTCATCAAGCTGCTCACTGGATGCATCATTGTACATCACATCGTCGGATGTGAGGACAAGTATATATATATATATATATATATATATATGTATATAATATATATATATATATATATATATATATATATATATATATATATATATATATATATATATATATATATATTCATATATATATATATATATAGAGAGAGAGAGAGATATAGATATATATATATATAAAATACATATATATACATATATTTATACATACATACATATATACATATATTCGTTTTCATACATGCATACATACATACATATATCCATAAATACATACATACATACATACGCACGTACATATATGCAAAACATACATACATTCATACATACATACATACATACATACATACAGTATCATACATACATACATACATACATACAAACATACATACATACATATACATACATACATACATACATACATACATACATACATACATACATACATACATACATACATACATACATACATACATACATACATACATACATACATACATACATACATACATACATACATACATACATACATACATACATACATACATACATACATACATACATACATACATACATACACACATTTGCATACATACATACATACATACACATACATACATACATACATACATACATACATACATACATACATACATACATACATACATACATACATACATACATACATACATACATACATACATACATACATACATACATACATACATACATACATACATACATACATACATACATACATACATACATACATACATACATACATACATACATACATACATACATACATACATACATACATACATACATACATACATACATACATACATAAATACATACATACATATATACACACATACATGTACGCATACGTACGTATATGCATCCATGAATCCATCTATCGTTCCATGTATGCATGCATACATACATACATACATGCATACATACATACATACATACATACATACATACAGACATACATACATACATACATACATACATACATACATACATACATACATACATACATACATACATACATACATACATACATACAGACATACAGACATACATACATACAGACACATACATACATACATACATACATACATACATACATACATACATACATACATACAGACATACATACATACATACATACATACATACATACATACACATACATACATACATACGTACATACATACATACATACATACATACAGGACATACATACATACATACAACATACATACATACATACATACATACATACATACATACATACATACATACATACATACATACATACATACATACATACATACACCCATTTCGTGGACGATTTCAGGTTTTTATTGACTAAACAGTACGGTGACCTTGACGTCTGGAACGAGCGTAGCAAATCGCTCGAAATGCTCTTTGAAGTCACAGTTTGCCAAGTAAGCGTTATTAAGGGAACCATTAATCTTAGAGTAATGTTCAAAACATGTGATATGAATTTGTTAGAGCTGCTATCGCATTTGCCGATCACAGCATCTGAGCCAAAATCTCAAAGTCACTCGAGCTCACAGAATGGATGAATAATAGACCCTACCTTCCATTCGTGCTCGTGGGATACCTACTTACAAGACACAATGTACTGAATTCTATACAGACATTGATACGGTTGCAACCGAACCTGAAATCATTAACTGAAATCAATTACCAGGCTTAACTTCAAACACTTGTAAGAAGAGGGTGGGGTTTGCTGCTTGCGGTTTGTTATTATTTCAATCCCTATCACATGCAATAGTTCTGCTCTTGCGTTTTTACGCTCATATTACTTTGAACAATTATGCTATCGGAGTTGATTTTGTGTATTTAATTTTTGTAGGGTATAGCTGCTCGCTTATTTCCAGTCTTTCCGGCTTAGACTACAACCCCGGATCCATGCATCATTACATGATTTCGAACATAAATATAATTATCATATTTTTATAACTGGTAGCATGTCATGTAAGATGCATCAGCGCGATCATTGATGGGTTAGTATAAAAAAAAATGCTGAGGGAGTCGACATATGTAGGTCGATTGTGAAACAATGAAATGATAATTATTGCTAGTTTTAATGAAGCGCGAATTATCGTGTTTGTTTTTTTTCCACTAAGGATCATTATTCAGATATAACCAAAGCATTTTTACTAAAGCATGTGGTTACGAAACTGATAATAATAGCATTTTAACTGAACAAGGCAGGTAAACTTTGATGAATCGGCTCCGTATTTCAGTACTATTTTCATCGGTTTGGCATACCATTGGGCCCTTACTTCACAAATATTATGTTAATAATCTTGTGATTACTGTGATCATTTGCTAATACTGTGATTACTGCGTCAGAGTAACTTCCACTGTTTGATTTAAAGCCAACTTATCTGGATAAGCGCGATGACTGAAAACCATGCCGTACAATCTAAGTAAATGTATTACCCTAAAATAGCGTACATTTGTTATTGTTGTGTTAAATAAAAAAGCATTCATAGCAGGTAGTCAATATCTCAATATCGTTTTTGCGTCTGGTTTGTGTAGTCGCATTAATTAACTGATTTAGTGTCTGTCTGCTACATAAACCAGTGGTTTTCAGAGACGCCCCGATGATAAATGTATCCTCAGCATGTAAAGCAGTATAACGCAACATACATAAAAGGGTTGACGTTTGATTGAGTTTATGGTCGATCGTCTCGGTCAACCGAGAGATGCACAGTGCAGCTGAGTGACACTATCACGAGTGCACGTCGATAAATACAGAGAAATCTTAGCACAAAAATGGCAACGAGTCCTGCATGTAAAACAGTCCAATGACCCGGAAGTCGTTTAAAATGGTCGGCGATGGCTTATATCAGTTTAAGTACATGGTTTGTCTTCAGTTTTTACATCCATAGCCGTCGTAGGGTGGATGCCATCAAGAGATAAAAGCTCATAACTTCCTCTTTGACGTTAGATAGTCAGCAAATGTGTTGAAACATTAAATGGCTATCGTTGTGGGACATTTAATTCACCTATTTTCATAATCTTTGTGCGCGTCGAATTCGCTTTTATTTTATTATATTATCTTGCTAGTCATGCGCTCATGGAATTATGCTATGATTCTACGGTTCATATTCCTATTTCAGGAAATAACTGCCTGTAAAAATGCCAAAACGCACACCTAGCATCTGTCATTGTCATTGGACCATTTTTGTTTCCTACATGGAAGTAGATGATGCTACCAAACTGCTTAAGACCTAGTTGATTTCCCCCTTACCTATTCCACTACCGCGTTTCCGTTAATGAACGGAGTATGCATTTTATGAATGGCTGACCTTTTGTAAGCTATATTAATGCATATATCCAGGTCGACGACGTTTGCGTAGTTACCGTCGAAAAAAACAATGAGAGTCTGCCAATTTAGCACAGTACCACTGCGTGACGCTGTGCTGCAAGAATATACTACGTTATAAAGACATCAAGAGCTAATAATATACGGCTTGATGAATCGAAAGAAGGGTGAGTTTCAGCGTGCCATTTCAGCAGCAAGCAGGGTTTCTTACTGGAAGCTGATTGGACAAGGCTTGAAAACTTTTGTAATAAAATCACTAATGCCAAATGACTTTATATGACAGCATCAGCAGTGTTATTAACTTGTACAAATAACCAAGCTGATGTCATGAGCTATCTTATTGACCATGCCAATACTTTCCCCACGCTATCTATGTGGTAATCTACATTAATACAGACACAATTACCTTATTGAATCTGCTAATGTCAATGTCAATCAATTGCTCGGCGGTAATAAATCATTGGAAGGTAGCATTGTGCGGTGGGCGTAACTAGCATATATATGTATATAAATATATATATATATATATATATATATATATATATATATATATATATATATATATATATATATATATATATATATATATATATATATATATATGTATGTAATTATATATATATATATTTATATATATATATTCCTATGCATATATTTTCATATATATATATATATTCATATATATATATGTATATATATATAAAACAATTACCTTATTGAATCTGCTAATGTCAATGTCAATCAATTGCTCGGCGGTAATAAATCATTGGAAGGTAGCATTGTGCGGTGGGCGTAACTAGCATATATATGTATATAAATATATATATATATATATATATATATATATATATATATATATATATATATATATATATATATCTATAGGATAGATTTATATATAGATATATGTATATATATATATGTGAAATTATATATATATATCTATTTTATATAGATATATTCCTATGCATATATTTTCATATATATATATATATTCATATATATATGTATATATATAGAGAGATATATATATATCTATATATATATTCTATATATGTAAATATAAATATATATATATAAAAATCTATACATACCATATATATATATATATATATATATATATATTATTTATGCATATATATATACATGTATATTTATAAATATACATATATACATCTGCATGAATTCGATTCATGGTCTGATAAAGCCTCTGCACAAGTAGCGTGAGGCTAATAAGAGTACCTGCGTGAACGAGTGTTACTGGCCTACCGAGGGAAGCTTAATCAGCCGTACATACATACACATACATACATACATACATACATACATACATACATACATACATACATACATACATACATACATACATACATACATACATACATACATACATACATACATACATACATACATACATACATACATACATACATACATACATACATACATACATACATACATACATACATACATACATACATACATACATACATACATACATACATACATACATACATACATACATACATACATACATACATACATACATACATACATACATACATACATACATACATACATATAAACATACATACATACAGCTTGTTGACGTATTCTGGTTTTCATTAACTTTCATAAACATTATGGTGACCTTGACGCCTGTAACGAGCGTTGTAAATTGCGGGAAACGCCATTTGGAGTCACGGCTTGCGATAAAAGGATTATTTAGGAAACAATAAATCGTCTAGTAATGTTTTAAAAATGTGTTATGGATTGGTCGAGGATGCTATCGCATTATGCGATCTCAGCCTCTGTGCCGAAAACACCTCAACATCACAAGGGGTTTTCGGTATGGCTGAATCATACTCAAGACCTTGCATTCATATAGAACGTGAGATGCTTACATATAGGGCACATTATATGGAATACAATACAAAGATCCTTACAAGCACAAACGCACCTGAAATGATGTACTGAAATCATTTAGTAGGCTTAACTAAAACAGTTACTTACTTGCTTTTTTCATTCTCTTTCCTTCGCAACACTTCTGCTCATGCGTTTTCACGCACTCTGTTATTTGGAACTGCTATGTTATTGGTGTTGTTTCTGTGTATTGTAATTTCATTAAATCTGACTGCTCGCAAAGTTACTGTCATTCTGACTGAGGCCGCACCACCCGGATCCATGTATCTTTAAATGAAGTAGAAAATACTATTATTAAATGATTATAACTTGCAACATGCAATGTTAGAAGCACCAGACTTCACATAACTTGTGACTGGTTGATATGGCCTATAGTCGTAAAGAGAAGACATTATATGGCAGATTGCAAAAAAATTTAATAGTAATTAGGGTTAATTTAAAAAAAAAATCCGCGAATAATCACATTTGTGATTAATATTTAGATGCAACAACATTGTCCTTTTAGACGCGACAACAATGTTCTTATCCTCACATGTGTTAACGTTTCATAGCATTATCTAGATGCTGTGAATCGTTCCAAACGTATTCACCCAGATGATGTAGCTGCTGATGGTAGCGTTTCTGAAATATGAGAGTATTAGCAATTACGACCAGGTTTTAAGCTTTTTCCTGTAATTCGGAATAAGTTTGGATGATAAACATTTTATAGCTGGATGGCTCTATGGCATTTCACGTGGTTGATAGCACCTTGAAGACTCAATATCAATCCCAAATATCCTTTGAACTCTAGTAATAGCAGTATATTTTATAACACATCTTTTAAAATTTACGATTATACGTTTTAGCTTTTCTGTACAGAAGAGCTAATCATATAATACTGCGCTCTCTATTTGTTGGTTTTGCAAGGCTGAGTGTCCGATCGTAAACCATTGATAATGCGTTTGCTTATGAACCAAGCAAGCTGATGATTTTGGGTCAATGCTCGCTGTAGTTCATCTATGCATGACTCCTGAGTCATAATGGACAATTCAACGTCCATTAAAGCCCAATATTCAATCTTGTCATTACTTGTTACTGGGCAACATGTCAAAAGCAGCAAAGCTCATAGGCCCATTGTTCAATCTGAAGCACCGCATGACAGTTTTCTGCAGTGCGGACAGTATTTACCCGCGCAAATAGTTCCTCGGTCATTTATGATTGTTTCGAAGAAGAAGCAGGTGAGGAAGCAGGAACTGATGTAGGCACGTCATCGGACACAAATAGTCAATATCTGATCAACCAGTAAGTATGTCCCGTGTATCAACACGCGGTGTCACGCTGACATACTTGTACGGTATATGCCGTACATCGGTTGGTCAGTTAAGATGCTTGATTTATATGCATGTTGGCGGAAAACGAGATATAAAACGATGTCAATGTTGTGTAAGGTGGGCAAATATCTATCAGTTAGTTTGAAGTAGCAACATTATTTGTTTTTTATCATTGACGTAATATGAAGACAGCTGATAAGGCTTGACTCAGCTGTATCATCATTGTATGCTCGCCAAAAGTAGCAAAAGAGATTTAAAAAGACCACAAAATAGTCATCGTCAAACACATATTCGCAGATTATATTCAACTGAAAAGCACCAATGTCTACAAGGCAACACTGTTCAACACTGAACAACACAGCAGGTGCAAGTACCTAAAACGGACAAGCGTAACTCAGTATCAAAGACGTTTAACAGCTGCAATCAAATATTAGGAAATGCAATACCTGAATTTAAACGGTATCTTCGTTGCGAATACATATTTAAATCCCATGCAAATCTGAACAAAACAATAATACAAACGCTCGCTAACATAAATCGTTACTAACGAAACAATATCGCACTTATTGCCGCAAAGGTGCATTCTTGCAAATAATTCACGACTATCGGTTAAGTGTTGCAAAGAGTTTTATCATTAATTTCATGGTCAGTCTGAGGATTAAGGGTTGTTTGATCGAATTCTATTTCCTGGAGAACGATCGCTGATGTCAGCCAACACAACATCGATTATATTAGATCAGTCATCTAGGAACACAATGTAATTGCTGATTTGCTAGCATACCCCCGTATGCATGTGATTGTAAAACTGCCTTATTCCCTATGGGATTAAAATTCAATAATTGACAAATTTATGCAATACAATACAACAGAAGCAAAGGATAATTAGTGCTAGTTTAAAAGAACACAAATAAACATATTTTTTAACTCCGGATTAATTTTAAGGTACAACCAAGGCAATATTACTAAAGCATGTGGGAACGAAAATGATTATGTAACAATTATAATTGAACAAGACAGATCACCTTCTTTAATCGGCCTTATAACAGTACTACTCACATCGATGTGGAATGCAATATGGCCCTTAAATTTTAAGCCGACTAATCTGGTTGAGAGCGATGACCGCAAACCATTACGTGTAATCTGTACAAATGCAATATCGCAAAATTGCTATTCTTTGTATTTGTAATGATGAATAATAGTTCTTCGAATTAGGTAATATTTTATTGAATAACGTTTTGTGTCTGTTTTTTGGCATTAATCCACCGATTTGGTATGTGTCTGCCACGTTAATTAGTGTTTTAAAGAGACATTCCTCCAAAAGTGAATGCATCCATTGCATATATATAAAGCAGTACAACGCAGAATGCATCACAGGAGTGTCGTTTGATTGATTAGATAGTCAGCAAATGCATTACAACATACTATAACCTGTGTAAGTCATTTAAATGATTTGAAATGTGCTCAAGTTTAAAACTTATGATTGTAATATTATAGACATAACCATGCCAAACTCTACAAACAGTTACTAAATGTCATTTGTAGGTGACCAAATATAATAAATGAACTCAAGGGTAAATTTTATCAATACCTTGCTTTATCGTCAAATGCGAATGTCAATAAATTGTGCGATGCTAATACAAGAGTAAAAAGATATTGGTATATGGAAGGCGTTACTTGCATTATATTGATGTTAATCAATTGCATATTTATATTAAAGTTAGATATCTGTCAGATTATATTGACAAGTGACAGTTGAGGTCAAGGGTTTGCGGAAACTGTGATCGGCTGGTCTCATCATTTATCTCATGTGAAATGGAAACTGAGATACAAAAACCATGATATTTTTTTATGCTGGTACAACTGATGCAAGTGTAAACATAATTATTTACAATGGCTTGACTTAGACACGCCAACACTTTAAACGTGTGCAGTGTGATTTACCATGTATTTTACTATAAAATACTTAATAAATGATATCAGCATTAACTTTTCTTGTACACCCTACTATAATAGAGAAAAATTATCTGTTCTACAGAATTTTCAAACTTTCTTGTGCGTTCAGATGATTACTGTTTTATAATGATATGAAATATCATTAAAGTTATAAACGGGAAGCAAACGAAAAGTTTAATATGCAGTAATACGTCCCGGCACATGAAGGAGAGCGCCATAATGGTCATTGTGGGGCGCTTAATCTCCCCTAATATATACTATAGGTACACGGGGCCGCGGACAATGCCGCCAGAGCACATTATGGCCCTACGTATGAAGCAGCTTTGATATCATCAAGATAACAGCCTACGTCATGCACAAAAGTACAACCTCAGGACGGGCGCTTCCAAGTATAATAGCAAAAAGCTCCATTTTCTTCCAGCAATAAGCGTCATACCCAGCTACTGTTGGTAATCTGAAATGTGTCAAAACTATTGCTGGTAATGCAATGACTGACGCAGTCATTTATGGAAAAGCGTACAGAGAGTTTAATTGTAAACGTCTGCTATATAATATGAATCGTTAAGCCATGGGATCACCCTCTTTGAAATTGAATCAGATCTGTGGTTAAGAAGATGCACTCGAGTTACCCCGGAAGTAACTGAATGTTCAACGTGCAATAATGTGTGGTTCATTGTACCTATTAGACATGATGTATCATTAAAAGGTAAGATGGCAATGTCTCGAAATATTACCTGTAGGTTTACTTTGATTCCTACCGCAAAAACACCGAAATGATTTGATATATAAATATGCACACATTTTCGTACTACGAATAAATTATATTTGCTTACAGATTTAGTTATCGATGGTCAGTTGGTTGGTGAGTGACCAATTCCTGTTCCGTTGTGTTAGTCATAGTTGTAAAGAATGATAATTACCTTTCTCTTGACTATGTGGATTGTTAAAATGAATGAAGTTGCTTATTAGAAATGTTCAAGATAATTTGGTCGCGACTGATACAAGCTTTGGTGGCTGAATGAAACGTAAAAGATGTAATGAAGACATAACTAAATTACTGGGGTTCAGAGCGCAGTGCACCCCATTTTCTTCTGATTGTTATGAACGGCTATATCGTAATGTTTAAATTGATTAAAATGTGTTACAGCTAACTTCTTTGTAGCCATAATAAACGGGAGTTTATCCGTTAATTCGGAATTGGATAATATGCTTGGTATCCATTTTTTGTCCTAGTTCGAAGCGAGATAGCTGAGGCATAACAAGTGTTGAAATTCTGTCGGCGACAATGGCGGAAATATCCAGAGCATATTCGGTCGATATATATATATATGCACAGCTTGTACGAACGCAAAGTGCTTCATGAATAACTACGGCATCATCATATTTGTCCAATTAGTTGCGTTGTTTAAATGCAGTCATGGTTAAATTGCACAAACATTTATTGTTGGCAAATCATAACCCTGTACATGTACAAAACCATAGGTGCCGATAGTCCTTAATTATTGCCGCAAAACACAAATTTTCCTTAACTAGTATCTGTGAAATGTTCCTTATTGCGACATTCAGTCAGTCCCATTCTTTCTTACCACTTTCTTACTATCATCGGCGTAGCTCTAATAGGCACGGTACCCCGGGCCTACACATCTTTTCCAAAAATGAATCGCACCAGATTGAATCTATAGTTTAAAAAAATCTCGGGGGAGGTCCCAAGTGGGTCTCTACTTCGTAACAGGCCCAGCTACACCCCTGACTATTGCCGCTACAAGGTAATATTTGCAGAATTAAACAAAACCATATGATAATGCCGATTTCGGTCATTGACAACTTTCGAATAATTTTAAAATTGTCTTGCTGGAGGGTCGAAATTGATGTGGTGTTATGCAGCCATATGGGATTTATCGTGACTGGGCGGAGGCAGATATTTGTAATTGCGAAATAGTTGGTTCATTCATGTCACAATGTAGCAACCGTTTCCTCATATATTAGTAGCAAGTGTTTTGGTTTCATTTAATTCAAGTGCACCTATGTGTATTTAGTAATTATTTCGTCAGAGAGTGTACGTACTTTAAGCATACTTTTAAGCAGCTCACAATGACGTTGTAAGAGGGTTAAAAATTGCAACTCATAAAGTTTTGAAGCTAGCCCAGATGTACTAAACCCAACTGCTGTTCTGCCTATAAATCAGTTCGTATTTTGCAAAGAGAGTTGACTGCACGGATAAGCGCTGAAAACTCATATTATTGCATATGTAAATTTTATACTGATGTCAAAACCCCTTCATTTGTATCCCAGCAAAATGTAGCTTGATGAAAATAATTGTATCATGAAATGCCTTTTTTTTATTGCTTCAATCAAAAATCAGTCAAAAAGACGACTTTAAGTTCTTATTGTGAGTAACGTATCTGTTGATAGAATTCATGAAAACCTACGTTATCAATGGTTATCATATCTGTGTCAAGATCTTCGCTCGTCTCTGAATAAATATAAATAGCTCTGTTCTTCACAAGTATTATATAGGGCGTGTAACTAAATAAATGGTTGATTTAAGGCAGTAACCTGCATGTCAACTTGGTGAATTTTATGCAAAAGTACGCGCCAAGATATGTAGGTAATATTCTCATCACTTACTTAAGACGTGAAAGATTCTCTTACCCCGGAAGAACAGGACATTTCGTATCGTTCGCCTCCTGATGTCCTTTCATGGCCGAAGCGGTGATAGCGATATATATATATATATATATATAGATATATAGAGATCTATAGAGATATAGAGATAGAGAGAGATATAGATATAGAGATAGATATAGAGAGAGATAGAGATATAGAGAGAGAGAGAGAGATATAGAGAGAGAGAGAGAGAGATATATATATCTAGAAATAGAGATCTATAGATATCTATATATATATACATATGTATATAGGATATATATATATGTATATATATAAAGAGATATATATAAATATATATATGTAATATATATATATTTATTTATTTATATAAAATTATATATATATGTTTATATATACATATATATATGTTTAAATATACATATGCATATATATACATATTTATATATATATATATATATATATAAATATATATATATATATATATATATATATATATATATATGCATATATATATTTATATGCATATAAACATATATAAACCTATATATAAATTTTTTTAGAATTATTTTGCTATCATTAATTATCAATTCTTTACTCGGCATATTTTAATGGATAAAATGAAAAAGTTAAATGCAAATACAAATCTCTTTGTCACTTCTTATTCTTGGTATTTACTTTTGGTCATCGAAAGGTCGTTCACGAGAGGTTAAAACACTAATTTATACGTACAAATCCAACCTTTCGTGCCCATATTTTCATTTTTTAATCATTTTCAGTCAGTATGGATTAGAAATATAATATTTATTGTAGAAGAAATCACTATGAACCATTGGTTCGCGATTTAATTCAATGTTGTAGATTGATGAATAAGGTGGGGAAAAAAATCGTTAATGGAAATTAATAATAAATCCAATATTTAAATTTTACAAATAAATATACCCAGCATGCATGATTTAACATTATTTTGGTATGATTAAACATTATTTTGATCGAAGTATGTATAATTGTATGGAACGTATAGATGTTTGTGGGTTATGTCAACGAATGGTTAGCTGTTAGAATTTAATTTCGACATAATATTTTAAATCCAAAGTAATTACTCGTGAAAGATTATGTTTGTACGTTATTAAGACTAGATTATCATATTCGCATGGTCAAACGAAAATATTTTCAATTATTTTGACAGAAAATGTGCATTGACGTTATGCACATACTAATTTATCATTTCGTGGACCCAAGTATACGAAAAGATATATATATATATATATATATATATATATATATATATATATAGATATATATATATATATATATATATATATATATATATATATATATATATAAATATATATATGTATATATATATATGCATATATATAATTATGCATATATATATGTATATATTCATATATATATATATATTATATATATATAAATATATATATAAATATATATATATATATATATACTTATTTAGTTATATATATGATTAACTCCTACTACGATCATTTATGATATATTCATCGTTAAAGTAAAAGCAAATGGCAAATATCGTAGCAGAATTTGCATATGCGCTTTGACCATCCACCGCAGCAAACGACTCGGTTTCATCGGAAATTCGGACAGGAAAGCAACACGGTTCAATAGATAATGCAACGCCCAGCAATCAATCACGAATGACGTGCACAAGGACGCTTTATAGATCCCTCGGGCAATGCATTGGTGTGATTGGATTTGAATTAATCAATGACATCGTACTCATTTGCTGGCTGCGTTTGGATCCCATTCGTTTGATGCGTCTGTATTTTTCTGTTATTGAATCTGTCGTTCTTACATGACACTGGATGGCTGGATGGTGCTTAGAACAATAAGAGTAGTATATCTTGTTAACAATGCATGCTTGAGTTAATATGTGTTAGGTTCACAATTTTGGTTGCGAGTTTGAAAATTAGCAACTCAACACAAGCATCGATGAGCAAGCGATCGTCCTTACTGGGACAAAAATTGCTTTGTGATGCCACATGAATATTATGGGAAAAATATGTATCATGTGTTAACATTATTTTTATTGTGACTAAGTCTTGAATGACTGAAATGCTTAACGTCCAGATAATATAGTACCGATATTATTCAACAATCACAAGGCTCAAGGGCAATGAGGTTTTTAATCTATTTGCTCACCCTGGCAATTTCGTTGCGTTTTATATATTACACCACGATATTATGACGCAGCAAGAATCACTTTCAATGATGTGCTTTGACTACATCACAAAATATCCTGTTTGACACAAATGCGCTGTTTAGGCGCTAACACATATGCTAGGCTGCTTTGCATGATCTAGTTATATCATTAAACTGTCGGACAATTTACTGTTTAAAACCAAAGGCGCGATGTTAAGTATTTATATTATTACCACACGTTATGGATTAGTGTACAGTGGCTGGAAGGCTATATAAATATTCCACACGGTGGCGGATGACTGGCTCAGAGCGTATTATGAGCATAAATATATATTATATTAACATTTATGCAATATTTACATTTATACAATGTCATGAGCATAAGTTCAGGTATTATGAACTAAGGCGGAATCTCGCTAAAGTTAGTCTAAATGTCAATTTAATGGCATATCTAACTGCAGCTTACTGCTTTACGTTGCACATGCCATTGATTGAGGACCGAAGGTACGCAATGCATTTTGAGCCAGCGACTTAATTTTTCTGCCATGTATCATAATCGGTTCACATCATTGACGTTGTAGGCAACTAGGCAAGTCCAATATAACTGCATCATCTACAAATTAAATTATAATGTTCTGGAGTAGCGACAAAGGGAGGCAAATAAGGAGGCTGCTGGGATAGTGTATCATTGACATCGCAAAGCTATGGATAAGGTTGGGAGTTGTGTGGTGTGCCATAAATTGCCCGATCATTAAAGTATAAAATATTAATTATGACCTATTAAATCGATGCAGGCCGAACAAATAAGTTTATAACACGTAAATCATGAATATATTCAATAAACATCCACACGCATAACACTATGTTTTTCGACAGCCTAGTAATTTTGCTCCTCACACTTCTGTCACTTGATATGTGCCATGTTGTAGTTCCATATTGTGTTATTTCATTAATGTGCGTGTCTATAATCCGTCAAGATTCGTTCAAACCGGCAATATTGTTGTCTGCAACCTCATGATTTGTTAGTTTTAGTATTTGCACCCTTAAGATTTAGCAATAACTTAACTCCGTATCTTGTATTCTCAATGCAGCAATTAAAAGCCTGTGCTACACCAATAACCTTTCCTATTTTATAATACGAGCTTTGACATCAACAAACAACCGTTTAGCTCAAAATACTGCCTCGCCAGTTGGAAGTCGATATATTTGCTGCAGATACAAATTTTTATTGCAACATATGTTAATATGGATTATACGCAGTAGTTACTGGATATTGCCGAATGCCAAGGAATGACGTGATTGCTCGATACGATTCCAAGCAAGGAGTCATTTACTTGCAGTAAAGTGTATTGTTATGAGGGCGGAGATGTCAAACAGGAAGTTTTGTTCGCAATGCCAGCATACCAAATGCCTTTTCGGCACCAAGGGAACACCCCGTTAGCCAAACATCGGTATTAAGGTAAGATACGACTGCCCTTGTGAAAAAATCACCATATCAACCAGGCCCAGCGTTAAAGGACTGTGTAGTTACAATTCGCTCTGATGTTAAATCCTGCCATCTTTAATCATGCACCACAAATGCCATTACCTTGTTTGACATGTGATTGGTGTTGCATTTTAAGGCGCCGGGTTACAGGTAAGTGACATTTGAAAGATAGTGTTACGCAGTCTTTCATGTTTTGTAATGGAGTTAATAATTCTTATCTATATCAATCTCAAATAGCTGGCAGTTGCGATATTTCAATTGCAATTGATGTCCAGTGTTTGTGTTAGGCATAGTCACCTAATCTTATCATTCATCTTATATGCCTCTGTGCCAAAATGATTATTGCTCTGACGGTTCGATTCTCTGCCGGGGACGTTGTTCACTATATTATTAATGTGATAACAGCTATGATGTTTATAGTGGCAAGCTGCTGCTCGATAAAATGTATATTGGTGTCGGAAGAATTTACGTAACTGGATACTCTCATGTGCCTACATCGCACGTCACTATCAGTATTATATGCAGCAAGTGACATCGGGAGGTATAACAAGTGCCCTGATTAACGTTATAACGAAGGGCCTCACAATTTACAAAATGTTCGCATACCATGATTGTGATGGTAGGTGTAAAACTCGAATTTGCTTTAAATTGTTGCGTCATACGGCTGTCCACACATCACAGTCTGCGTTTGTTTTGTAAAGAACCATAAATCTTTGTGTAGTAACACAATGAGACGGAAAATTTGAGCTATATTGTAGACGCTTTACATATATATTTTGCCAGGTTTAAGCTAGTGGCGCGCAACGAACGTTATATGTTTTATCAAACGGCATTTTATCTACAAATAAAATATGTCATCGTCCGTATTACATGCTGTTCGGGATCGGATGACTGACATAGGATGCTTCCCGATACCC
Organism: Urechis unicinctus; assembly: GCA_034190875.2. Lineage (NCBI taxonomy): Eukaryota > Metazoa > Annelida > Polychaeta > Xenopneusta > Urechidae > Urechis > Urechis unicinctus. The sequence goes on along the minus strand of CM067353.1, from coordinate 38,395,416 downwards.
TGACTGCTAGAAGAGAGTAGTATAAAATATTCATGTAAACCATTTGTGCCACTGACTGCACAACTAGGTGGATAATCACGTATGTATTCTACATCGTTATGAGTATTAATATAGCCACCGCATCAGCGCAAACAACGGACACTATGTAATCTAGCAATTATCCTGGATGTCAGACGGATAGTAGAGTACCTCTCAAGATGAATACAACTTCGGCTGAATCTCTTTCAGAGAGACTGCAATGACGCCAATAGTATTATTCTGATATATGATATTGCATTGGTGCGAGAGAATCGTAGTCTATATAATTCCATCAGAGCAGCGTTAAGAAAATGAACCCAAGTTACCCCAGATTGAAATGAAAGGTCATAATGCAAGCTCCAGTGGCTCAGAGCATATATGACAGCTCTTTGCTTCAAATAAGGCACACACTCTTGTTCATAACATTATATTTCACCGTCATTTGATTACAGCTATATAGAAATTGCCTCTAATTGCCGTTCTCTTTCATAAGCATAATATCACTTGAAATGCATTCGCGAGAAGGCCCAATTATACAGGACTTGCTGTATAATATTTTACAATGTGAATTGTGGTCGACCCGCCCCAGTTATGATACAGAACATAAGCCAGCAGCCCTGTTATCCCATTGCACAATGAATCATACGATATGCCACACTTAAAGGGTTGATCTCTTCGTAGACTCAATATAAATGAGAGCGTCAATAACTGTGTCACCCGAAAGTGTTGTCAAATATTAGTATGTCGCTATAAGCTCCTTATTTTGTCCAAGGCCGAATAGAAGTTAACGATTTGGTCTTTAACTGCTTCGCATCAGAAGCTCCTGATGCAAGTTTGTGCGTGTATTCATAAAGTGAGCTGAAATATCTATGCTATCAACACTGTAGTGGGCCCGGATGTGTTTAATCGGGTTGTCAACGTAGCGCCAACGTTAGATGCAGGCGAAATTCAACGTCGCACATTGACCATGTTATTGGTCACTGTATTTACCGTGATACACTACTGGTTATTATACGTTTCGAAGCATCTGGTTAAAAGCCTATATCGTTATTTAGTGTCCAAACTGAGGACTAATCATCTTAGCGCACAGAAATAATTTGTAAATGTTATGCTATCAACTAGAGCATGTAATGCTGATAATATTCTGTTGGTCTGTTATGATCAAGTGACATTATGCATCATATCATAAAACCGCCAATGTTAGTTAATTGACACTCACTTGACCATCCTTGACCAATGCGCTGTTTAATAATTTAACAGCATTATGATCATTTCAGGGATTATCCTATGTAAGCTTTCCTTTGGAGCTGCACGTCAGATAGATGACGAGACCAGCAGATCATCGCTTCCAGAAACCCTGGACGTCAACTGTCACTGAATAATAGCAGCGGTCAAATATATAAATTGATTGACTCCATTTCAATGCAAGTCACGCACGCCGCATAATACCCCTTTTCTAACGCTACATTGCCACCATGCTATATTGACATTCGCTAATGAAACATTTTATTATCCATGATCGCTTATAATATACATATGAGTCTACATATTATATGTTCTGTTCGCAATGCACAACATGAAACGACCGCACTTATGGCAGACACAACGTAATAACATACTAGCAAACTGTCTATTCGTTATGCAAAACCGAATGTGAGTTGAAAAGTTAACGCTTTCGTCAGTTATTGACAATACTTGTACTTGTTACGAGTCAAATTTAATTTTGTGTTGCGACATCGTAGCACAGTAGATGTAGGACACAGATTTGAATGAATGCTGCAATGCTGATTCATTTATGCCATAATATAGTAACCGTTCCCTCATATATATTTAGCAAGCGTTTAGGTTTCCGTAACCGGTCCACATGTTCTAAATACGACTGGTGTGTTGCCTATATATATCGGATCCTGGTGTAAAGACAGTTGGCTGCACAGAGAGAACTACTGCGTTACTATATCATCGCAACTGTAGATATTATGCTGATCTCATAGTTAAACATATCCGCCGGTGTATCCAAGTTGCTTGTAGCGTAGTGAAGCTGATTATATAATGGAAGTTTTTTTATGTTTAATGCTTCTACCGTGGAGCAGCCACACAAGAGCCAACGCGTTCTCAAATGACTTCAGTTCTTTATTGTGAGTAACATAACTGGTGATAAAAGTTCTAAGAACTCTATTTGATTGGTGGTCGGTTAATCTGAATCATAAGTTATTGCTGGTTTCTGTGAAATATCCGCAGTGCCATGCTGCTCTGCTCAGTACTAATGACGTATCTGGCCTGTAACTTAGCGAATGCTGTATTTAATGCAGTTACTAGCATTGCAGCTTAATCGATTGACTGCAGAGCTATGGATTATGATAAATCGGTACATTTCTCATTGATGTCCATGGATATATTCAGCTTGTTAAGCTCGTTCTGATGTTCTTAGACGGCGAATAGTTTAAACATAACTAAATATTCACCTGGTTATACTTGACGTGTCGCAATACATCAACGCGGCAGTATTATGTAAAATATATTACACCATTAGTTTGGCGAGAAGAAATGCAACAGTAATAAAAACAAAATTAATAGACGTACAGTGCCCGTATAAACATAATGATATACTAATGGCTCTTAACCTATATTACTAAAGGTGATTTACAGTGGTTATGATTTACGACGTTATGAAGCAATGATATTGGTTTATGTGCAATTACCGTAGTCCATTTTTAACAATTGGTTTATTTTGGTTGGTATTTCAAGGAGTTGCATGTTTAGACTGATTGACAAAAAGGGGGTTTATCTTTCCATCGAACTATTGTCAGGTTGAAAATTCAACAATGTTGATTAACCAGTTGACTGTTGACTGAGTATTCCAATACCACCTTATACGCCATATACGCATATAAACTCACACTTCCATTCCCTTACTCGCATAGATGCATGAAAACAAAGATATATACTCACATGCAGGTTGTGACATTGACATGACTAAAACATGTGACAAATACTATTGATACATACCTCGTCATAGGTAACAGAAAGTAAAATATTTCACCGTGAATATTTCCTCAGAACATGGGCCATGTTAGATCGAACGACAAAAAGGAAATCGCATTTTTTGTTCATATTACAAACAGTGGCCGCACTAATGATTTAGCAACACTACAGCTAAAATTGAAAATCCATCGCCATATACGACACATATTGATTGGTTTCATGGAAACATCGGACTAGAACGCTAAATGGCGAATTGGGAGCATAGTTTGGTGAAGTGTAATGCACATCAATCAATCAATGATGACGTGCACTAGTGTGTGCCTGGATCCAATTTAATGAATGATTTTGAAATTTACTGAGTGCGTTTGGATGACATCAGGTAGTTGCTATGTATCTATACGTTGCAGTCGTTCTTCTATGACAATGGATAGCTGCAAGGTGTTTTGAACGATAATATTGGAATATCTGTATAACAATACAGGTGTATCAAATAACCTTGCGTGAATTTCTGACCATGTACAGGCAAAGCTTGGATGAGATTAAATATTCTTATATGATCAGTTTTTGTTTGGTGGTTTATGGTTCGGTGGCGCTTATGAGTATTTACAACATAAGTCTAGCTTTGATAAACAAGCAGTTGTCGTTTGCGCAACACAAACTGCTTTGTGACGCCGACAAAATATAATGGAAACAATAAGCATCGTGTTACAACATTCTTATGTCGTTTCTTTGTCTGAATATACCAAAATGCAAGAACAATGGATCATAAAGTAACGAATTCACTAAGCCTTCACTATCATCGATTAATGAAATACGAAAAAAAATTGCCGCTTTAAACTCAACGGCGATGGCAATTTCGACCTATTTGTTGATCTTGGCAGTGTCTTTGTGTTTAAGACATTCAACACCGACATCTTGAAGCAGCAATTATCACTACTTGTATGGTACGTCTTTACCAATCTGCCGAAAGTCGTTAATACATATCATAAAATGGTATGCAAGGGTATGGAAGAAAATAAGCTTTGTAATGTACCAATTATTCAAAGATGAAAGTACATTATGGTATCCTACATCTCCAACCAGATGCGCCAGTTCAAATGCCTTACCACCTGTTCCTTCTTAAAGATACACAACACGCTTATACCCATGGTCAAAACGAAAATATGATTGCATATCTAGCTACATCCCGCTTCTTAATACTGCATATACTATGGAATTAGGTTCTCATATGCATTATTTGCTCTCCTTTATCTTCGGCTTAGCAGTAAGCAAAACTTTTGAAATGACACGTATCTTATTTACCTTATATAGTGGAGATAAAAAAAGTCGTAAAAATATAAGTAATTAGAACGAATGCCGGAGTTATCGGGTCTTATGGATGAATTATGATCGACAGAGCATTCCAACAGCAGTTGTCAATCAGCGACTATGAATGATTAAAAATGACGTCAGTTCCATGCAAAGTGCCATCATTATCTTTTATTATCGATGCGGTACACAACTAGTCCGTTGCGAGCACTTTTTCGACAAAGTGAGGGAAACGGCGGCGGCTGGGGGAGCCGATCATAGACGTCACCATAAATCGCACGATGTGTTTTCGTATACTTGCATAACCAAATGCAAACGTTACCACACATGCGCATTCTGTTAGCTTTTACCAGCGGATAATCCAACCGAATTATTCCTAGGGAGGTTGCGTAAATATTGTCCTAAAATAAATTGTCAGAAAATGAACGATAACAGAATGGACAAACAAGGGAGATAGTATTATGTTGTTAACACAAACAGTCGCTAATATATATATCTTCCAGCAGAGTAACGTTTAAAATGCTTAGGCACCCAGTACGAATAAAACTTCGTTAATTAGGGTTCGTTGCTTTCTGACCATCGACTGTCCCATTAAATGTTTGACACATGTGGCTTAGTTTGATTAGACCGTACTGAAATGATACAAGGTCATAAAGAGATTGCAGAGCCGACTTTAATGAAAAGAAAGCACTCATCAATCAACCACTGGTATTGTGCAGAATAAAACTTACAAGCTCCAGTTGAGAATGTAGGGTTGGCCTGGATCCCATTTAGTGACATATTTGCACGGATAGTTATCCGTTCGACCCGCGCATATTCTTGGATATGTGTTACAAAACAAGAATGTTTAGATTATCGAAAACATCGATGGCGTAACACATTTGATGTCTGATTTTCAGCAGTTGATTGAAAGTCAAATAGTATTGTACTATTCACCAAGCAGTGTTATTATATTAATCTAATCTAATCTACCCGCCTTCAAGCCGAACTGATTGTGACAGGTAGTTACCAGCTCGGTTGCGATATCAAGTGGTGTTAACTTGTAACATAAGAAAGAACTTTGGACATATGCAATTGACATTTATATAATTGCCTAGTTTCGTATTGTGTCCTGGTGGCATTAGAGATGATAAACGCTACTATGCGATAACTCTGCAATAAAAAATAATACCTGATATTAAAATTAACAGGTAGGATGTGCCTCTGGATCAAATGCAAAAAAGTTAATATTTGTATTTTTTGTATGACGCTCATATAGCTCTACCGGACTAATATCGTTCACGAAGCAAAAATCGATTATCCGGATGATAACCAGGCTAAGGCATACATAGCACTTGCGATGACAACCTATCACCCCAAAAAAATTCATTGATCTCTATCACCGTGCGCCATAGCTGTTGGACCTAGGTATATGTTTGCTCTTAACCCATTTGGCTTCTGGAATCGATAAACATACATCCGCAATTTGCCCCAGGGGGATATTTGAAAGGCGTCTAAGCTATTACAAAGTTAGCCAAACTGCCAATATATCTGACGCTACGGCATTGTCACGTTAATAGAGCAGACTATGGTCAAATATATGTTTCACCAAGACTAATGCCGGTGAAATGAATTATGTTGGATACCATATTAATCAATGTACTAAGTAATCATAAGTCGGCCTGAATTGTAATGATCTATTGGCTTAAAGCACGTCTTTCGTTATCAACCAAGTTGGCCTCTAAGAAACATTGTGCTATGCTACCTCTTGAAGATTCATGTTAATCACGAGAAGTGGTATGTTATATAAAAGCATGTTTAATGGCTAGTACAATTTCTATTACGTAGCAATGCTTTGTCTTAATGGGCACATAATTAAATAATTTTGTTCATCATATATTTATTTCAAAATGACAGCAGTGGACCTTTTGAAGATGTTGAATACCCCGTTTTTTCAAAATGTCGTTTTAAGTCGGTTCGCTACCATGTGCTTAAGTAATCGTGCACCACTTGCCCATAGTATTAATTACTAACCGGATTTCTTAATCCCCTACAACCATAATTGCTATCGTATTGGACCTTAACAACATCCATATTGCTAAATCTCTGGGATGATTATGAATTTTCCTGACACAACATGCACAGTCTACCTAACTATCTCGATGATAGCGATTCGGAATAGCATTACGCTTAATTAAGGAGGCCTCTTGAACGTGAGATTATGTGATTCATGTTGCCGAAGACATACGTTATGTTGACATCTATTGCTATACAACGAAATAGTACTTGGATGATAATGCTGCAGTAAGGGTTTGATATGCTATTTGAAGATAATAGCGATGTATGAAAACCCAAATGGCTGTAGCGGTTGTCCTTATACGATATTTACATAACGCCTGCAAACGGAAATATATGAGTTGCTGCGAGGCAGTCATCCTTAAAATCGAATAAGTCGTTTTCGTTCCTGGCACCTGGAATTGTTCATTACTTAGTCCAGCTACCATACCAGTGCAAGGCAGTCAATCAATATATGAGGGAATATATATATATATATATATATATATATATATATATATATATATATATATATATATATATATATATATATATATATATATATATATAATATATATATATATATATATATATAGAGAGAAATATATATATATATATATATATACATAAATATATAAATAAATAAATATATAAATATATACTTATATAAATATATTTATATATATAAACAAATATATATATATATGTATAAATATATATAAATATATATATATGTATGTATATATATACTTACAATTGCAACCATTTTGGACAATATAGACAAAACCGACCATTTTGGGTCATCTGCTTATTTTGCATTTGCGGGCTCAAATTATGTGATATCGCGGATGCCAAATTTTAACATCTGCCTTGTATGGCTTTATTTAGTTATCTTCATTCAAAACTTATTTCCGACGATTTTAAATTTTTTGTTCCAAAATGGTTGTACCAAAAAGGTCATGACGGTTTTGTCATGCAAAAAACCAACCATTTTGGCCTTTTTATATAATCGACCATTTTGGCCATATTATAAAACCAACCATTTTGGCCTTTTTATATAATCGACCATTTTGATCATATTATAAAACCAACCATTTTGGCCATTTTATATAATCAACCATTTTAAACCAACACATACCAACACATACCCCGTCGTACAAGGTATTATGCGAATGTATAACCCGTCGTACAGATTGAAGCTGAAAAACATACCCCGTCGTACAAGTATGAGGCCCAAAAACCCGTCGTAAAAGTCGAGAGGCCGAAAAAGCATACCCCGTCGCGCGGCACATATATACTACCTCTATACACTTAGGTGCCCCCCCCCCCCCCGGGGATTAAGTATGCAACGAGTTAGATACAATTTGCATCATCCTTATTGAAAAGAACCCAAAAGAGAAGTCCAATTGATTGAGTAAAGCAGTGACTGTCATAACGCATGCAGATTGCTGGGCACACTGCTCATTAGGCAAAGGAACTTCGCCTCCCATGGTGGTTTTTTATAACATAAGCATACCAATATTGCTGGTATTATCATAAGACCAGATTGGTTGGAAATACAAATTATATAACAGATCATTTTGGTGTGCCTATTAGAAAATTGTGATATATTTACATAAAAATACCCTTTTAATGAGAAAATTCTGCCGGTTCTCAACCAATCACGACAATGTTTAACATGATTACCGTTGCGATTTATATTGAGCTGTAATTATTTCTCACTTTTGCACATAATGGTTGTTTATAAAACCCACCTGATTAAATCGTTTTGTGTTAACAAAGATTACGTAATCGATAGGTTATCAAGCAAAGTAACTTCAATTAAAACAAAGAAAGAATGAATATGAGAAGAAAAACATGCTTTAATCAACAACCATTTCATGCTTGATAATCATTTAAAGTTAACATTTTATGCTTGATAATCATTTAAAGTTAACATTTCATGCTTGATAATCATTCAAAGTTAACATTTCATGCTTGATAATCATTCAAAGTTAAGGGATTTCCTTGTCATTGACTGGGCTTTCCGCTGCTCCTTCATTATTTTGGTACGAACTTTGTTGTACGGATAGGTTATGCCGTTCTCTTGGATGATGCGCATAATCTCTTGTTTTCCTGGGGGACAGAGTTTAAAAACACCCGACATTAATCAACATGTCCGCTTGATAATACAGTTAACATTAAAAATTCACGCATTAACAGCTTTCAGTCATATAACTGTTACCAGGCAGTTTGCGTTTGGGACTTGGAAGCTTGATATACTGTCCAAAAGCCTTGTGGATGATGCTTGTCTGGGCAGAATCCCATTTGCAGCGCTTTTCCATTGGGCCCTCATCACAACTGTTATCTTCATCAGGTGCAACTAGAGCTGATTCTGCAAAAACATTTCCTACCAATTACTTAAATATATTCTAAACCCAAACTTGAAACACCAATCAATAGCTCACATATATGATAGCATAAAAAAAAATTGTCACTGACCATTCAATTGGAAATTGGCAGGATCATAAACTTCAAGTGAATCTGGCCATACCACATAAAGGAAACACATATATATAATTTATCCTGCCGCCCGACACTTGAATTATGCATTGGCATCCATACAACGCCATATATTCAAGTATTATTTTTTTTAGTTCTACCACCAGTCACAACAAAGCATTATCTATATAAACAGAGCACAGAAAGACTAATTGCACTCTGAGAAGTGCCATTCATCGTCTCAATCAAGACAGAATATTCACCAGTTTTACCGACCATTTGTGCCGTCGTGTCCAAGTTGTTGAGGAACGCGCCAACTCGAGACACAGCAAGAGCGGGCAGCGGCCTCTGGTAGGTACCGCGGTTGACCTCGGACGAATGCCCCATGTGTTTGTAAAACAACTCGCGATCTTGGTGGGAGACGTCCTGTTGAGCGTATAATGTAGAGATGCGAGCTCTTTGGTTGGTAGCATTTACCAGACTGCAGTCAATGCCTGCTTTTTTCATCACTGCTTCCGTGGCGCTCCATCCAGCCACATGCCGTGAGAATCCAATATGGGGAAAATGAATGTGTTTTCCTCCAATATATTTGCGCCACTTCTCCTTTCATTGTCGGCAAGTAAATCCATTGCATCTTTTGGGATGATGATGCTTACCAAGTGATTACCCTTACCCGTACAGTAGGTTACGTCCAATTCAGAGGAATGGTAATCGTCATCGGTTTGCCATTTTCTTCGTTCAGTCCATTGTTTGATGGTCATTTTACAAGGCTCCCCACCTCGCCTTGCATTGAAACGTGTGAGCCTACTACAAGTCAGATTCCTTAGCTCAACAAATTCGGAAGTGGCAAATTCATCGATAGTGATTCCTGAAAGGTATGTGATGCGATCCACTGTGTGGTTTCTGAGTTTCACCATAACTTCTTCCGGGGTAGTCCTCTCGGGCAGCCTTAAGGGTTCTTGTCTTGATTTGTTAATCAGATATTTACAATCACTGAACATCAGGTTCTGGTGGTGCTTGAGCAGGCTTTTAAAATGCCCAAGCTCCTCTACCTGTTCCTTTCCCTGTTCCCCAGAAAGCATAAGGGCCTCTCCCTGTAATATTTCAGCTGATCGCATCAGTAGATAATATAATGAATTCTTCAATCCATATTTGAGTGTTTTGTCATCTGATGTGAGGCTAGTGATTGCTTCTCTAAGCGTTGTCCAGTTGCCGCGGTGGAACATGTCTCCAGCATCCTTCATTTCAGAGTCATCTTGCTTTTGAACTTCTAAGTACAGACTTGCAAGCATGCGCATATCAGCCATAACTGATTTGCGTACTTCTTCTTTGCCCAAAGATGCTTGCCTATCATTTTTATTGTGCTGTCTTTTCTGCAACAGTCTCCAACGGCATTGCTGTGGAAGCTACTTAAAATCTCTTTAAAATCATTGCCTTCCTTTGAGTTGATGACCATTGCCGAAATTGGTTTTGGCCTCATCTCCTCCTTGCATTGGCGCCGGTGCCGATAGAAGTATAGCTTGCTGTACGCCCCTTTGCACGATGAGTAATGGACAGTTTCGGCCTTAGTGGAACTCCGTTTGATGCGTTCAAAACAATTCGGTGTCTTTGTCTTGTTTTGTTCAACAATTCCAGCATTGCGCAATTTTGCGAATGCCTTCCGTTCATCTATTTTGGATAACTCAGCCCCTCAGATTTTAATGTGTAATTATGTCCACATTTAACTATAACATGCAAATGTAAAGCTTTAACTTGGTTATTTGTGGCCTCCTTGTAGAAATTGTATGCTAAGAAATCCTCATTTAAAGTGAGTATCTGTGATACAGATGGTCAAAATGTTGACTTTGTGCTCTGGACTTTTTCATAACCCCTCTAAATGCTTCTATTGGGAAATTGTCACTCACTAATAGCCATTGATATCACAAAACCACCAGCAGTGTTATTTTGCTATTCCCCACTCATAGCCGCTCTCGCGCTCTGAGTGTCACGAGCGCGTATGCGCCCATCGAGTCCGTTAAGACCTCCAAACTATTCAGATACCCCGTGACCCAGTTAACTGTAGCGCTTTAAGTTCCCAAACCTCTTCCGCATCCTACTCCAACGCAAGAATGCTCTTCTGTCTTTACCCACCAGGCGACCATCATCCCGCACGGTGGTAACTGTCCCGAGAAATCTTTATTGCATTCTTTTCCCTTAAAAGGTTTTAATTGTCAGTTTCTTGTCCGGTAGTGACAAAACCAACTGTCATGGAAAAGTCTGACAAAACTTTCATGGTTAGAAAAACCCCAACAGGATATGCATTATGTCATGTTGCGGTTTGTCAGGTTGGAAGTAGCATAATTTGGTGGAGGATCGTTTTGAACTGGTTGTGTCATGTGGAAAGATAAATGTTCTTTTCCCCAGATAGATTCCTATCGTTTACGTAGTACGAATATCTCCTCGAATAACACCCGTTTTGTCGCATTCTGAGTATCATAACAGAGTTCCACCGCATTTGTTAAGAGATACGGGATGGAGAGAAGAGATGAGTTTCCCAACCTATGCAGGTCAAATAGTTTATTGGGATGTTCCAATAAGCAGGGTTGATAGATTCAACGGTATGACATAAATTATTTAAAAAGTAACTTAAGCATGCCAACAGTTTCACTCACACACGCCAAAATGGCTGTGAATCGTACAAGTGACTGAAACAGTCCAACTGATTTTGTAAATCAGATAAATTCCATATCGACGAACTTACAATACGTGACTTGCCAACCTTTGACAAAGTCGCAATATGAAATCTCCCAAGGACGCGGACCGTTGCCATGGCGCCGAAGCTATATGGCGTTGGGAGATTTCTCAATGAAAATAAGCAGAATACATGGTGTCTTTAAATTGACCGTACCGCTTTATTCTTGGTTCTACAGAAGAGATAATCATACGGATGTGCCGAGGAGAGTCTACTTTGTGTGGATCCGAGTGATAATCGTAAAGTTATTTGAGTTTCGGTGAATTATCCGGTTTTGAAGCGGCAAAATCGCGATTTAAAAAACATTTAACTCGAAAATCTGATCGATTATCACTCGGATCGACATATCACTTTCATTCTTCTACATTTTGGTATAATTTATATAGCAATCGTATGGAGAATATATAGGTACGGCCCTTTTTCCTTAGGTACATAAATCACGACACAACTTTTATGGCCCCGTCATTTTCGTCGGCGATTAGCACCACATTAAATACCAGCAAGAAAAACGAAAATTGTACCAAATGAAAAGCTATTCTTCATTAATAATATATTAAAAGAACAAAATGTATCATTGCGTCATTAGTTGTCAATGGTCATTTACATGAGACTACCAAACGGCCTAAAAACGGCCTTGTCCAAACGAGATCGGCGCCGCGTTTGTCCGCCCTACTAATGTTGCAGCACGGACGATTCCATGTCAAAAATGCTTGTAGGGCACGTATTTATTCTCTGATTCGTGGATAATCAAATTACCATCATTTATGTTATTGCTGTAACTATTATACATATCGATTGCCTTGGGCAGCTTCATGTTATTTAACCACTCTGGACACTGTAATCTGTCTGTCAACGATGTTGGACAACAATCCTCGTCCCTTGAATCGGGAGAGTCCAAACAGCTGTCATTAGTAATCGCCGTGTGACACAGCGACAATCTTGCGGCCCTGTCGGGTTGACAGGCTTCTGTGAAGTTCTGAGCGGCTATATTTACGCAGCATGAACCTGTAGAGGTGGAGGCAGCATCACGGAGCGTTAAGAATCCAGTCTTCGCTCTTATATTATACGTTTTAATGATTTATTTTCGTATGGTTAAATATTAACGGGAATCATGCAAACCAGCCGTATAGTTCCCGGTCGAACGGTAATGTCTTGTAGGGCAGTAGGGCTAGGCAACAGGGCAACAGGGTATGTTCCTGTCATATTATGTCGTGTCCAAATGCATATATTCCTGCATATATTCACAATATGCTTCATCCAGCGTCACACTGACCTCAAACTGATTCATTTTATATTCTTTATTACATGTTTTATACCTTTATTGGACATTGAATTAACTTTGTGAATTTCCCTGAATCTCATTTCTCTATGTGAATGATATAAATCCCCTCAGGACACTTTGAATAAAACATGGATTAAACAATCTTTAAGTTTTAAATATATTGCCTTTATTCAGTTAGCTACATAATAACAAGTAGTTATAAAATAAAATAAATACATCTGCATCTGCAGGCAATGTGCTGAAGGATCTGTCAAGGTCAGGAATAGGTAGACAATGAATTTGTTTTGCTGATGATTAAACTTTGATTGTAGTTCATTTGCTTATCTAGGGTCACCTAAACTCTACCAGACATGTATCCACAATATAAGCATTCAGAGATGATTTAGCAAAAGAAATGGACCTCAATTGACTGAATGTATTGACCTCATAAGGATCAGTGATCAGGAAATCAAGCAGATAATTGAGGGCATTAGAACAGATAAATTTGAAAATGATCAGCAAGAAATACCACATCAGCATCTTATGTTGCACTAGCAGTAATATACTTTTAAGAGTCTTGGAGGGTTTCCATCTGGACACAATTAGTGAGTCCACAACAGCTTGCCTGTACGATACAGCAAAAGATGATTCTCCTGCTGTGCACCAGCTATAGTTGCACATTCTGTTACACACATAAAATTAACTTGTCAAACTGTCTATCAGTCTTATATCATAAGAAATAAAGGAAGTCTATGTAATACATTACACAACATTAATTCTTGTCAAAACCTGATTAGGTTGATCATCAATACACATGTCATATGGATCAATCTCTTGTTATTAAGTAAAGGAAGTAAAAACTAATACTCTCTCATGTTGATTCTGTGACAAAACATTCACCAGATGTTCAGATTAAGTCTACAGTTCAGTCTTCAGCAACAGGGCTGGAAATTAACTAAAATGGCCACCCGTCCTGACCTGTCCCGATGACGGGTGGCCATTTTAGATGTTAACCGGCCTCAAGAAATTTTACCCCTTCAAACAAAAAAGATGCCATGTTAGGCGAACCCTGGTTTGGTTACATACTTGGATGGTGATAAGAACCCCAAGTCAGTGTCACGATTAGTTGTTGATAAGAACCCTAGGTCAGTGACATACTGGGCTGGTGATAAGAACCCCAGGTCAGTGTCACGATGGACTGGTAATAAAGAGCATCATGCTGGGCTGGTGATGAAGAATTGATATGAATTGCAGATAAATACAGAGCAGATTAAGTGTACATCAATTTGACACTGTACACAGGTGCATACATCATAACTGCAGGACCATCAATTAGGACCAGGTGGAGCTTAACAGTCTTCCTGGGTAAACAGAACCTCTGATAAAAATCTTCTACTTAAACCGACTGATGACCCAAACTCACACACAACCAATACAGATAATACTCATTGTTTCGGTCATTTTTGTCATTCTGATGGTTTTATGACAATTAGACATAACATGTCTTTTTAAGCCCCAGTGATTGATATATCTCAACAGGATATAATAAAAAGAGAAGCCAAAACATTTGTAAACAGTGGTGAAGCCACAATATTGGTGAAGCCACAACATTGGTGAAGCCACAGTTTTGATGAAGCCACAGTATTGGTGAAGCCACAATAATGGTAAAGCCACAACACTTGTGAAGCCACAACATTGGTGATGCCACAGTGTTTGTGAAGCCACAATATTGGTGAAGTCATAATATTGATGAAGCCACAATATCACTGAATCCACAACACTGGTGAAGCTACAACGTTGGTGAAGCCACAACAATGTGGAAGCCATTACACTGATGAAGCCACAACACAGGTGAAGCCACAACATTGGTGAAGCAACAGTATTGGTGAAGCCACAATATTGATGAAGCCACAATATTGGTGAAGCCACAGTATTGGTGAAGCCACAACATTGGCAAAGCCACAGTATTGGTGAAGCCACAATATTGGTGAAGTCATAATATTGATGAAGCCACAATTAAATTCAATCCAAAGCACTGGTGAAGCCGCAACAATGTTGAAGCCACAACACTGGTGAACCACAACAATGTTGAATCCAAAATATTGATGAAGCAACAGTATTAATGAAGCCATAGTATTGGTGAAGCCATAACATTGGTGAAACCACAACAATGTAGAAGCCAAAATATTGATGAAGCCACAGTATTAGTGAAGCTACAACATTGGTGAAAGCACAACACTGGTGAAGCCACAAAATTGGTGAAGCCACAATCTTGGTGATGCCAAAATATTGGTAAAGCCGGAACACTGGTGAAGCCACAACACTGGTGAAGCCACAACAATGATGAAGCCAAAATATTGATGAAGCCACAGTATTGGTGAAGCTATGACATTGGTGAAAACACAACACTGGTGAAGCCACTTCATTGTTGATACCACAGTATTGGCGAAGCCAAAAAAATGGTAAAGCCACAACACTGTTGAAGCCGCAACATTGGTGAAGCCAAAATATTGATGAAGCCACAACACTGGGGAAGTCACAACATTTGGTGAAGCCAAAATATTGGTGTAGCCACAGTATTGGTGAAGCCACAGTATTGGTGAAACCACAACACTGGTGAAGCCACAGTATTGGTGAAACCAACAATAAGCCACAGTTGATGAAGCCGCAATATTATTGAAGCCACAGTATTGGTGAAGCCACAATATGGTGGAGCCACAAAACTGGTGAAGCCACAATATTGATGAAGTTGTGAATTTACTATTAACATGCATGCAGAAGAATTATTATGGTGGTTTAGCACATGGACCTTAATGTTGCAAATGAAACTCATCATGTAGAATAGTGAGGAGGTGATGTTGCTTCATCTAAGTTGCAGTCAGTAATGTAGATGAAGCCACATGACCTCATCACTATTCTTATGTTAAACTATACATTTATCTTAAATCACCAAATGTCTTTTCACTAAGTAAGAGCCTAGTGGTCCTAAAGCAAAACACTGCTCCCTTTGATATGAGGAGGTATCATGCAGAGATAGATGAGCATAATTGTGATGTTTGGACAGCTGATACTGTTGCCCATCTTGAACAAATAAATTTCCTAAATAGGGCAGATTAACCAACACAGAGGATATGTATCTCCAATATGATTAAATTGAGATACTGGGTCCATAATATTAAACCCAGAACAGGAGGTAAAGCAGTTAATCACTACCAGATCGCGAATGCTGCTGAGCAAAATGTCATCACAAGCACCTAGACAATCTCACAGCCTAACAATAACTACAGAATGCCGATGGCTAGTAAACTCTGCTGCTTTTGACACTTACAAGTTATGACAGCATTTAATCATAGCGTTTATAGTATAACATTGTATTCAATGACACACCAGGGCTGAACAATATCCCCCAAACCCAAGCAACAACAGTCCATCGCCAAGTAGTTATGCAAAAAGTTTAAGCATTTGAGCCTAATAATTTAAATTTTTAAGAAATGATTCACCCAAACAACCATAAGCTAATAATAACTTAGCTACATTTTTCCTTGAACAAGCAAATTTAATTTGCTTTTATCTAGCAAGTCAGGGATCAAAAGCCATAAAGCTATGAGTTAAAGTTTGCAAGATTTGGTCAATGTAAAGTTTCTAGCTTGCATTATAAGAAAAGTGCCATCAAGAATTATTCCCAATTGAGATAATTACTCAGGAACAAAAGGTATTGCAGTGCTGATATTTACTTTGTAAGTGATCATCAATATAAGAGTGATTCATGTTTAATTTGAAACAGGTATTCCCTATTTGGTTAACATAGCTAATGAGATTATTTTACAATAATAAGGTCACAAAGGGCTGATAGTTTGTTTGTAAGTGACAATCAATATAAGAGTGCCTTGCATTATCAAAAAAATGTTACACCACCAAAAGTTTACAAGCAGACAGATGGACAGGGCAAAACTGTGCTGAGGAGCATAACTATTAATGGTTACTGCCTAATGGTCCCATAAATTATACCTTATAAGTGGCAAGCAACAGGTCCAGGATGGGCAACAAAAAAAGTGACCTCCCAAGCCATGCCTAACCAGGCAGTTTGTTACATCTTGGGAACTGCACTGTTCTAAAAAGGCCTCATGTGTGATTTGGGGCTTCAGATATGCTTAATAACACTTCAACACTAGACCAGATGCACAGTGCTCAAGACTAACTGACAGATAACCATGTCATTTATAGCTTATACATGATATATTCAAATGATGTGATTGTACTATTGAACAATTGTTTGGATTACACACATTGAACATTTGACAACAATTTTATTACCGATATTGATGTAGCAGATACCCAGACAAAAGAGGCTCTTGACTTCAATAACCTACTTAGGGTCTGATTATTTCCCTAGCCGCTAATGAAATTTGGCTGTAAACTCAAACCAGCACAGTTGTTTTGGATAGCTATTTCTGAGATCTAAAGGATCACTCTGCTGACTAATTGATAACAAAAGTGTGACTGAACTATCATATAACACATAATCAAACTTTTAGGAATGTTATAAAGAACTCATGTTTTAGTGTATTACAATGATACATCATATTAACAGATCATTCTATTTCCATGTTAAGGGTAACATTACTGATGCAAGTAAATAATTCAAGGATGTGGAAAGCAAAATATCAATCTTCAACCTTTGAAAAATAAATCACATTTGAAAGAGTAACCCCACGATCAGGCGATGTTTACATCTGCCAGATGGGGCAAAATCCGTTCGCTAAAATGGCCAATAGTCAATACGGTTAAATGAACGTTAGGAAATACATTTAAAAACAAATCAATGGTAATCGGTAGATCTGTCCAACCATGCTGCAGGCATCTAGTCCTATTAACGTGGTATCTGGGTATTATTTGCCGTTGGAAAAGTGTAAGTGATCGGTAAGAGTGAGTCTGAACGGTAGACCGTAGAGGCTATTGCCCACGTGCGGAACAGCCCGGTGAAACTCGCTAACCACTGTAAACTACGGGTATTTCATAATTTGTCGTACATGAAATTTCTTTCCGCAGCAATAACGTTCATTGTCACATTAATGATATTCAATATTTAAACGTTGGAATCATACTGACCAGATTAGAATCAAATGTAAAGAGAGCGTGTAAAATGGTCATGGCTGACCTATAAACTTTGTTTATACTCGCTCCTGTACCGGAAATTCCATGCGGTATGGAAAGCTTGAATTGTTACAATCCCAAAATATACCTTCAGCTTGAGCCCGCGGATGCGTTCGTGGGGACAATTTGATTTTAAGACATGAGCAAACTGATAACATATAACGATCTGGCTAATCATTCCTTTGTTAAAAACAGTCCGTTGATACGATATTATTTCATTTATTACTTGAAACATTGCACATCATAGATCGAGAAAACCAGTGAGATTCAGCGAGATTCTCCAAACGTTTTGAATGCTGATCTGCGTCTCGAGTTCCAAGCTTAAGTGCTTCATTTGTTCTTATTTATCTAAATAAAAAACACTATCAAACTGCTATATATTGAGAACAAAACACCATAAATCAGTTGACAAAGACTTACAACCCCGGATTTCCCAGTAAAAATCGCCATTTTTTTTATATCCGCCCGTAAAAATATTTGAGCGTGTGCCGCCAGTTTTTCGTTAAACTGCTGATTTATATATTCATTCAAAATTTGTATGTTCTTCATTTCAAGCGATAATTTGAAACAAAGAATTGTTCATTGAAGTTAAAAGTCGCACAAATCATGAATCTAAGTTTGAAGCAAATATACATCGAACAAAGCCAAATAATGACCGATTATTCAACATGGCCAAAATGGTCGTTTAGGCCAAAATGTAAATTCAGGGAAAGACAGTTAAAGCCAAAAAAAGTGGATAGTTACACCGAATAATAAGTTTCCAACCTTCGGCGGAGTAGTAGCAAACAAAGTTACAATTTGGTGGGGAAGCGCAGTTGTGTAAACCTATGAGATGACGCTGACTATTTTGGCCCCATGATCATCGTCCAAAATGTAAGTATGGGCCAAGATGGTTGGTGATTTGTACCAAAATGGTCGGACTTGTATAAATATATATATATATATATATATATATATATATATATATATATATATATATATATATATATATATATATATATATATATATATATATATATATATATACATACGAATGCGACTATTTTGGACTTGTAGCCAAAAAAAAACAACTATTTTGGGACATTGGACGCGACAAAACATATAGTCAATATGATAATCATTTCTTCTTTTCGGTTTGTCTGTCAGTAACATGTTTCGGTTTCGTAAGCTTATTTTGGATTTTTATTGTTTTATTAAACTTATATATTTTGTGTGCCAAAATGGGTGTTCCAAAATAGTTCGGGTATTGGGGACACGTACAAAACCAACTATTTTGGAACAAAGCATAGTCAAATAGCCCTGCGGCTTCTTTCATTTTACTGTTTGGACCGAACGAGAGAACGGCTGGTTAAAATAATGCGCCATCGCAATACCAGTGACATATATTATCAAATTGGGCATAGAGTTGCGGGAAATTTATTCACCATACATGCAACACAGACCCCTCTTTTTTGATTGCAATGTTTTAGAGGTAGCTTAATTGTAAAGATCCAACTTACACATTGAAGACACTTTATCGACGGCAATAGCGTATTGCAACCATAGAGGAAAAAAGCTCCTATGAATCTGTATTGAAAGATTACTCAACTCCACTGATACAAAAGTACGATCTATGTGGCGATGAATCGAGAATTGTGGTTCCACTAAATGCAGTTATGCCTCATCGCATGATGTTAAACAAAATAAGTGCCCTGTCGGAAGGTATGGGAAATTGAATAGATAAAAGCTGCCGAAGTCCTTGGCAGCAATGGCTACAAATAGCGTCTAAACATCACCCAACGCCAGCATCAAGCAAACTAGGCCCCATGGCAAAGTCCTATCTAATCAAATATCGGGAAAATCTATTAAAATTTCGTTTCTTGGTTCGATGGTGAGGGAAGATAATATATGCAGCGCCGATAGACCATGTAGGAAAATTTCCCAATGTATTTTATTTCCCCATATTAAGAGGTCTTGTTAAACGTTATGACCCGTGTTTGTAAGCGTAAAATAACAAAGAGATGTTAGAATAAGGGTGAAAACACTAAGACTGTCAACAATCAAAAATATTACCTGATATTGTATGATTTATATACTAATCTAAATGTCAATAGATATACAGTCTGTGCTGAAAGTTGGCCTTGCATATTGTGGCAAAGTGTGGCAGCCAGTGTCGTAGATCAATCTTTTAGAATGGGCCCGAACGTAGGTACAGGCAATGTCTACGTGCAATGCAGTTGATGACAAAACCAATATGGTCCGTATTTATGTCGTTAATAGCATCCGTTAGTATGCTGCGATGGCAGTTCGGGCTTTACAATCGCATTGTTCATTAACAGGTTGTGAGTGATGCGTGGCAATACTTCCTGAGGTTAATAGCGATAGGCACTATAAGGATTAAGGGATGATTTATAGTGACACTTGCCTTTTCGGATTACCTTGAAAACGTGTCCATGGTCAAATATCGATGACAATTGTGAGTTGCCCGAAATACAAAATTCCGCAAATGCTCCATACAAACTAAGAAAAACAGATGGGAAATATATGCGATGCATCCTTCATGTCAACTTCTTACGCTCGCTTACAAGAAGTAGCTATAATGCTGTACAGAACATAGGTAGCACAATCAGATTGGCAAACCTGTCATGAAACCCAACAGGTGGTTATGTCGTTCAATCGAGTGCGAATTCGCGCTCTATACTGATGGCAAAGCTATGGTTTCACTTTTATTTGAAGCCTGGCATAATGTATGTAATGTCAGGGAATACAAATATTTTATTTGGGGCCTGAACATCAAATAAAACGGATACCACCTTAATGCGTCTCTAAGGAATAATAATGGCATGGAGGTGGTCGTATGTTGAACGGTGTTTGCCTATTTTAATGCATGTTTATTAACGTATATTAATCGGCGAGTTCTTATTAAATTCTGAATGGTTTACTTGCAGATAAATCCCCGCTCAAGCCACATGTTGCGGGAAATCGGATAGTCGTAGGATAATCCAAATGAACCTATGCGAAATATAGCACTAATTTTGAGAACCCTCATGCTTTTTAATTCAGGCTTCGACGCATTAACAAAATATTTAAGCTACTTTTGACGCACCGCACACTGATTATTTTCACAAACACAGCATAATCTTTTAAACTGGCGCTATGGAATAAATACGCTCTATATTTCATGAACATTTTAACCGCATCAAACAACGCAACATTTACGAGATTTACGACGGCATAAGGCTCATTAATCCGGCGTTGGTTATGGTAATTATTGGCGACAACTACAACCCAATTCACTTCCGACAGCTTTGACGGCAATGTCGAGCTGCCTGTAATGTGACAGTGAGTTACATCGTTTTGGAAAACAAACTAAAATGTGGTTTTCTTAATTTGCTAAGAACCAACGTATTTACTGATTATAGGTAGACACTGAAGCTTTTGGTACAGCAAAACTGGAAGCCTGCCTAATTATATTCAATCAAATTGATTCTTTTCAGTTAGTGGTTTTATTAAGTGAGTATTAGATCAACACGGGGTTTACATGAATGTTTTTGTCTAGAGACGACCATTTGAGGAGTGGGTTTAGCTGTTCTGATTGTGTGTTTCTGGATAAAATAACGGCTGTTGGTATTCACGTAATATGCTGCTGTGTAGTTTACCTATGATATGATGCTTTCGTTTGTTTGCTTGCTCAAAGTTTTTAGCACAAATTCACCGACAGTCGAATAATGAGATGATGATATTGTTTCGACTCAGTAACCATGTAATATGCGCCGCCGTCTTGCACGCTGTTAGGCGCATACATATACTTTACGTGCCTAACCATTAAGAATCGCACTGCCGTAAGGTAATTTCTACCAACCAACCAAAACTTGAAAAATTGCAACCCGGACTAATCTACTTCTAGGATATGGTTATTTGAGTCAGTGGTATCCGAAGTAATTATGATACACTTATAGCGAGTGCTAGATGCAGGACATTTCCAAATATGAATCTTATATGCATCCCGTCCGCGATATATATATATATATATATATATATATATATATATATATATAGATATATATATATATATATATATATATATATATATATATATATATATATATATATATAAATATATATAAATATATATATATATATACATATGTATATATATACCATATATATATATATATATATATATATATATCTCTCTATATATATATATATATATATATATATATATATATATATATATATATATATATCTATATATATATATATGTACATTTGTATAGTTTAGCTAAGGATGATCATTGGATGGCACTGTTGATCTAAGACCAAATATTTCAAAGAGAGAGCTTGTCTTTATATATCTACTTCTCTGTATAGTGCTGGTAGAAATGCATTTATAGCGCTTAGTGAATTGTTTTATTTTCCCCAAATGTGATGTTTCTTGTGGAATTAATATAAACAGGACAAAACATATCCAAATAACGTTTCTACTCAGCAACGGTGAAATGTCACTCATATACCTTATTCTGGAGTAAACGTAAAGCATTACTTTTGAATTGAACATCGTTTAATTTTGTGTGAAATCGCAAAGCATGCGTTGACGACATAGCGGACGAAAGATACGAGCGACCGATAGCTTTATACATGTGTGCTCATGAGGTGTCACTGTGACAAATTGTGAATCAATGGAAATGTATGTTTAAAGATCCATCTGACTCTTGAAGCCTGATATGCATTAATGGAATATAATAAAAACAAGTACTGCAGCACTATCTCGAAAACGTAGGCGCCGTAAATTGTTAGGCTCAATGTTCCCATATCGGAATGAAAGGATTATTCTTGACTCCTCCTGTAGATTAAATGATACCAATAACGGCATCATCTATTGCAAAAAACAACTAGTGTCCATGGGTATCACTCGAGGTCAATTATAATACCAGCATTAGCGAAAGACACCAAGGAAACAATTATTATTTTCAAATGGCTTTTAGAGTGCTCTTTTACTATCAAATATCTAGTCAAATAACTCACCATCAGAAATGTTACGCCTAGACTGTGTTTGACCTTCCATATTTCTTTCATAATACTATGCTCCTATTAAAGCAACAACCGATCAAAATATCGACTTTAGTCTTATTTTGTTGCCTCACAACAATTAAGATGAAGCAAAAGACAGCAAAGCATAATAAATGTCTGTGAGTAACGAAATTAATATCTGTGATTGTTTCCAGACGTATTTGGCATTGGCGGATCGCCGGATGAGCCAGAGGCTCACCAACTGAATTACACTATTCGCGTTGTTTTCAGGGGCTTCACGTTATATTTTAACCGTTATTTATATATGCATATATTTTATCTACATATATATATGTATATATATTTATATATATATTTGCATAGATCTATATGTATATATATATATATGTATATATATGTATATTTATATATACATATATATATGTATATATATATATATATATGTATATATATATATATATATATATATATATATATTTATATATATATATATATATATATACCTATAAGATTAGCCTCGTTCTTTATGCATTTAATCATATATTCGCGAATCAAATATCTGCTTCATATGCTCAAGCATAAAGCAT
This sequence comes from Urechis unicinctus, assembly GCA_034190875.2. Lineage (NCBI taxonomy): Eukaryota > Metazoa > Annelida > Polychaeta > Xenopneusta > Urechidae > Urechis > Urechis unicinctus. The sequence continues at coordinate 38,371,847 of CM067353.1, read as the reverse complement.
ATTGTAATGTACAGACCTTAATAATGTGGAACTGTCTTTTATCTCGCTCTCTTTGTCACTCCATAAAACTAATTCCACTCCTTCCTAATTCGCACAACAAAACCTGATTAAGCCCAAGCCTAGATGTCGATTTAAATAAAATAGCCATTAGCTAAATTTGTGAATTTGGGGTGGTAATGAAAGATTGCTTTCCCTTATGTGCAATTAATAACTGTCCGTTTAGTCTATACAGCATAGTTTATTTATAACGTATTAACGGAAGTAACCTTTGCGTATATCTGCGTGGTCCGAAGTAGAGTTGTAAGGTACTTACGATGGTGGAGATAGTTAAGAGCTGCTTAGCTAAAAAATGCATTCGTTTGCCAGACAAGGGGAAGTAAGTACACTCCCTAGTCAATGAACGAATGTAGATGACTGTCTTCTGGACTACCGTTGCAATTGAACCCCTATTGTAATACGATACGCAATCAAAGAGATCTCCCAAAACTATGGGACACCTGATTCCTTTATGCTGCATGCCTCACATCGGAAAATACTTCGGGTGCAGAATCTGCATAATCAACACAGTAGATTCGGGGGTAACCCCTTGTAGTCCAAAACAAATATAAGGACGTGTATGTCAAGTCGAGAACATTAACAATACTGCTGATCCGACAAACTACAGGCCCCTCGCATGCCTTAGCTGCAGCTACATTTCCGTGAGAAGTGTTATGACGAGGAGCTATTGTAGAATGCACGGATGAAAAGGACGTTACCAACGTGTCAAATAATGCGACGTTTCAAAAATTGTTCGATGATTCTACTTGTAAGAGGCCTCGGAGAAAACTGGGATTTCCAATCCATCAATCTAAGAAGAAATATTAGAGTCACTTGCAATCTGTACAGTACCCATGGCAAAATGTAGAACAACGAGTTTCTGACACTAAACGTCACTATACTGCTTAATAATAGACAATTTGTACGTGTCAAGGTGTTTCATAACTCGCCAATAAGGCTATTGTCTGAATAGCCGCAAAGACTAAAGAATTAGTTTGAGTTTTGAATAGGATTTCAATATGGGTTTATGAGTACATCATTCGCGATGAATGTTGCTCGCATTTGGTCATTTATTTTCTATTGTAAGGGAGAATGGGGTAAAGGCTGAGAACATATTCTTAAAATCAGATGGAATCCACGGTTTTATCTCAGGGGTGCCTCAAAATGGCTTTATCTCCCGCTCATGACGCTTCCATTATATGACAGACTAGTCGCTAGTCGCCAGAGAGTCACGAGTGAGTTTGCATTGCTGAGAACAAATACACTCAGAATGCTATAAATCTCTCATAATTAGGAACTCGCCATCTTTGGTTATATGATAAATGCAAACTATAAGACTATTAACAAGGTCAACATGGCTAATGTACTAGGTGCACCTATGCGCAAGAGGCTTGTACAATTGCTTAACTTAAGGATGGCTTATATTACTGCAGCTACAAAGGGATTTCGAAGCCGTCTTATTCCAGGGTTTGTATCTCGACAAGAATTTCGATGAGATGCTTAACCACAATAGTGTCACTTCCATCCTTATCTCTACGCCAGCCTGTTGTTTGCAGAGAGATAATGACCGATAACAAGCCAGAAACAAGCCCGGAAATAGGCTTTAACCCAAGTCAGTCAATAGACTAGAAGCAAAGCCAGGGAAGGTTTACCGTTTTGGGTACCAATGCCCCGTATGCTGCGAAGAATCAGTTTGATGTCGACTGGGTAACGGAGGAAGACGTCGACCCGGCCGTGTAAAAGAAGTGTCAACACACATGCTCAACAAAACTTGGACCGCTGGTAGGCATCGAAAAGTTTTGCAGCAGAACACCTACCTTGTCACTTTGGTGGTGTCCCATTCGCGATCCAAAGCCAGCCAATTTGGATCATCTCCGCTACGTTCAACGTGCTATTGCGAAATTAGATATTGCAGGAGTGTACAGGTAGATTCTGAAGCTTGACAATTTTTTTTGAAGATAGCCCGTTACGAACTTATCTACAACTTGTGCAGATTCAATGCTATTAACGAGCACATTGCCAGTATAGAGAAAAAGCTAGAGCAACTAATAATTGAACGAATAAAAAACTTCCCAGAAAATAAGCTCGCCATGAATTATGACGATTTTACCGATAGGTGGAGGCTGCATTTGGAAGAATGATGCTGCAGTGGTGGGTTTTGCACCCACAATTTGTGATGGTACTGCTCCCTTTGACGATAAAGAGTTAAGAATGTTGGTATTTGGTTACGACATGGATGGGAAATGCATCTGTTCAGGTACTTATACAGTGTACAACAAATTAAATTAAGCATATTGAATACCGATCAGTTATCTTACCGCAAACTTTACTGCATAAAAACGCCTTTACTGGCGTGATTGTGGCAGAGTATGAAAGAAAGGTTAAGCAAAGAGACAACAGAAGCCGTCTGCTGGGAGATCCCATATAATCAATGAATGCTGATGGATAACACTGACAGCGGCTCAAAGAATCGAGAGTCGTTATAGACACACAGAGGAAGACTCTCATTACTATTTGGGCAGGAGCAAGTGACCCCCTAAGCAATGGATATGGGTAAACAAACCGCGCGCCACGGAAGTTGTCGATATACCATGTTATTGAGTGTTAAGGTCATTTGTGTCGGGTTTACAATCGTTGGAACTAATTGAATCACGACACTTGTCCGGTGAACCAAAAGTAAAAACATCAATAGGGCTTGATCGATTTGTTTCTTGTACATGCTTATCGTGCAAATCACACACCTGCGTATGCCATTTAGTAAGATTGAACAAAGATGATTGCAAACGAATCATACATGGGCCCATTCACGTTGTTGGTTATATTAATTAACATACTTATTGTAACGCAAACATCGCTGCAGTATCATCAGTGAAATGTTAATATTCATTGTGTCACTTCTTATGGACAACTTGTGGAAAACTCATATATGCTTGAGAGTCATAGCTATCTTTTATGGTTGTCGTTAGATAGATACAGTACATAAAACATGACCGTTGAAGATGTATTCCGAAAAGATCCTATATATAAATTTGAAATCCAGCGTGTGCCATCAATAATGGAACACAAATGGCGCTGGCATGTCACTCCCACTGCATAACCAACATTGACGTCGTCATAGACTATCATTGTATTTGCGATGCACAGATATGACAAATGTTTTAGCACACTGCAAACTGGTAGTGGTTGGCCAGTTTAGCAGCACATACATGTATGATATATGAATCGCAAGAGCACGATTCAAATGTCACAAGAATACTACTACCATCAAACTTATAAACAATTTCATATACTGACTATCAATTGCGATTCAGTATATAACAAATTAAATTAGGCATATTGAATACCGATCAGGTATCTTACCGCAAACTTTACTGCATAAAAACGCCTTCAATTCACATACTGACTATCAATTAAGTCCATACATCTAGCCAGCTACTTCCACGAAATGTTTATGATGATCTTCTGCGTAGAAAAATTCGAATCAGGGTCACGAATTTTGCTTAGAAGGGAGTCATTTACAATATCAAGCGTGTCAGATGTTATTATGTCGCGCGATTGTGGCTGGCCTGTACACCAGATCTACTGTATCGGTCGTACCAGAAGCAAATTGCATACTCTCGACTATGCCTTACAAATGCTTTGCGCAGTTTTATTGTATTCCGTAAG
>CM067353.1:38335684-38355684 GCA_034190875.2 Urechis unicinctus | reverse complement strand
TGGATTTCGTATTAAGTGGATGTTAAGTCTACCAGGTAATACCTTCCACAAACCCTGGATATCAACTGTCCCCGATTGATAACATGATTATATAACAGTCAGATATATAACAGTTATACATACGGTATTTATCGACTCGATCACAAAGGTAGTTACGCCCGCCGCTAAATGCCACCTTCCGATGATATATTGCCGCCGAGCAATTGATTGACAACGACATTAGCAGATGCATTAAGATAATTGTGTCTTTATGAATATAAAGTACCTCATAGATACCGTTGGGAAATTATTGGCATGGTCCTGTCAATAAGATAGCTCATGACATCAGTTTGGTAAATTGTACAAGTTAATAACACTGCTGATGCTGTCATATAAAGTCGTTTGGTAATAGTGATTTCATTACAAAAGTTTTCAGGTCTTACCCTATCAGCCTCCCTGCATGCTGCTGAAATGGCACGCTGCAACTCAACTATAATAACTATATATATCCTATTAACCAGTGGTGATTACACAGACCCGACACTTCAAGGTATATTTGGAACGTGCGTCATTTATGTCAGATACAGCAGTCGTATTCTGTTGCATGAACTCTCATTTGCTTACTCATTTCTTGTGCGTTCGCTTGCCGTAGAACATAATATTAGTTGAACATTAATGCCCAAGTTTTGCAAACCTATGGTCATTATTCTGGTAAATGTCATGATTGATTACTGCCCATTTCTTAGAAATATCCAGCAAAACAATATTTGCGATGCAGATTAATTTTCCAAAAGTCAGCAATGCTGTCTTTTATTCGATATTATATCAAGATTGATTGAGTAGGGAGGCTGCATTCGGTATGATTAGTTTCCATTATCTGAATTTGCAATATCCCTCTATTGGAAAGGTGTTACCACATATATCTATGTTAGATGCTGCTGCATTCCGAGTTAAACCTAATAGTTTGTGTTATTTAAGTAACACAATTAAAACCTTTAACATGATTAATCATCCCCAACTGTGAACGTATCATCACCTATCATGCAACGTATTCGTGGGTGCATTGTATTATACCATTTGTCAAAGGATACATCATAAGACCATATTTTTTTTATCGTGAATATATATCACGTGCGCCTCTATTAACTGCCTCCTTACATTTGTCCAAAAAAGTTATATGTTAGACGAGTAAACCAAGATATATAGTTTCGATATCCCGTTTGCACTGACATTAGCTAAGTGCACGTCAACAATTCATCCATTCAATTCATGCAAGTATTCGTGGCTAGCAAATATTCGCTAGATACATAGCTAAGACCATTTATTCGCGCTTGTTAAATGTGTATTAGACTGTTTACCAAGTTCCTGTTGCATGCCATTTTCAAAGCTGCGTGACAATTCAAATTGATTTAGTAGTCAATATTTTCTACCAAAGCGACAACCAGTAGTTTGCATACAGGATAAATTCAACGAGCTCGTTTGTAATATCATATATGTGCAGCCGTCACAGACTGTATGGACACAACTAACTACCCATGTCGCAATTTGGACCTCTCCATTGAATTACCATCTAATCAGCATCATGTTTTTACGGTGAACTTAACTTGGGTACGGTGCTTTTACAGCTCTGCAAGTGCGCAAAGTGGATATTCTGGAAAAAAGACTTGCAATATAACCTATCAAGTTCTAAGTACAAAAGCTTAGCCACTCATCAAATGTTGGAATATATTGCAATATAGCCCTACATTTTGCGACGGTCTGTTACTATAGCTGCATTAAGGCCTTACGAATGATTGAAGGGTGGGTCATGTAATAGGGTACTCTACTCCTTAAAACGAACCCTCATCGTCCCACTGGAATAACTTGTCATTAACCTATTATCGCTATCAAGCTTATCTAGCGAGTTAAACGGGACGCGCGAAACTAGTCAATTAGTTAACATGCCATTTGGTCTAGATTTTAGCACTTAACATGCTGAATGATATTAAGGGCAGTAAAGGTAATGCTATCATGAGTGCGCATCAATAAATATAAGAAAATATGAGTTCACAAAGGCAGTAGCGCAATGATCCTCAGCTCATTGGATATGACCTGTACTAGCTCATGTTATTATCGACGAATAAACCTCTTAATAGGAAGAGGTGAGGTCATCCATGTTTTGTTGATAAACTGTCTCGCTAAAATAGTCATGGCAAATGGAATGGCAAACGGGTGATTGAATAGCTCTAAAACTACCTCGGTTTGTTGCTCATGTTACCTAAGATGCGCAGTTATATTATTTTCTGCTCCGGCATTCTAAGAACTATCATTATAACATAAAACAATACGTAAGTTTAGTGAGGGCACTCATTCTTTTTATTGCATTCTCACGAAAATATATTACTTTGGTGACATGCGTTGCTAGAAAGGCTTTTTAATTGAGCCTAAGTATTGTGGACGTAGTCAGTGATATAAGGTCAATCCAGCGTTCTTAATGACGTTTAAGCATCAAAGGGACTGCCTTTCAAACGCATAAATGGATAAGGCAAGACACATTTTGTAACGTATTCTATCAGCGATCTTTTCGAGGTTGTGTGTGGTTCCATAGAGGTAATGTGATATGTAGACATTACTACATTACTACGATTAACGCAGACGTAAGTAATGACATCTTCTAATTTGTGCCGCCGAGTTTACATGATGGAAGTTATGTTGATAAGTTTTTAACATTATTATTATTTGACTGGAAATGTTCATGATATACTGTGGAGATCTGTTTTATTCAGTTATGACGTTACATCGATAACGGTGCCTCCCTAAAACCATGAACTACACGAATGTTAGCTGTAAATCATAACGCGCTCTGAATTTACCTCGCTAACGATGTGTATTCTTCCGCTTTAGTTACATAATGTAGATTTCGTAAAATCTTCACTCATTCAAGTTGTGGGCATAATTGTGCACACATTAGACCGACTAGCAGGAAGGACAATGTCCGACAACATAAATGGCGACTGTCGAAGCAAGGATCTTTTTTCTGAGACCACAGTGCCGCGTAGCGACTTAAAGTCTGAAAATGTAACATTTTTGGTTTCCAAGGTGCTGTTACCAAGCAGCTTGCTAGACAACCACTTTCCTTATATGGGGCTGAACAGTCTCTTTAAAATTGGATTTTCAGCTGAATCGCCGCAAATATTGAACAATCCGGCCTGCAAAAGTTGCTGCAGTTCATAAGACTGTCCAATGAAGGTTATTTGGGGCAAATATATCTTTTCCAACTATCGGATATAATCGAGGACAACGATATTTCCAAGCGCCTACGCGATGATATTGCATTGTTCATACACACCGCATCCTATTTCCGTGACATATTGGCGATAAAACAAATCATGACTATACACTGTTTTACGACTCTATAAGCTTATTGACGGATTGCGGTTCACAGCGCCTTCCGACTGGAACAGTCGGTATGTCGCTCAGGAGTTCGATAGTTTCCCTAGCACCGTAAATGATTAATAAGTGTATGTGACTTAAGTTCTCTGCCTTGTACCATAATCTGTTCTAATTACTGTCAAACAGGAAGTGATGGTCGCGTTGCCAGCACTCTTTGTGAAATTTCTACACAGACAGAACTTTCAGTTTGCATATCACTTGCTGTTGGTCAGTTAGTAAGCTACGATTCGCCCTGTGGCATTGCGTTATAAGAATGTGTACTTACAGTTTATTTTGCAATTACAGCCTGTCATCTATACCCATGCACTACAAATTTGTAATTTATGGCGCCAGGTATTTGAAAGGAAGCATGATGCAGTCCTTACATGCTTTGTAGTGAAGTTAACCATTTAACTATATCCATCTTATGTAGCTGACAGTTTCCATGTATCCTGAGTTTACAGTAAGTATGGTCCCATTGTCTCATCATCCATCTTACATGCAATTCGAAGGGTTAGATAATATATGGTAACCCTTGTTAGCCTTTTTGATGCTGTTAAATTACGAACATGCTGGTTCTTCGTGCATTGCATATAGTATACTTTACCGTTCACTACCTCATCCAATAACAGAATCATTAATATTTCAAATGTATATATTTAAATTGCAACATTTGTTGTCACTGACGTCATTGTACTTAACAGTCACTTTTTTTCCGACAACGGATGATGCATAACATTACTGCATTGCAGAGAACCATTAAGACGATATAAGCATCGATTATTCACAATTGACTCGAAATTTCTGAGGATACACTGTTGTGGTGGACGCACCATTTGCAGTGTGCCATAATGATAAATGTTTGATTGAGATAATATTTGTACCTGACATATATACGCGACAGTGATAGTCTGGTGGTTGGTTGCACTGCCAGGCTATGAGTGGGACGTTGTTCACAAAATGCTGGTGTGATCGACGCTGTGTGTTTTTAGTAGCAAACTGCTGTGCGATAAAATGCATATTGGTGACGCAAGAATTGTTGTAACTGGACAATCACATGTGCCTACAACCTCTCGTGTCTTATGCAGCCAGTACCAGTTTATCAAATGCCCTGAATTATGTAAGGACTGAGGGCCCTGCCATTTGCAGATTGTTCCCATTGTATGATAGTGATGGTAGGTTTAAGAATATTGAATATACTTTAACTTGTGGCGTCATCCACCTGTCTACCAATCAGAGACTAGGATGGTTTTTAAAGCACCATGTATCGTCGTTAAGCAACACAATGCTCCCAAAACTTCGAGCCATTTTGTACAAGGTTTACATGCATATGATATTTATGAAACCTTCCCAAATCAATATGGCCAGGTTTAGACTAGTATCCCATCAAACGTTTGATGTATTTTTAAGCGGAATTACATCTTCAAATTATATTTGTTATCGTACGTATTGTGACCAGATGACTGACATAGGGTGCTTCCCGAGACCATGATTGCTAGCAGGAAATATTTGACAATAGTTATGTTAAATATTTATGGCAATGACTGAACAACTAGATAGATAACTGTTAACATATTTTAGACTCATCTGAGTATAGATATAGCCATTGCATCAGCGCCAACAACGGATTATATGTGATGTGGAAATTACTTATTTCCATCATATTATATTACACCGGATATAGCTTTGTCGAACTTTTTGAATATCGCCGTTCTGATTTTTAAGCATAATAATCATTATGACCATAGGCAGGCTTTAATGCATTGCAGCATATAATAAACTCCACACGAGATTGTATGCAAAAGGATGGGGCCTAGTAAATGTTCCACATTGGAGGGGATGCCTTGTAAGTCTTTATATTAAGCAGCAAGTTAGCAGTAAAACGTCAGTCGCGATAGATTACAGTTGGTACAGGCCAGGACTGGCTATCAAATTATACCCCCACAACGTGGTGAGGTGTTTATCTTGCTAGACATGTCGTGTTGATAATCTAAGGGGAAAGTTTTAAAGTTGGATGCAAAAACAACACAATACCATTAGGACTTATAAGTGCGTTTGCGAATCGCCAAAAAGGCAATAGATCTGTCAGTGAAACCATAAGTTTTTGATTTAAATGTTTTAACCTAGCGACCATCTTTACTATATGAAAGCAACATATCCAATGGTTTCCTGACCGATAGATAGTCAGCAAATGTGTTGAAACATTGAAAGGCCATCGTTGTTTGACATTTATAACTCTGCCTTTTTCCATAATCTTCGTGCGGGTCGAATTCGCTCTTATTCTATTCTATTATCTTGCTTGCCATGCACTCGTGAAATTCCACAGTTCATATTCCTATTTCAGGAAATAACAGTCTATCCAAATGCTAAAATGAACATCTAGTACATGTCACTTTCAGTGAACCACTATTTTCCTACAAGAAAGAAGATGAGACAGCCAAACTACTTAACACCTAGTTTAATTCCCCCTTACCTAATCAACCACCGTGCTGCCATTAAAGAAGAATGTATGCGTTTTATGATTTACTGACCGCTTGTAAGCTATATTTAGGCACATATACAGGTCGACAACGTTTGCGTAGTTCCCGTCGATGAAACATTGGAAGTCTGCTAGTTTAGCAGAATACCACTTCGTGACGCTGTGCTGCTAGAAATACTTCGTTAAAATGACATCAAGGGCTAATAATATTCGGCACGCTACAAGATTTCCTATTTTTGTGGTTTAATGAATAGAATAGGGATGAGCTGTCACACAACAAGTGTAACTTGAGTTTCTGCGTTCCCATTGCCATCCATTTCGGCAACACGCAGAGTATTTTACTGAAGCCCAAATGGGTAAGGCATGAAAACTTTTGTAATGTTATCAACTTGTACAATAAACCAAGTTGATATAATGAACGATCTAATTGAAACGACCATGCCAATATTTTTCCAGCGGTATCTATGCGGTAATCTATAACAATACAGACAAGGTTACCTTATTACATCTGGTAATGTCGATATCAATCAATTGCGCACCTATCACTGGAAAGGTGGCATAATGCGGCTAGCGTAACTAGCGTTGTGATCGTGTTGATCAATACCGTATATATCACTGTTATATATCTGACATATGTCATCGCTCTGTGACAGTTGATATCTTAGGTTTGCGGAAGGTATAATTACGGAAGCTGATATTTCTCGAAACAAACAGCAAAATAGTATTCACGGAGCTATTTAGGGTCTGCAAATATAACGTTTTATCGAAAGTTACAAACTACTGACAGCCCCAGTATGTCTTCCTACAAATGATGCAAGCCATAACATTTAGGTACTAAAATTCGTGAGAAGACTACACTGTAGCTATTAGTTAAGTACGAGATATGAAGGCAGATGGAGTGTGTGGCTAGGATCTGAGCATGGGGTAGCATTGCTTTAATACACGGCCTACGTCACATGGTTTGCTGATTGGCAGTGTTTTTTTGGCCATTAACTCGCTACATGGTCTCGGCTCTCTGTGAAGCCTTACATTGCGGCATTGTAAACAAGCTCGTTCGTGGTGGCGGGGTACAAACACTTAACCGGGTTATCAAGGTATCACCAATAACCTACAATGTAGGCTGTTCTAGCTCCCGCTAAGTTGTCTTATTTAGCCATTCAAATAGTACACCGAGCCACAGTTACGGTGACCGCATTAACAGCTCCTACGACGAACGTTATGATAATGGTCTGGCTGCCACAATATTTCTGTCTAGTAGGCGATTCATCAACAGCTCATTGTATTGAATGGGTTGACACTGCTGTTAATTGTTTGTGTATTCGTTAAATATTTATATAAAAACCGCGCTATTTCGGACATCCGCGAGCTGCCCCTGATAATCACGGACAAATAAGGCTTGCTTTGATATCCCTGAGAATGCACTGAAACAACATGTTTCTTATGACCAAATATGGCTGTCCAGCATATTAAATTGATGACACAATATAAGGTCCACACCTCCATTTGCTAATGCATAAACACTTTCTTCCAGCGGAGGCGGCCAGGGTAACTTATTTCTTTGAATGTATCAATTAACCCTGTTAAATGGCGCAAGTGCTATTCTATAAGCCTCATTTTGATACTCATTGTAATTAGCAAATAACGACCAGGTTTTAAGTAATGTCCGTTAATTGGGAATAACTTTTGAAGATAAGCTTTTCCAGATGGCGAGTTCTATGACATTACACGTGGCTGACAGCACGTTGAAGACCCAATATCAATCCTGAATATTTCTTTGAACTCTAGTTATTGCAGTATCACTAATAACATATCTCTTGTACAATGTTGAATTATTAACGATGATACGTTTAAGCTTTGTTGTACAGAAGAGCTGGTCAAATACATATAATAATACGTTTGTCTGTTTGTCGGTTTTGCAAGGGTGTGTGTCTGGTCGCAAACCATTGAGGATGCGTTTACTTATGAACCAAGCAAGCTGACCAAAATTAGACTTTTGATAATAATGGGTCAATGCTCGCTGCTATTCACCTATGCTTGACCCCTGAGTCCTAATTGACAATTTAATCGTACATTAAAACCCAATTCCACATCAATATTCAATCTTGTCATAACTTGTTACAGGACGACATTGTTCAATCTTGAGCACAGCATGACAGTTTTCTGCAGTGCGAACAGTATTTATCAGCGCAAATAGTTCCTTGGCCATTTAAGATTGTGAAGGTATCAAAGAAGATGTAGGTGAGGAAACAGGAAGTGATGTAGGTACGTCGTCGGATAGAAATAGTAAATATCTGATCAAACAATTAGTATGTCCACATTGTTCAACCCGCGGTGTCACGCTGACATTTCTGTATGGTACATGCCGTACATCGGATAGCGAGTTCAGATGCATGATTGATATGTATGCTGGCGGGAATAGTGGAAAGTAAAGGTTGAGAAAGGTGGGCATATATCAATCTATTAGTTTGAAGTAGCAACATTATTCGATCTTTATCGATGAAGTAATATAAAGGCAGCCGATAGAAGGCTTGACTCAGCTGCATTTTTTTATGCTCGCCAAAAGTAGCAAAAGGGCTTTAGACGGACCACGAAATGGCGATCGTCAAATCCATATTCGCAAAATATATTTAATAGAAAAGCGTAAAAGCGTTACTCAGTAGTGAAGACGTTTAACATCTGCAATCAAATATCAGGAAATGCAATGCCTGAATATCAGCGGTGTTATTGGTGCGAAAACATATTCTAATTCCATAGAAATCTGAACAAAACAATAATACCCAGAAATAGTTACATAAATCTTAACCAACGAATCAAAACAAAATCGCATGTATTGTCGCCCGGGTGCATTCTTGCAAAGAATGCACGATTATCGGTTAAGTGTTGCCATGAGATTTATCATTTTACTAATAAAGGGTCAGTCTAAGAATTACGGGTTGTTTGATCGAACACTATATACTGTTGAACGATCGCTAATGCCAGCCAACACAACATCGATTATATCAGATCAGTCATCCATGAACACTAAGCATTTGCTGATTACCGTCGGTGTCTGAATAACATTGTTCTAGACGATACTGTTTAAAGCAAGCGAGAATGTCATAATATGACTATTTACTATCCGACAAATCTAACTGTCAACAAATTTTACGCAGAACTCATCCCTAGTGAGTTTCCGTATTAATCGTACATCCTTATGTAAAAGCTCAGTATAAATCATTCCAAAATCAAAGTGGCATGCCCACATTTGGCGCAGCAGTAACTCCACGGCAGTTAGATAGTCAGCAAATGCGTTACAACATATAAAAGCTGTCGTTGTAAGATGTATAAATAATTTGAAACGTGCTCATGTTTGTTAGTTAGACACGACACTGCCAAACTCCGTAAAAATTATCTTATGTCAGTTGGTGGTTAAATAATATGATGAATGGACTAATATGTATAGATAAGGCGGTCATCAATACATCACAAATCAATGGTTTTGTTTCATCTGCCAATGCGGGTGTCCATAAATTGTGTGGCGCCAATGTTAGAGTGGAAAGATACCGGTACAAGGAAGGCGTTACTTGCATTATATGGAAGTATATCTGACAGATTATATTTGTCAGATACCATTACCGCCAAGAGTTCGCTGAAGGGTGGATCGGCTGGTCTCATTGTCCGACACATTTGAAATTCTAAACAGATACAAAACCATGATATATTTTGTTTGATGCTGCTAAATTCAACCTTAGACTTAAAACTGGTGCAGAATGATAAATGATGTTCTTTAATTATCCAATACAGCAAGAATGATACCAGCTTTAACGGCTCTAGCTCATCATATTACAATAGACAATAACCACCTGTTCCTTGTGCGATCAGATAATCTATGCTGTGTAAGGATAAAAATATCGGGCCAGGCTATAAACCGGATCCAAACGAAAGGTTTAATAATTAGTAATACATCCCGGCACATGAAAGATACCGTTTTGACGTTCATTGTAGGACGCTGAATCTCCTATGAGCTATCATTGGTACGCGGAACCCTGTACTATGCTATCGAAGCGCCTCATGGGCCTACTTTTGATGCAGCGTTGATAACAACCTCGCACCAGGCCCTTCCAATGCATAGAAGTAAAATAACAGCAAATAGGAAAATTTTTATCCTGTTTGAAAGAAATAGGTTGTTTAGGGTGCTAATACATACGTTTGGCTGCTTCGCATCATCTAGTTAAATCAACTGAGATACAATTAAATGTTTAAAACCAAAGGCGCGATGTTAAGTATTTAGACTATTTCACGCGATATAGATTAATGTACATCGTTTGGAAGGCTAACAAAATGTCCTAAACGATGGTCGATGACTGGCTTAGCGCGTATTATCAGCATATATATATCATATTAACATTTATGCAATATTTATATTTTGCAATATCATGAGTATAGGGTCAAGCATTATGTAGAAAGGCGGAATCGCTCTAGTTAAAAAATATAGTTGCATATCTAGCTACATCTTACTGCTTAATATTGCATATGTTATTGAATGTGGACCGAAGGTACACTAATTTTACACTTAAACACGCAATGAATTATTAGCCATCGACTTATATTGCCTGCCATGTATCATAATCTGTTCACATTGTCGAAGTTGTAGGCAACTAGGCAAGACCAATACGATTCTATCATCCACAAATTAGCATATACTGTTTTAGGGTAGCGACACAGAGACGCAAAGACGGCGGCTGCTGGAATAGTGTATTATTGACGTCGCAAAGCTAAGTATAAGGTGTGGAGTTGTGTCGTGTGCAATAAATTGCCCGATCTTTTTGATTATTTAGAGTTGAAAATGGAAACCACATAGATCATATGGTTTGTGTTCTGCCGAAATTATTACCAGTTTCTGCCTCAACATAAAACGCGTTTGATTAGCTCTATGGAAGTGCAAACCAGTCCTGGAGACACGGTTGTCAGATAAGCGGATACAACTACATGGAAGTCAATAGACCGGGCATTGCGCTTCCAGCTGATAATTCTGAGTGTTTAATAAAAAATTCAATATTCATCGGCGTAATTTATTTTCAACATTGCTGCAATGCAATGCTTATAACGCAAGACTGTCAGGGAAATCTAAACACCTTGTAAATCTGTAGATGTCGTTGTAAATCTCGCCCGATTGGCTTGTATCAGTTTTTGCGTCTGACCATATATAGAATGTTAATGAATTGTTGCTCCAACGGCCACATTAGATCACAAACATTGCATTCCTTGAAGTAGAGGTTGCCGCTGCTGCAATTTACACTAGCTAACTGATGTGAATATTCCGTAAATAGACGATCATTTCGAAATGATCCATTCACTAGATACAGACAAGAAATTAGCTATGACACACATATCATGAAAATATTCAATAAACTTCCACGTGCATAATACTATGCTTTTCGGCAGCCCAACAATTTGGCTCCTCAAACTTATGTTACTTGATATGTGCCAGGTCGTAATTCCATATGGTGTTATTTCATTTATATGCTCGTCTATAATCCTTCAAAATCCGTTCAAACTGGCAATATTGTAGCCAGCGACCTTGTCTTTTGATAGTTTTAGCATTTGCGCCCTTAAGATTTTGGCATAACATAACTCCGTAACTTGTATTCTCAATGCAGCAATTACTAGCCTGTGCTACGCCAATAACCTTTCATGTTTTGTGGTACGAGCTTTGGCATCAACAAAAAAACCGTTTAGCTCAAAAATACTGCCATGGCCAGTTAGAAGTCGATATATTTGCTGCAGATACATATTTATTTGCAACATTATTGGTATAGATTATAATCAGTAGTTAATGGATATTGCGAAGGAATTACTTGATCACTCGATACAAATCCAAGCGAGCAGTCATTTTTCTGCAGTAAAGTGTATTGTTATGCGGGCGAAGCTGTCAAACATGAAATGCCGTTCGCGATGCCAGAATACCAAGAGCAACTACGGCACCAATAGAACACCCAGTTTGCCAAACATTGGTCACTAGGTAAGATATGACTGCCCTTAAGAATAATCAACATTTCATCCTGGCTCAGCGTTGTAGGATTGTATGCTTGCCATTCGTGTTGATATTATATCCTACCATCTTTAATCATGCACCACAAATGCTTTTACCTTGTTTGACATGTGATTGGTGTTAAGGCGACGGGTTATCGGTAGGTGACATCTGAAAGATAGTGTTCCACAGTCTTAACATGTTTTGTAATGGAGTTAATAATTCTTATCTATATCAATCTCAATGACAGTTGATGTCCAGTGTTTGTGGTAGGTATAGTCCCCTAATCTCATCATTCAACCCTATATGCAATTCCAATATTCAGATAATATATGGGAGCCCTTGATAGCTTTTTGATGCTGCTGAATTACGAATGTTAGGGGTCTTTGTGCATCCATTCACTTCCTCATCCAATATCGATAACATTAAATATTTGAAAAATATAAATTCAAATGGGACTATTTATTGGCGCTAAAATACATGTACTCCACAGTCATCGTTTTTCCGAGAACGGATGATTCATAATATAACTAAATTGCACATCAATGCTTAGATGATATCAGCATTATTCTTACTTAACGTGAAAATTCCGAGTTTGTAATGTTTTGTGAACGCGCCACTTGCCTGAGTGCCATAATGATTAATGCTCGATTCAGAAAAGATGTGTAATTTTCATATTAACACGACAGTGAGGGTCTGGAGGTCGAATGCTCTGCCGGGGACGTTGTTCACTATATCATTTTAGTGATAAAAGCTATGATGTGTATTATTCATTTATTTATTATTTATTTATATTGATATATCCAGCTGAACATTGAACAGCCGAAACATGGTACACGCAGCATATATGGTGCTTCATACCTACCACTGCTGGAAATTATGACTGATGAAGATCTCAGGTCATGTAGAGGCGTTTTTTTTATGTAAGTTAATAACGGAAATTGCAGTCCATATGAGTGTTGCAAGATATCATAAATAAACAAATTTTGGAATTAGATTTTGCAATAAAGTTGGAAACAAATCAACGGCGAAGTATCAAAACAGCAGATTAAGTCAAGCCGGTAATGAACGTCTATGATTGGCCGGAATATAAGCGGCGTGATGCTTTCAATGTCTTGGTTATTATGAACAAACAAACATTCGATATCGCCCTTCTACAAGATGTACAGCGACCATAATATTCTCCTGAATCAGACAGATAATCTACCGATGTTTGTCTGCCAGTATGCACTTGTCTCGTTGTCAATACTTGATACTGGGCAAGCCATTGCGGCTGAAGAAATAATTTTAATGTCATATACCTGCCTAAAACCGTCGGAGAGAGAAGTTAAAAGATTCAGCGATTACATGTTGAGCAATTTATCTAGCATCCTGCTATATGGTTGTGCCTGTCTTGGCGCATAATATATTCATCGTTATCAGCAAAGAAAACGAAAATATTTGGAATATAAATAAATTAAAAATTCACTCAGCAGCCCAACTGAGTACCGTCCAGTGAAAGTTATATATACACTCTATAGCGTAATGTATTATAACCGGTTTATTCAAGAATAACTACAATTAAATCACTATTCTGAACATATTATCTGATATACTTTTTAACCGCCTCCTTTGAAATCAACGATCGGAATGATCATCAGAAACAAAATATGTGTTTCTATAATTAAGTATTTCGTTGAGGTTGAACAATAACTATCGATGCTAATGGATTAGTAAGCTGCATTCATTATGCTCAACAGAATATACATGAGTGTTCTTATATCACGAAAATACGAGGCGATTATCAAAACGAGTTGACAAATGGTCATATATTTTGACGGTTACAGATCTACGCTATACTTCAACCCCGAGAAAACCCAAATACAATATGCCATTGGAGGTTTAATCCATGAAACGCATCGTGTCATAAAATATTAATAGAGATTAATTTGTGGTCGTTCATGTTATAACAACGAAACTGCGCATATCTGTCATATTTAATACCCTGCTTCAGAAGACGTTTACAGTACCTAAAATGCACACAGTCTTTTGCTGTGTTTCAAGTCGCCTAACCTTATAATGAATATTTGTTCTTCTAAAGCCTTATTTATTATTGTATTTCAATCAAAACTGGTCTTTGCCTGCAGGGACAAGTTGTGTACTCGTTATAGAGTTACTTTGAGTAAAAAGCCTTTAAGTATATTTTTCACTCCATTCCTTGGAGGGAAAACGGTACTTTTTCGCTGCACATGATAATCAATGCAGCGAATACGCATTATGTATGCAGATATTGACTTGCAAACGACCTTGACATGGCAAAGCCCACAAAAGTCTTGAAAAGCATTAACATGGCACCTTAAAGCCGTACATATGACATGTAGATTTTAAATGCATCACCTTACTGGTTTTAGGACTAAAATCCAGATCAAACAAATGCTGAACATCGGACGAATAATACGTTGTCCGATATATTTCACATCGTAAATGACACTTGATTACAATAATTATGTGTCTTAACATTGTGTACAATGTATATATATTTATATATATATATTTATATATATATACACATATATATATATATATATATATATAGAGATATATATATATATATATACATATATATATATATAAATATATTTTAATATATATATATATATGTACATATATATATATATATATATATATATATATATATATATATATATATATATATATATATATATTAATATATATGGTAAGGTACTATAAATATATGTATTTATATATAAATATATATAGATCTATATTTATAGATATAAATATGTATGTATATTTATATATACATGAATATATGTATATATTTATGTAAATATATATATATATAAATATATCTATTTATATATATATATATAGAAATATATATATATAAATATATATATATAACATATATGTATAAGTATGTATGTATTGTAGAATAACCACAATTGTTTTAAAATTGAAGGCATGTTATAATAGCGAACTTCAAGGAGCTTAGGGTTCATCGATTTAAATGGCATTCCATGTATGCACCTATATTATGCCTGTGCAGCAACAAAAGTAACTGTCATGCCTAAAATTCTGTGTTCAGGACATGTCTGTTATTGGAGACGGTGAAATTACATTCAGAGGTTCTGATATAAAAGTCCAATAAACAACACCAATCAGTCACGACCGATGACCGGTTCCACTTATCGGCGAGTTATGAATCACATTCATGCAAACCATTAGTACCACATCAGGTAATCAATTGGCTTTCAGTGTCAATAACTCATGGCGTTACATCATACAGTGGGTACTTTAGAGACCACAAATTGCCCTCATGTATGTTATTTGATTGATGGTTTTGTTCTCAAATGCCACTAAGCAAGTAGAGTTATCGGACTATTTGCGGTACACTGCCTCATAAGCCTCATTAATTCCGTGACATATTGTACCATAAATCCCGTCTACGCCGCATTAAACGTTTTGCTGACCTGTCGAGTTGTTAACAGGAAGGTTGGCATGTTAAGCCATTCAATTCGAGGATCTATATGTTCGTGGTTCTGGGCCATCCAATTCAGTATGTTTTGCTATCCTTCCATACATTAATTGATCACTGAATATCATGCTTGGTGAACCATGATCGTTTCGTATCGTGTTATACATGTCACAGACATCAACGGACACCAATGGTTTGCAGACTCAAGGGTCCAGTTTCATGGGGCTCCATGAAAAAATCATCTATGATAGAGCTCTATGTGAATCAATTTACATAAACATACATGCAAACAAATCGACATTAATGGTTGCAAAAGGCATCTGACCTGCAAGACAATATCTATTGCTCATATCATCAAGAGCCGGTCACTTTACTGCTGGAAAGGGCATCAACGCCTCATTCTTATGATGAAATTGGAAATATCAAGAATAAATGTTGCAACTTATACACTTTTGCCAATTTACCTGATGCCGTTTATCATAAAGCATATCCACCATTAGCCCGAATGCCTCTATACATAATCATTGCGTCTTTACAGGACAACTAAATCTGTATTTATTAATAAAGTACCCTTTATAAACCAATCAACACCTCATTAAGGTTGTGCCGGAACAGTGCATACATTATTGGTATGGGTATACTATTTCAGCGCTGGAGAGACGTTTTATGTCAGGCAAGCCCAATAAGCTCATTCCTGCATAGCACGAGACGAACAATGAAGCCAACCCATAATGGCAACGGTTAATTTAGCAGCGGATAGAAATCACGCCAGCTCGTCAGACGCGACTTCCCTCTACTTTGAACAATCGGTGAACCTATTGACTTAAGGGATGCGTCAAACTTCGTCCATATTATTGCAAGCATAGATATATAAAGTTAAAAAAATATCATATCCATTGTCAGTCAGATTAATCCAGTAGACTTGTGTATAGGTCTGATGCAATTTATAGTGACTGTAAAGCCTCAGCCATAATAGCTGTTTCAGTGCCTAACTGGTGTACATCTTGCTCCACCGTCGCTCACATCATTGCGTACTCAGTAGGCAATTGTCTACACGTCCTTGATATCATTTGGGAAATGAAATGTTCTTCATATAGCATTGCACATACCCTCCCCCCCCCTCCCTCCCGTAGTCAATAAATCGGTTAGTAGTTGTTTCGCTGTATGTAGCCTGTGACTTTACGAACTGGTACAATCACCAATCTTATGCGTCTGCATCATTGTAATGTAAATATTGCATCTCAGTGAGTAAATCGCGCATATGCCCAGCAATAGCTATACTTAAGTTTATGCAAATTCACTTAATAAGGGACTTCATATCACGTCGAATCATACAAACTAATGTGTCGGCAATGCCAATGGTTGTACACAAGTAACGATGCAAAATGACATATATTCGTTACTTCATGACCCAGTCTGACATGCTAATTTCTTTACCATATATCCAGCGCTCTGCATTGTGAATACTGTGTACCAATATAGGAGAATTTACCAATCATGACGTATGTGTGATAACATACACCGAGCAGATTAATGTTGAATAAAGTCTTATAGCAAACTAAATGCGTTTGTTGTGCTTCTCGTTTATTATATATATTCTTCAAAGTATTCAATGGTTGTCCGAAAATTATTCCAAAGGCAGAGCCTCCTGTATAGGAGGATGTACGTTAAGCTTCTTGTCCTTGCAGACATGTGACAATAACAATAGGTCGAAATATAAGCCTTCACATACGATTGACGTATGTTTTAATGATGAATCTTCTGGTTTAACTCACCCAAGTCAGATTACCTCCTATTTTATATTGCACCCTGGTTGAACTTACTGCTTACGGAATACAATAAAACTGCGCAAAGCATTTGTAAGGCATAGTCGAGAGTATGCAATTTGCTTCTGGTACGACCGATACAGTAGATCTGGTGTACAGGCCAGCCACAATCGCGCGACGTAATAATATCTGACACGCTTGACATTGTAAATGACTACCTTCTAAGCAAAATTCGTGACCCTGATTCGAATTTTTCTACGCAGAAGATCATCATAAAAATTTCGTGGAAGTAGCTGGCTAGTTGTATTGACTTAATTGATAGTCAGTATATGAAATTGTTTATAAGTTTGATGGTAGTAGTATTCTTGTGACATTTGAATCGTGCTCTTGCGAGTCATATATCATACATGTATGTGCTGCTAAACTGGCCAACCACTACTAGTTTGCAGTGTGCTAAAAAATTTGTCATATCTGTGCATCGCAAATACAATGATAGTCTATGACGACGTCAATGTTGGTTATGCAGTGGGAGCGACATGCCAGCGCCATTTGTGTTCCATTATTGATGGGACACGCTGGATTTCAAACTTATATATAGGATCTTTTCGGAATACATCTTCAACGGTCATGTTTTATGTACTGTATCAATCTAATGACATCCATAAAAGATAACCATGACTCTCAAGCATATATGAGTTTTCCACAAGTTGTCCAAAAGAAGTGACACAATGAATATTAACATTTTACTGATGATACTGCAGCGATGTTTGCGTTACAATAAGTATGTCAATTAATATAACCAACAACGTGGATGGGCCCATGTATGATTCGTTTTCAATCATCTTTGTTCAATCTTACTAAATGGCATACGCAAGTGTGTGATTTGCACGATAAGCATGTACAAGAAACAAATCGATCAAGCCCTATTGATGTTTTTACTTTTGGTTCACCGGACTAGTGTCGTGATTCAATTAGTTCCAACGATTGTAAACCCGACACAAATGACCTTAACACTCAATAACATGGTATATCCACAACTTCCGTGGCGCGCGGTTTGTTTACCCATATCCATTGCTTAAGAGGTCACTTGCTCCTGCCCAAATAGAAATGAGGGTCTTCCTCTGTGTGTCTATAACAACTCTCGATTCTTTGAGCCGCTGTCAGTGTTAGCCATCAGCATTCAATGATTATATGGGATCTCCTAGCAGACGGCTTCTGTTATCTCTTTGCTTAACCTTTCATTCATACTCTGCCACATGCACGCCAATAAAGGCGTTTTTATGCAGTAAAGTTTGCGGTAAGATACCTGATCGGTATTTAATATGCTTAATTTAATTTGTTGTACACTGTATAAGTACCTGAACAGATGCATTTCCCACCCATGTCGTAACCAAATACCAACATTCTTAACTCTTTATCGTCAAAGCGAGCAGTACCATCACAAATTGTGGGTGCAAAACCCACCACTGCAGCATCATTCTTCCAAATGCAGCCTCAACCTATCGGTAAAATCGTCATTATTCATGGCGAGCTTATTTTCTGGGAAGTTTTTCGTTCGTTCAATTATTAATTGCTCTAGCTTTTTCTCTATACTGGCAATGCGCTCGTTAATACTATGAATCTGCACAAGTTGTAGATAAGTTCGTAACGGGCTATCTTCAAAAAAAGAATCTACCTGTACACCACTGCACCACTCTAATTTCGCAATAGCACGTTGAACGTCCTCAATGTAGCTCGTCTGTTCCTCGTGTACTGGTAGCGGAGATGATGCAAATTGGCTGGCTTTGGATCGCGAATGGGACACCACCGTAGTGACAAGGTAGGTGTTCTGCTGCACAAATTTTCGATGCCTACCAGCGGTGCAAGTTTTGTTGAGCATGTGTGTTGACACTTCTTTTACACGGCCGGGTCGACGTCTTCTTCCGTTACCCAGTCGACATCAAACTGATTCTTCGCAGCATACGGGGCATTGGCACCCAAAACGGTAAACCTTCTCTGGCTTTGCTTCTAGTCTATTGACTGACTTGGGTTAAAGCCTATTTCCGGGCTTGTTTCTGGCTTGTTATCGGTCATTATCTCTCTGCAAACAACAGGCTGGCGTAGAGATAAGGATGGAAGTGACACTATGGTGGTTAAGCATCTCATCAAAATTCTTGTCGAGATACAAACCCTGGAAAAAGACGGCTTCGAAATACCTTTGTAGCTGCAGTATTATAAGCCATCCTTAAGTTAAGCAATTGTACAGTTCTTTTGCGCATAGGTGCACCCAGTACATTAGCCATGTTGACCTTGTTAATAGTCTTATAGTTTGCATTTATCATATAACCAAAGATGGCGAGTTCCTAATTATGAGAGATGTATAGCATTCTGAGTGTATTTTTTCTCAGCAATGCAAACTCACTCGTGACTAATTCTTTACTCTTTGCGGCTATTCAGACACTAGCCTTATTGGCGAGTTATAAAACACATTGATACCTACAAATTGTCTATTATTAAGCAGTATATCGACGTTTAGTTTAAGAAACTCGTTGTTCTACATTTTGCTATGGGTACTGTACAGACTACATGTGACTCTAATATATCTTCTTGGATTGATGGATTGGAAATCACAGTTTTCTCCGAGGCCTCTTACAAGAAGAATCATCAGACAATTTTCGAAACCAATAATCGTAAAAGTGAATTATTTTTAGTATATTGCGCCATAAATACCTTCGTTGGAACATTTTTACTCACCCTGCATGCTTGTCTAAATAAGGTCGATATTATATGCATTAAAATGAGGTTGCTGCTCGTCGAATCGAATGAAGTATAATTAAGTTAGCAACGTTTTATGGTATACTGTGTCAAGCTGAGATGGGTTAATCGAAGCGAGTTACT
>CM067353.1:38305684-38330684 GCA_034190875.2 Urechis unicinctus | reverse complement strand
ATGAATCACATAATCTCGCGTTCAAGAGGCCTCCTTAATTAAGCGTAATGCTATTCCGAATCGCTATCATCGAGATAGTTAGGTAGACTGTGCATGTTGTGTCAGGAAAATTCATAATCATCCCAGAGATTTAGCAATATGGATGTTGTTAAGGTCCAATACGATAGCGATTATGGTTGTAGGGGATTAAGCAATCCGGTTAGTAATTACTACTTAAAGGCAAGTGGTACACGATTACTTAAGCACATGGTAGCGAACCGACTGAAAAAACATTTTGAAAAAACGGGGTATTCAACATAATCAAAATGTCCACTGCTGTCATTTTGAAATAAATATATGATGAACAAAATTATTTAATTATGTTCCCATTAAGACACAAAGCATTGCTAGCTTATTTCTTCCATACCCTTGCATACCATTTTATGATATGTATTGACGACTTTCGGCAGATTGGTAAAGACGTACCATTCAAGTAGTGATAATTGCTGCTTCAAGATGTCGGTGTTGAATGTCTTAAAGACACTGCCAAGATCAACAAATAGGTCACAATTGCCATGGCCGGTGAGTTTAAAGCAGTTTGTGTCGCGCAAACGACAACTGTTTGTTCATCGAAGCTAGACTTATGTTGTAAATACACATAAGCGCCACAACCATAAACCACCAAACAAAAACTGATCATATAAGAATATTTAATCTCATCCAAGCTTTGCCTGTAAATGGTCAGAAATTCAAGGTTATTTGATACACCTGTATTGTAATACAGATATTCCAATATTATCGTTCAAAACACCTTGCAGCTATCCATTGTCATAGAAGAACGACTGCAACGTATAGATACATAACAACTATCTAATGTCATCCAAGCCCACCCAGTTAATACAAAATCATTCATTAAATTGGATCCAGGCACACACTAGCGCACGTCATCATTCATTGATTGATGTGCATTACACTTCACCCAACTATGCTCCCAATTCGCCATTTAGCGTTCTAGTCCGATGTTTCCATGAAACCAATCAACATGTGTCGTATATGGCAATGGATGGTTGAAACGCATTCTAATGTAATTCACGAAAATATCTGTGTTCGGAGTGCTTTTCAATTTTAGCTGTAGTGTTGCTAAATTATTAATGCGGCCACTGTTTGTAATATCAACAAAAAATGCTATTTCCTTTTTGCCTTTCGATCTAACATGGCCCATGTCCTGAGAAAATATTCACGGCGAAATTTTTTACTTTCTGATACCTATGACGAGGAATTTATCAATAGTATTTGTCACATGTTTTAATCATGTCAATGTCACAACCTACATAATCTAGTCATTACATTTAGATAATCGATCTTGCTGACACTTGATGAAATGCCGTTCAATTAATAATAAAACAATATTAATCGCTATCCTAAAAATTATGCATGTGAGTATATATCTATGTTTTTATGCATCTATGCGAGTAAGGGAATGGAAGTGTGAATTTATATGCATATATGGCGTATATGGTGGTATTGGAATACTCAGTCAACAGTCAACTGGTTAATCAACATTGTTGAATTATCAACCTGACAATAGTTCGATGAAAAGATAAACCCATTTTTTTTTCAATCAGTCTAAACTTGCAACACTTTGGAATACCAATCAAAATAAACCAATTGTTAAAAATGGACTTTTTAAAATATTTAATTCCTACAATTTACGGCTGATCATTATGCGCTCAGCCTGTTTTATTTATGTTTATCAGCCACTTACCTCTACGGTAATTGCACATAAACCAATATTATTGCTTCATAACGTCGTAAATCATAACCACTGTAAATCACCTTTAGTAATTTAGGTTAAAAGCCATTGGCATATCATTATGTTTATACGTGCAATGAACGTCTATTAATTTTGCTTTTATTACTGTTGCATTTCTTCTTGCAAAAACTAATTGTGTAATATAAGTTACATTACACTGCCGCGTTGATGTATTGCGATGCGTTAAGTATAACCAGGTTAATATTTAGTTATGTTTAAACTATTCGCCGTCTAAGAACATCAGAACGAGCTTAACAAGCTGAATATATCCATGGACATCAATGAGAAATGTACCGATATATCATAATCCATAGCTCTGCAGTCAATCGATTAAGCTGCAATGCTAGTAACTGCATTGAATACAGCATTCGCTAAGTTACAGGTCCGATACGTCATTAGTACTGCGCAGAGCAGCATGGCATTGCGGATATTTCACAGAAACCAGTAATAACTTATGATACAGATTAACGACCACCAATCAAATAGAGTTCTTGAAACTTTTATCACCAGTTATGTTACTCACAATAAAGAACTGAAGTCATTTGAGAACGAGTTCGCTCATGTGTGGCTGCTCCACGGTAGAAGCATTAAACATAAAAAAACTTCCATTATATAATCAGCTTCACTACGCTACAAGCAACTGGGATACACCGGCGGATGTGTTTAGCTATGAGATCAGCATAATATCTACAGTTGCGATGGTATAGTAACGCAGTAGTTCTCTCTGTGCAGCCAACTGTCTCTACAACAGGATCCGATATATAGGCAACACACCAGTCGTATTTAGAACATGTGGACCGGTTACGGAAACCTAAGCGCTTGCTACATATATATATATATATATATATGAGGGAACGGTTACTATATTATGGCATAAATGAATCAGCATTGCAGCATTCGTTCAAATCTGTGTCCTACATCTACTGTGCTACGATGTCGCAACACAAAATCAAATTTGACTCGTAACAAGTACAAGTATTGTCAATAACTGACGAAAGCGTTAACTTTTCAACTCACATTCGGTTTTGTATAACGAATAGACAGTTTGCTAGTATGTTATTACGTTGTGTCTGCCATAAGTGCGGTCGTTTCATGTTGTGCATTGCGAACAGAACATATGATATGTAGACTCATATGTATATTATAAGCGATCATGGATAATAAAATGTTTCATTAGCGAATGTCAATATAGCATGGTGGCAATGTAGCGTTAGAAAAGGGGTATTATGCGGCGTGCGTGACTTGCATTGAAATGGAGTCAATCAATTTATATATTTGACAGCTGCTATTAAGCTGTGACAGTTGACGTCCAGGGTTTCTGGAAGCGATGATCTGCTGGTCTCGTCATCTATCTGACGTGCAGCTCCAAAGGAAAGCTTACATAGGATAACCCCTGAAATGATCATAATGCTGTTAAATTATTAAACAGCGCATTGGTCATGGATGGTCAAGTGAGTGTCAATTAACTTAAATTGGCGGTTTTATGATATGATGCACAATGTGACTTGATCATAACAGACCATCAGAATATTATCAGCATTACATGCTCTAGTTGATAGCATAACATTTACAAATTGCGCTAAGATGATTAGTCCTCAGTTCGGACACTAAATAACGATATAGGCTTTTAACCAGATGCTTCGAAACGTATAATAACCAGTAGTGTATCACGGTAAATACAGTGACCAATAACATGGTCAATGTGCGACGTTGAATTTCGCCTGCATCTAACGTTGGCGCTAAGTTGACAACCCGACCAAAACACATCCGGGCCCACTACAGTGTTGATAGCATAGATATTTCAGCTCACTTTATGAATGCACGCACAAACTTGCATCAGGAGCAGTTAAAGACCAAATCGTTAACTTCTATTCGGCCATGGACAAGATAAAGAGCTTATAGCGACATATTAATATTTGACAACACTTCCGGGTGACAAAGTTATTGACGCTCTCATTTATATTGAGTCTACGAAGAGATCAACCCTTTAAGTGTGGCATATCGTATGATTCATTGTGCAATGGGATCACAGGGCTGCTGGCTTATGTTCTGTATCATAACTTGGGCGGGTCGACTACAATTCACATTGTAAAATATTATACAGCAAGTCATGTATAATTGGGCCTACTAACGAATGCATTTCAAGTGATATTATGCTTATGAAAGAGAACGGCGATTAGAGGCAATATCTATATAGCTGTAATCAAATGACAGTGAAATATAATGTTATGAACAAGAGTGTGTGCCTTATTTGAAGCAAAGAGCTGTCATATATGCCTTGAGCAACTGAAGCTTCCATTACGACCATTCATTTCAATCTGGGGTAACTTGGCTTCATTTGCTTAACGCTGCTCTGATGGAATTATATAGACTACGATTCTCTCGCACAAATGCAATATCATATATCAGAATAATACTATTGGCGTCATTGCAGTCTCTCTGAAAGAGATTCAGCCGAAGTTGTATTCATCTTGAGAGGTACTCTACTATCTGTCTGACATCCAGGATAATTGCCAGATTACATAGTGTCCGATGTTTGCGCTGATGCGGTGGCTATATTAATACTCATAACGATGTAGAATACATACGTGATTATCCACCTAGTTGTGCAGTCAGTGGCACAAATGGTTTACATGAATATTTTATACTACTCTCTTCTAGCAGTCAGGGTATCGGGAAGCATCCTATGTCAGTCATCGGATCCCGAACAGCATGTAATACGGACGATGACATATTTTATTTGTAGATAAAAGGCTGTTTGATAAAACATATAACGTTTGTTTGCGCGCCACTAGCTTAAACCTGGCAAAATTTATTAGTGAAGGTATCGCATGAGTCATATATATGTAAAGCGTCTACAATATAGCTCAATTTTTCCGACTCATTGTGTTACTACACAAAGATTTATGGTTCTTTACAAAACAAACGCAGACTGTGATGTGTGGACAGCCGTATGACGCCACAATTTAAAGCAAATTCGAGTTTTACACGTACCATCACTATCATGGTATGCGAACATTTTGTAAATTGTGAGGCCCTTCGTTATTACGTTAATCAGGGCACTTGTTACACCTCCCGAAGTCACTTGCTGCATATTCTACTGATGGTGACGTGCGATGTAGGCACATGAGAGTATCCAGTTACGTCAATTCTTACGACACCAATATTCATTTTATCGAGCAGCAGCTTGCAACCATAAACATTATAGCTGTTATCACATTAATAATATAGTGAACAACGTCCCCGGCAGAGAATCGAACCGTCAGAGCATTAATCATTTTGGCACAGAGGCAAGTGGTGCGTTCACCAAAACAGTGCATTTTCGGAATTTTCACGTTCAGTTAGAATAATGCTGATATCGCCTAAGCATTGAAGTGCAATGTAGTTATATTTTGAATCATCCGTTGTCGGTAAAAAGACGACTGCGAAGTTCAGTTACTTTAAAAAACACAAATGGTCCAATTATCTTATCTGCATATTGGAATTGCATATTAGATGAATGATAAGATTAGGTGACTATGCCTAACACAAACACTGGACATCAACTGCAATTGAAATATCGTAACTGCCAGCTATTTGAGATTGATATAGATAAGAATTATTAACTCCATTACAAAACATGAAAGACTGCGTAACACTATCTTTCAAATGTCACCTACCTGTAACCCGGCGCCTTAAAATGCAACACCAATCACATGTCAAACAAGGTAATGGCATTTGTGGTGCATGATTAATGATGGCAGGATTTAACATCAGAACGAATTGTAACTACATAGTCCTTTAACGCAGGGCTTGGTTGATATGGTGATTTTTTCACAAGGGCAGTCGTATATTACCTTAATACCGCTGTTAGGCAAACGGGGTGTTCCCTTGGTGCCGAAAAGGCATTTGGTATGCTGGCATCGCGAACAACACTTCCTGTTTGACATCTCCGCCCTCATAACAATACACTTTACTGCAAGTAAATGACTCCTTTCTTGGAATCGTATCGAGCAATCACGTCATATCTTGGCATTCGGCAATATCCAGTAACTACTGCGTATAATCCATATTAACATATGTTGCAATAAAAATTTATATCTGCAGCAAATATATCGACTTCCAACTGGCGAGGCAGTATTTTGAGCTAAACGGTTGCTTGTTGATGTCAAAGCTCGTATTATAAAACAGGAAAGGTTATTGGCGTAGCACAGGCTTTTAATTGCTGCATTGAGAATACAAGATACGGAGTTATGTTATTTCTAAATCCTAAGGGTGCAAATACTAAAACTAACAAATGATGAGGTCGCTGACAACAATATTGCCGGTTTGGACGAATCTTGACGGATTATAGACACGCACATTAATGAAATAACACAATATGGAACTACAACATGGCACATATCAAGTGACAGAAGTGTGAGGAGCAAAATTATTAGGCTGTCGAAAAGCATAGTGTTATGCGTGTGGATGTTTATTGAATATATTCATGATTTACGTGTTATTAACTTATTTGTTCGGCCTGCATCGATTTAATGGGTCATAATTAATATTTTATACTTTAATGATCGGGCAATTTATGGCACACCACACAACTCCCAACCTTATCCATAGCTTTGCGACGTCAATAATACACAGCAGCCTCCTTATTTGCCTCCCTTTGTCGCTACTCCAGAACATTATAATTTAATTTGTAGATGATGCAGTTATATTGGACTTGCCTAGTTGCCTACAACGTCAATGATGTGAACCGATTATGATACATGGCAGAAAACTTAAGTCGCTGGCTTAAAATGCATTGCGGTCCTCATTCAATTGCATGTGCAACTTAGTGCAGTAAGCTGCAGTTAGATATGCCATTAAATTTACATTTACACTAACTTTAGCGAGATTCCGCCTTAGTTCATAATACGTGAACTTATGCTAATGACATTGTATAAATGTAAATATTGCATAAATGTTAATATAATACATATTTATGCTCATAATACGCTCTGAGCCAGTCATCGGCCACCGTGTGGAACATTTATATAGCCTTCCAACCACTGTACACTAATCCATAACGTGTGGTAGTAATCTTAATACTTAACATCGCGCCTTTGGTTTTAAACAGTAAATTGTCCGACAGTTTAATGATATAACTAGATCATGCAAAGCAGCCTAACATATGTGTTAGCGCCTACACAGCGCATTTTTGTCAAACAGGATTTTTTGTGATGTAGTTAAAGCACATCATTGAAAGTGATTCTTGCTGCGTCATAATATCGTGATGCAATATATAAAACACAACGAAATTGCCAGGGTCAGCAAATAGATTAAAAACCTCATTGCCCTTGAGCCTTGTGATGGTTGAATAATTTCGGTACTATATTATATGGACGTTTAGCATTTCAGTAATTCAAGACTTAGACACAATAAAAATAATGTTAACACATGATACATATTTTTCCCATAATATTCATGTGGCATCACAAAGCAATTTTGGTCCCAGTAAGGACGATCGCTTGCTCATCGATGCTTGCGTCGAGTTGTTAATTTTCAAACTCGCAACCAAAATTGTGAACCTAACACATATTAACTCAAGCATGCATTGTTAACAAGGTATACCACTCTTATCGTTCAAAGCACCATCCAGCCATCCAGTGTCATGTAAGAACGACAGATTCAATAACAGAAAAATACAACGCATCAAACGAATGGGATCCAAACGCAGCCAGCAAATGAGTACGATGTCATTGATTAATTCAAATCCAATCACACCAATGCATTGCCCGAGGGATCTATAAAGCGTCCTTGTGCACGTCATTCGTGATTGATTGCTGGGCGTTGCATTACATCCAACTATGCACCGCATTATCTATTGAACCGTGTTGCTTTCCTGTCCGACTTTCCGATGAAACCGGAAATCGTTTGCTGCGGTGGATGGTCAAAGCGCATATACAAATTCTGCTACGATATTTTCCATTTGCTTTTACTTTTACGATAAATTTATCATATATGATTGTAGTAGGAGTTAATCATATACTAAATAAGTATATATATATATATTTATATATATTTATATATCTATATATATATATATAATATATATATATAGAATATATACATATATATATATATATATATATGCACATTTATATATATGCATATGTATATATATACATATATATATTTATATATATATATATACATATATATGTATTTATTATATATATATATGTATATATATATGTATATATATATATATATTTTATATAAATATATATATATTTATATATATACATATATATATATATATATATATATGTATATGTATATATATATATATCTATATATATATATATATATATATATAAATATCTTTTCGTATACTTGGGTCCACGAAATGATATACTAGTATGTCCACATAACGTCAATGCACATTTTCTGTCAAAATAATTGAAAATATTTTCGTTTGACCATGCGAATATGATAATCTAGTCTTAATAACGTACAAACATAATCTTTCACGAGTGATTACTTTGGATTTAAAATATTATGGCGAAATTAAATTCTAACAGCTAACCGTTCGTTGACATAACCCACAAACATATATATGTTCCATACAATTATACACAATTCGATCAAAATAATGTTTAATCATACCAAAATAATGTTTAATCATGTATGCTGGGTATGTTTATTTGTAAAATTTAAATTTTGGATTTATTATTAATTTCCATTAACGAATTTTTTTCCCACCTTATTCATCAACCTACAACATTGAATTAAATCGCGAACCAATGGTTCATAGTGATTTCATCTGCAATAAATATTATATTTCTAATCCATATTGACTGAGAATGATTAAAAAATGCAAATATGGGCAAGAAAGGTTGGATTTTTACGTATAAATTAGTGTTTTAACCTTTCGTGAACGACCTTTCGATGACCAAAAGTAAATACCAAGAATAAGAAGTGACAAAGAGATTTGTATTTGCATTTAACTTTTTCATTTTATCCATTAAAATATGCCGAGTAAAGAATTGATAATTAATGATAGCAAAAATACTCTAAAGGAATTTATATATATGTATGCATAAATGTTTATATGCATATAAATATATATAGGCATATATATATATATATATATATATATATATATATATATATATATATATATATATATATATATATATATATATATATATATATATATATGCACATGTATATTTAATATATTTTATATATATATATATATATATATATATATATATATATATAGATATATATATATATATATATATATATATATATATATATATATACATATATATATATATATAAATATATATATATATCACCGCTTCGGCCATGTAAGGACATCAGGAGGCGAACGATACGAAAATGTCCTGTTCTTCTGGAGTAAGAGAATCTTTCACGTCTTAAGTAAGTGATGAGAATATTACCAACATATCGTGGCGCAGGTGACTGCCTTAAATCAACCATTTACTTAGTTACACGCCCTATATAATACTTGTAAAGAACAGAGCTATTTAGGTTTATTCAGAGACGAGCGAAGATCTTGACACAGATATGATAACCATTGATAACGTAGGTTTTCATGAATTCTATCAAGAGATACATTACTCACAATAGGGACTTAAAGTCGTCTTTTTGACTGCTCTTTGAAAGGCATTTCATGATACATTCATTTTCATCAAGCTACATTCTGCTGGGATACAAATGAAGGGGTTTTGACATCAGTATAAAATTTACATATGCGATAATATGAGTTTTCAGCGCTTATCCGTGCAGTCAACTCTCTTTGCAAAATACGAACTGATTTATAGGCAGAACAGCAGTTGGGTTTAGTACATCTGGACTAGCTTCAAAACTTTATGAGTTGCAATGTTTAATCCTTTTACAACATCATTGTGAGCTGCTTTCGTAAGTATGCTTAAAGTACGTACACTCTCTGACGAAATAATTACTAAATACACATTGGTGCACTTGAATTAAATGAAACCAAAACACTTGCTACTAATATATGAGGGAACGGTTGCTACATTATGACATGAATGAACCAACTATTTCGCAATTACAAATATCTGCCTCCGCCCAGTCACGATAAATCCCATATGGCTACATAACACCACATCAATTTCGACCCTCCAGCACGACAATTTTAAAATTATTCTAAAATTGTCAATGACCGAAGTAGGCATTATCATATGATTTTGTTTAATTCTGCGAATATTACCTTGTAGCAGCAATAGTCAGGGGCGTAGCTGGGCCTGTTACGAAGTATAGACCCACTTGGCATGGGGGGTTCGAGGGACCTCCCCCGAGATTTTTTTAAACTATAGATCCAATCTGGTGCGATTCATTTTTGGAAACGATGTGTAGGCCCGGGGTACCGTGCCTATTGGAGCTGCGCCGATGATAGTAAGAAAGTGGTAAGAAAGAATGGGACTGACTGAATGTCGCAATGAAGAACATTTCACAGATACTAGTTAAGGAAAACCACACATTATTGCACTTTGAACATTCAGTTACATCAGTGGTAACTCGAGTGCATCTTCTTAACAACAGATCTGATTCTATTTCAAGGAGTGTGTTCCCATGGCTCAACGAATCATATTATATATCAGACGCATACAATTAAACTCTCTGTACGCTTTTCCATAAATGACTGCGTCAATCATTGCATTACCAGTAATAGTTTTGACACATATCAGATTGTCACTAGTAGCTGGGTATGACGCTTATTGCTGGAAGAAAATGGAGCTTTTTCTATTATACTTCTCCGCATTGGAAGCGCCCGTCCTGAGGTTGTACTTTTGTGCATGACGTAGGCTGTTATATTGATGATATCAACGCTGCATCATACGTAGGGCCATGATGCGCTCTGGTAGCATTGTCCGCGGCTCCGTGTACCAATAACATATATTAGGGGAGATTAAGCGCCCCACAATGACCATTATGGCGCTCTCATTCATGTGCCGGGATGTTTTACTGGCTATTAAACTTTTCGTTTGAATCCCGTTTATAACTTGCCCCCATATTTCATATCATTTTACAACATTAATCATCTGAAAGCACAAGGAAGTATGAAAATTCTGTAGAAGAGATAATTATTCTCTATTATAGTAGGGTGTACAAGAAATGTTAATGCTGATATCATTTATTAAGTATTTTATAGTCAAATTACATGGTAAATCACACTGCACATGTGTTGGCATGTCCAAGTCAAGCAATTGTAAATAATTATTTTTACACTTGCATCAGTTGATTATATGTAAACTCGAATAATTATATGATGAATTTATTAACTGCGTTCAAAGCGTCTTATTCTTAATGTACCAGCATCAAAAATGGTCATGTTTTTTTGTATCTCAGTTTCCATTTCACATGAGATAAATAATGAGACCAGCCGATCACAACTTCCGCAAACCCTTGACGTCAACTGTCACTTGTCAACATAATCTGAGAGATATCTAACTTTGATATAAATAGCCAATTGATTAACTTCAATATAATGCAAGTAACGTCTTCTATATACCGATATCTTTCTACCCTTAAATTAGCATCGCATAATTTATTTACATTTGCATTGGCAGGTAACGCAAGATGATATAGATGTCCGCCTAAAATTTATACTTCAGTTCATTTATTTTATTTGGTCACTTACAAATGACATTTAGTAATTGTTCGCAGAGTTTGGCATGGTTCTGTCTATAATATTACAATCATAAGTTTTAAACTTGAACACATTTCAAATCATTTAAATGACTTACACAGGTTATTGTATGCTGTAACGCATTTGCTGACTATTTAATCAATCAAACGACACTCCTATGATGCATGCTGCATTGTACTGCTTTAAATATATGCAATGGATGCATTCATTTTCGGAGGGGTGTCACTTTGAAACACTAATTAACGAGGCAGACACACACCTAATCGGTCGATTAATGCCAAAAAACAGACATAAAACGTTATTGAATAAAATATTACCTAATGTGAAGAATTATTATTCATAATTACATATACAAAGATTAGCACACGTCATGATTTGCGGTCATCGCTCTCAACCAGATAAGTTGGCTTACAATTTAAGAGCCATATTGCATTCCACATCGATGTAAGTAGCGTTGTTATACGGGCCGGTTAAAGAAGATGATCTGCCTTGTTCAATTATAATTGTTACATAATCATTTTCGTTCCCGCATGTTTTAGTAATATTGCGTTGGTTGTACCTTAAAATTAATATATGCACGGTATGGTGTCTGACGCCTCTTAGATTGCGTGTTACCGGTTGTAAGAATAAAATGATTATATCTATTTCCAAAATCATGTTATGAGACATCCGGTGTATGTGGCCTTAGTCAGAAAGACTGTAAGTCAGGTAGTAGCCTCACCTCACACAAATACAAAACACAGAAACAACCCCAACCACAAAACTGTTCAGAATAACAGAATCGTAAGAACTCATAAGTAGAACTGTTGAATAAGATAAAGGATGAAATAATAAATTTGTATGCCCATCCCCAAACCCCCCACCCCCTCCCATCTTCTTACATGGTCTAGGGCAAGGTCATTACAATGTTTATGTAAGTTGATGAAAACCCGAATTCGTCCACGAGCTATGTGTGCCTATGTATGTATTTATGTATGTATGTATGTATGGTATGTATGTATGTATGTATGTATGTATGTATGTATGTATGTATGTATGTATGTATGTATGTATGTATGTATGTATGTATGTATGTATGTATGTATGTATGTATGTATGTATGTATGTATGTATGTATGTAGGTATGTAGGTATGTGGGTATGTAGGTATGTAGGTATGTAGGTATGTGGGTATGTATGTCTGTTAGTACACATTGTTGCGACACACAATGATGTTGTTACTGGTAAGTATGATTTGTTAAAGAAGATTCAAGAGTGGCAATCAGTCTAGCTCTGATTAATCGGACAATATCGGCCGCTCGAAAGGCGTTAATGACCGGATATCTTAGCCAGCGACCGAGGTATAAATACTTCTTAACAGGATCGAATGAGGTAATGCCTTATGAGCAGGGAAATTAAGCCAATGATCGCGCTTTTCCTGTGACACTTACTTGAGTGCCTATTCAGGTTACAGTTGTGTGAGTTGTAGAAAAGAGTAACTGCGCCATATCGCTAAGGTAAAATGTCTAGCACGATTTCCAGCCGCACGGGGCTTAGGTTGATTAAGTTTGTCCGGGTAGGTCCATAACGTTCGCCTGAGAAGATGATTGCTATATATATACACATATATTTATATATATATACATATATTGATATTTATATATATATACATATATATATATATAAATATATATATATATAGGATATATATATATATATATATATATATATATATATATATATATTTATATATATATATATATATATATATATATATATATATATATATATTTATATATATAAACATCGTAAGCCAAAGATGACTTCTCTCGTGAGGACCAATCATCTACGTATTAAACGGTTGTAGTATGCTTTGAGTTTGTTCATTATTGATAAACGATAAACACTCACTAGCCATAGGTTCAAAAACATAACTCTGAATATTTCTTATCTTGCCACACAGTCTGTCCCTGGACCTAGTGAAGCTGATTAAGTCTAGGTAGCAGCACGTATTCAAGATTGCGTGTATATCGCCTTCCACAGATTATTCAGAATAACCGGCATAATGTCAAGCTGTGCATAAGAACACCGCACTAAGGTTTTATGTCGTTGTTAGTCCGTTTCGAAATCAATGCCGTACCAGGGATTCTCGTTGTCACTAGATGGCAAGTTATGGTGTTATGAAGCTATTCGTTCGGCCTGCAAAGATTTTAATGGCCATAACCCAATGGCCAAGCCATGTGCAGAATGCATTTCTGTCATACACATCAGTTTGCAAGAGCACTGTGCACCAGTAATGACTTCTGTGCAGTCGCTTACGCTCATCTCACATCCGTTTCTCCACTACCCTTTTGCACGTTCATGATGCAAGCCAAAAGCGTTTCATGTGAACGAAGCACCTGCAAAAAAGTAAAAACGAACACCAAACTTCACGTGAACTAGCCTAATTGTATACGTCGGCAAAGGTACACCGATGACTGTAAATGGCAGTGCATTTATACTTATCGATAATTATTGGTGTTGATTAGGCTATCAAAGTCCTTAGTCACTGATTGACATCTATAGTGGTAATATTATTTCAACCACAATTCATCAATAAACGCCGATCATCCGGTATTCGTTCTATAACTTACATTATAACGGCTAGTTAATTACTTCAAATGTTCTCAAACCACTTTGAACCAAATGGAGTCATAAGCGAGGTGTGCCATAATGGTTTTATGGTACTAGATGTGTCATGTAAATAAGATGCAGTTGCCAACAAGGTGATTTCGTCGGTGTTTATGTCGTTTGTTACAGCATCTCGTAGGCGATTGGGAATTACATTGCCCTCATTATACTGATTATTTCGGTTATTTACAAACATTGTATTTATCTCCTACTAACCGTCATTTCACGGGCACTTGCTCTCTCGAAAAAGCCACTATGCATGGTTGAGGCAAATTACAAAACCCATGTGGTTGATTGATGGCCGCTTGCTTTAATCAAACACCGCTCTGCGTTCTCTTTATAACCTTGCATCCTTCCCAACGGGCGGTATAATCAAACCAAACCACATGTGTCAAGCATTAAATGAAGCAGAAGAAGGTCAGAAAACGCCTTTACGTGATGAACTAAGATGTATTGGTACCGGTTGCCATCCTCAAATACTGACTATCTTTAATAAACTCTCCCTTGATCAGCGCTTACGGGTGCATTGAGCTATTCAGCCCAATAATTATGCCTTTGTCAATTTTGCCACTTGATATGTGCCATGACGTCATTTCACCTGGTGTAGTTTTTAACAGGGAATATAATGGTGAATGATCTCATCAGATGTTGGATTCAACATTTACACACGATCAATTTAGCTATAACATAACATCATTCCTTTCATTCTCAAAGTGGCAAATGCCGGTCTCGCACGAATCATCAAACAACCGTTAGGTAAATATAACCTGCAACATATCAGCCCGTGGGTAAGTGGACAATGCTACAAAACTGCGAAAGCTATAAAGAAATTCAATCGCATTGCAATTTTTCGATTATCCAATAATACTTGCTTCAGAATAGACCCTACCGCCTTCATCATTTGGCGCTAGCGTTTGCTGTCGGTACATATATGATTACATAATGATAAGTTGATATACATAATGATATGTGAATGTTTTATAGGTAAGTTACGATTAACCTTGTGAACGAAACATCATGTCAACATGGCACTGCATTATATGACTGTATACTTACCATTCATGCTGATAAATACACATATAAATGCACATTTCATGCGTATACACACATATACCCATATGCAAACATTAACACACATGCACATTATGTAAGCTTGTACTAGGGTATAATCCCATCACCTAAGATGTTGCACAAATATCGTCCCACAAAATTCGTGAGAATATGTAAATAACACAAGCAGACGCCAAGATGTATATCTTGAAACATACCCTGTACAATCATAGGCAAATGGTACCAATACATATTCGTTGATTACAAAGTGTGGCATAATATCTAACACAAAGACATTGCCAAGATCGGAAAATAAAATGCAAATCTCATTGCCCTTGAGTCATGTGATGGTTAAAAGGTTTCGGTATTATATGATCGGAACCTTTTGCATTCCAAACTTTCTTAATTGTGTCACCGTACCAAACATTATCAAACATGATACGGCTTGTTCAACAATATATTCTGTCGGCACCAAAAAGCAAATTTCTTCCCGGAAAAAAACCGTTACTTGTTCATCGATGCTTGCGCCATGTTGTTAATCTTCAAACTTGCGTATATATATATATAGATATATATATATATATATATATATATATATACATATATATATATATATTATATATATATATATGTATACATTATCTATAATCAAACTTACAAAGAGCGCCTTTCAAATTATTTATAGGTGTTACAAAGACAGCCACAATATGTTGTAACGCATTTGCTAACTGTCTAACTGCCGCGGAGTTACTGTGGTGCAAGATTTCGACATGCTACTTTGATATTGGAAGAATTTTTACTGAGCTGTTACGAGTTCTGCGTCAAATTTTTTGACACTTAGATTTGTCGGTTTGTAAATAGTCATATAACGACATTCTCGCTTGCTTTAAACAGCATCGTCTGAAACCATGTTATTCAGACACCGCCGACAATCTAATACATAAGTGTATCGACCTTATAAATTTTCTGCCTGCAATGTATGTCTATATAAAACATGTTAAGTCAAATATAACTATGTATAACCATAATTATATATTATAGGTCCATGACATTTGATTAACACTGTGCGTCATGCTAATATTACCTCATGAACGAATATAGATTATTGATTCGTTACGCTTTGTAATTGATGATTCTTAATCTTATATTACTTTTCCTTACTTTGCATATGCAAGGCTTATTGTAAATAAGCGAGATGCTTCTGTTGTATTGTGTTGCATAAATTTGTCAATTATTGAATTTTAGTCCCTTAGGGAAAAAGGCAGTTATACAATCACATGCATACGGGGGTATGCTAGCAAATCAGCAATTACATTGTATTCCTAGATGACTGATCTAATATCATCGATGTTGTGATGGCTGACATCAGCGATCGTTCTCCAGGAAATAATATTCGATCGAACAACCCTTAATCCTCAGACTGAACCTGCAATTCATTCGTATAATGATAAAACTCATTGCAAAACTTAACGATAGTCGTGAATTATTTGCAAGAATGCACCTTGATTGCAGCAGTTAAATGTCTTTGCAACTGAGTTACGCTTGTCCGTTTTAGGTACTTGCACCTGCTGTGTTGTTCTGAACAGTGTTGCCTTGTAGACATTGGTGCTTATCAGTTTAATATAATCTGCGAATATGTGTTTGACGATGACTATTTTGTGGTCTTTCTAAAGCTCTTTTGCTACTTTTGGCGAGCATACAATGATGATAGAGCTGAGTCAAGCCTTATCAGCTGTCTTCATATTATGTCAATGATCAAAAACGAATAATGTTGCTACCTCAAACTAACAGATAGATATTTGCCCTCCTTGCTCAACATTGACATCGTTTTATTTCTCTATTTCCGCCAACATGCATATTAATCAAGCATCTTAACTCACTAACCGATGTACGGCATATACCGTCAAAATATGTCAGCGTGACACCGCAAGTTGATAAACGGGGACATACTAACTGGTTGATCAGATATTGACTATTTGTATCCGATGACGTGCCTACATCAGTTTCTGCTTCCTCACCTGCGTCTTCTTCGAAACAATCATAAATGACCTAGGAACTATTTGCGCTGGTAAATACTGTCCGCACGGCAAAAAACTGTCATGCGGTGCTTCAGATTGAACAATGGGCCTTTAAGCTTTGTTGCTTTTGACATGTTGTCCTGTAACAAGTTATGACAAGATTGAATATTGGGTTTTAATGGACGTTGAATTGTCAATTATGACTCAGGAATCATGCATAGATGAACTGCAGCGAGCATTGACCCTGAATCATCAGCTTACTTGGTTCATAAGCAAACGCATTATCAATGGTTTACGATCGGACACATCCTTGCAAAACCGACAAATAGAGAGCGCAGTATTATATGATTAGCTCTTCTGTACAGAAAAGCTAAAACGTATAATCGTAAATTATAAAAGATGTGTTATAAAATATACTGCAATAACTTGAGTTCAAAGGATATTCGGGATTGATATTGAGTCTTCAAGGTGCTATCAACCACGTGAAATGCCATAGGGCCATCCAGCTATAAAATTTTTATCATCCAAACTTATTCCGAATTAAAGGAAATAACTTAAAACCTGGTCGTAATTGCTAATACTCTCATATTTCAGAAACACTACCATCAGAAGCTACATCATCTGGGTGAATACGTTTGGAACGATTCACAGCATCTAGATAATGCTATGAACCGTTAACACAGGTCAGGATAAGGACATTGTTGTCGCGTCTAAAAGGACAATGTTGTTGCATCTAAATATTAATCACAAATGTGATTAGTCGCGGATTTTTTTTAAAATTAACCCTAATTACTATTATATGTCTTTGCAGTCTGCCTCATAATGTCGTCTCCCTACGACTTAAGGCCATATCAACCAGTCACAAGTTGTGTGGAATCTGGTGCTTCTAACATAGCATGTTGCAAGTTATAATCATTTAATAATAGTATTTTCCACTTTTTTAAAGATACATGGATCCGGGTGGTGCGGCCTCAGTCAGAATGACAGTAACTCCGCGAGCAGTCACATTCAATGAAATTACAATACACAGAAACAACACAAATAACATAGCAGTTCAAAATAACAGAGTGCGTGAAAACGAATGAGCAGAAGTGTTGCGAAGGAAAGAGAATGAAAAAAGAAAGTAAGTAACTGTTATTAGTTAAGCCTACTAAATGATTTCAGTACATGATTTCAGGTGCGTTTGTGCTTGTAAGGATCTTTGTATTGTATACCATATAATGTGTCCTATATGTAAGCATCTCACGTTCCATATGAATGCAAGGTCTTGACTATGATTCCGCCATTCCGAAAACCCCTTGTGATTTTGAGGTGTTTTCGGCACAGAGGCTGTGATCGCATAATGCGATAGCATCCTGGACCAATCCATAACACATTTTAAAAACATTACTAGACGATTTATTGTTTCCTAAATAATCCTTTTATGGCAAGCCGTGACTCCAAATGGCGTTTCTCGCAATTTACGACGCTCGTTGCAGGCGTCAAGGTCACCATAATGTTTATGGAAGTTAATGAAAACCAGAATTCGTCAACAAGCTGTGTTGTATGTATGTATGTATGTATGTATGTATGTATGTATGTATGTATGTATGTATGTATGTATGTATGTATGTATGTATGTATGT
Organism: Urechis unicinctus; assembly: GCA_034190875.2. NCBI lineage: Eukaryota > Metazoa > Annelida > Polychaeta > Xenopneusta > Urechidae > Urechis > Urechis unicinctus. Next base: position 38,311,890 of record CM067353.1, on the reverse strand, counting down.
ATGTATGTATGTATGTATGTATGTATGTATGTATGTATGTATGTATGTATGTATGTATGTATGTATGTATGTATGTATGTATGTATGTATGTATGTATGTATGTATGTATGTATGTATGTATGTATGTATGTATGTATGTATGATGTATGTATGTATGTATGTTATGTATGTATGTATGAATGTATGTATGTATATGTATGATGTATATATATATATATATATATATATATATATACATGTATGTATGTATGTATGTATGTATGTATGTATGTATGTATGTATGTATGTATGTATGTATGTATGTATGTATGTATGTATGTATGTATGTATGTATGTATGTAGGTATGTATGTATGTATGTATGTATGTATGTATGTATGTATGTATGTATGTATGTATGTATGTATGTATGTATGTATGTATGTATGTATGTATGTATGTATGTATGTATGTATGTATGTATGTATGTATGTATGTATGTATGTATGTATGCAAGGTCACCATAATGTTTATGAAAGTTAATGAAAACCAGAATTCGTCAAAAGCTGTGTGTATGTAGTATGTGATGTATGTATGTATGTATGTATGTATGTATGTATGTATGTATGTATATGTATGTATGTATGTATGTATGTATGTATGTATGTATGTATGTATGTATGTATGTATGTAGTATGTATGTATGTATGTATGTATGTATGTATGTATGTATGTATGTATGTATGTATGTATGTATGTATGTATGTATGTATGTATGTATGTATGTATGTATGTATGTATGAGTATTTCTATGTGTGCATATATTTATGCATATATTGATGCATGTATGTATGCATTCATGTATGCGTATATGGGATATATATGTATGGATTAATGTATATATAGAGATATATATTTATAAATAAACATATATATTTATATTCAGAGAGAGACACATATATATACACATAGATATAGAGATAATTAGGAGAGAGAGAGAGAGAGGAGAGATTTATTATATATATACATATGTATATATATATATTTATATATATAGATATATTTACATATGCATATATATAGTACATGTATATATATGCATAAATATATATATATATGTATGGTATATATTTTATATATTATATATTTATATTTACATATATATCAATAATTATATATATATATTTATATTTATATACATCAATATATATAAATACATATGTATATATATATATGTAAATATATACATATGAATATATATATATTTAAATATATATATATGCATATATATATGTATATATATATATATGCACATATATATATATCATCATATATATATATATATATATATATATATATATATATATATATATATATATATATCTATATATATATATATATATATATATATATATATATATATATATATATACATATATATGCTAGTTACGCCCGCCGCACAATGCCACCTTCCAATGTTTTATTACCGCCGAGCAATTGATTGACATTGACATTAGCAGATGCAATTAGGTAATTGTGTCGGTATTAATATAGATTACCTCATAGATACCGTGGGAAAAGTATTGGCATGGTCTTGTCAATAAGATAGCTCATGACATCAGCTTGGTTAATAATACAAGTTAATAACACTGCTGATGCTCTCATATAAAGTCATTTGGAAATAGTGATTTTATTACAAAAGTTTTCAGGCCTTGTCCAATCAGCCTCCAGTAAGAAACCCGGCTTGCTGCTGAAATGGCACGCTGAAACTCAACTCACCCTTTTTTCGATTCATCAAGCCGAAAAAATGGGAAATAATTTGCCGAATATTGTTAGCTCTTGATGTCTTTATAACGTATTATATTCTGGCAGCACAGCGTCACACAGTATGCGAGTCAAAGTAAGGTTTGACCCCCAAAAAATTGCAAAAAAAGTTTTTTTTTGTCTTTTTGTGTTCAAGTAGCTGTACTTAAGCGCTTCCTAAAAGTTTACCAAATTTGAGCCACCGAAAAGTGGTGAAATTACATAATATCCAATATGGCCGCCGTGGAATTATGAATGTACAGCAAACTTTTTAATGGTTGGTTTTAGACCCCATAAATGTATTACAAACATATATAAATGTGATACCTTAGATTCAAATATGGTCATGATGAATTCACCTGGATGTCCATATGACGTAGTATTGCATCATCATGACGTAGTGGGTTGCTGAATAGATCAAGACCGCCAGAATTGGTAGAAAACCAATATTTCGGCTCTTGATAATCAATCAGATGTACATACACAAGGAACCACAACTTGGAAGGGCTAATGAACCATCTACGTCATGGTCATACGCCATACGTCACACATCATAAATAACCAAAATGTCCCAAATAATTGACATAGTACACACCTGAATAAACTTATCAAGTTCAAGTGTCATTCACACAATATAATTGTTCAAAACACAGCATGGTTATTATCATCACAATCTTCTTCCTCGGAAACGTCTATGGTAGAATCACTATTTTGCGGATTGTAACATGACTCAGCTTGGCTGGGTCCACAAGCAGAAGTACACGGAAGACCGTACTTCCTGCAACTACATCGAGTATTACTACAACCTGTTGTACAATTACAATGGATAACCTTGAGAAGCCTTTCTGGTGCCGCTTTCTGGTCAGTAATATCAGGTAACATAATGTTGTCTTCACACTTCCAACCCCAGTCCTTAAGGTCCATGTTTTCATCCTTTCCCATCCACACCATGATCTGATAAAATGAACGTTGAGAGTGGAACTTTGCCGCAGATTCCGTTGGGGGCAATTTCTCGGGCTTCACAAATGATTTAGCAGATGAAACCTTTTTAGCAAGCAATGTATTTCTAAGGTTTACCAGAGAAGTGCCAGCTTTTCGTACAAACAAAGAAACAAAGACTTTGCATCCTGAATCAACTATTGTTGCCACATCCTAACCAGCTGCAGTAAAGGTCTTTGCACAAGCTCTTATCTGAGAATCATTTTTCACCACTTTTTGGAAAAGGGATTTCTTGCCAATACCATAAATCCTGGAAGTGCTATCACAACCTGTAAAAGCATGTACAAACAGCAGCTGTAAAGATTTGTCATTTCCCATGAGTTCCTTCAGACGGACAATATCATATACATGTTTTGCTTGCTTTTTGTCCGAACGAAAGTAGAGTTCCTCGTCATTTGCTTCACGATAGGCACACATTTGAATGAAAGCTTGTTTCTGGTCTTCATTCGTAGGTCTGCCAACCTTTTTGCGTTTACCACTTGGTTCAAGGTTGTATTTTGAAGAATATTCCGATCTGTCCGAAAGTTTGAATCACAGTAATGATGGTACACAAACTCTGGGGCATGCAAATCACGTGCAAAATATTCTATTCTAGCCTTTACAGTAAGTGCCCATTGATCAGTACGGGTAGCGCAAACTGCTGAAACAGAGTCCACAAAGATATCTGTTCTCACACAATTGAAACCGTCCTTGTCTCGTTCCCTTTCATCTGCAGACACCTTATAGCCACAATAGAGACAAACAGATTTACTATCAAAGGGTCCTAACGAGGTGCGCGATCTCCTCGGACCCGTACAATCAGTTCTTTCTTCGTTTTTGTGCTTAAGTGACAGTTCAATGTCCTTTTGATTCACATGCGTTTGTCGGCATTCTTTATGCACTACCGTTCCAGCGGGCACGACAACATTGATCTTCCTCTTGATGCTTGCGTCATTGATGACTTTTGCGCCTTTCTCACCTATCTTAACGGTGGCCTTCCATTTCCTGGTCACATAAAAGACATTTGTCGTGACTCACAGTTGCACTCATTCTGCAGACCTGAAATAAGTAACCGAAACAGTTCGTAGTAAGAGCATGAATATAATGAAATCATATAAAACACAAGAGTGTGCAACCACAAGTGGGCACAGCTCATTCGAAGATGATGGATCCTTCCCTTCCGATTAATCCCATATACAGGGACGGTTTATATTTTAATGGGTAGAACCCTTTAAACATGTGATAGCACTGATACAAATTATCTACAATTTTCACTGCTTTTGAAATTAGCAGCGTTCAATAGCAGGCTTCTTGCAATTTGGAATATTTCCAGCTTTGGCTTCCCATATAATGTAGGCATGACATTGAACCACATGGTTTCACTTTCATTATGACTATTCTATCTACTCAGGCCTGAAATGGGCCTATTTTAATCTTGTTTCACCTACCTTTAGGGTCAGGAGATGCAGAAGATAATTGGTAATATCAGAGTTGTCTACATGATTAGTTTGTTTTTGTTGATTTCAGGAATATTGTGTTAACAAGAGATAATGAAGTAATGAGCTGCTTTTGTTTTGATCTTAGGTCTTTGATGAAAGAATAGATGGCAGCACTGTAATCATGGAGAGCTAATTAGTAAAAAATTACATTGAAAATCAATATTTACCTGTATCCTTATCCTTGTTAGTCATTGTAATAAGGGCTTGTATGCTGGCAGTAACAACCAAATGCCAATTAGAAATGTGATTGTTTTAGATAACATGGGCCGGGATGGAGGGGGAGTGGCCTCATTGGAGGTTGGCGGGGCGGGGTGGGGTTCAGCTAGGATTTCCCCTAACGAACAGGGCACCTTCATCAGAACTCTGTCTCAATGACACTGAGCTGAAGTGAAAAAAACCAACTCCAAAAGCATGCTTACAACAGCGTTTTCGTGTGAGAAATAACAAATCATGAACCGAGAAGCCATTTCAAACAAATACCAAACAGGGGTAAAAATCCTGAAATTGACCAAGATTTACCCTCCAATTTTAGGAAACCTTTGCTATCTTAATGTTCAGAACTTAAAGATCATTGAAAAACCAAGAAACAATAGTTCTTGCAATTCCTTAATTAATTGGGAAACATAAGGTTTCCCTAATATGTACCCAAAATACCAGTTTTTGGGTAGGGGTGCCCCTATTGCACCCCCATCGGGATGTCACACATGAAAGAAACCAGGTTCAGGTGAAAGGTTGACCTCAAAAACATTAGAAAACATACTTACATAATCAGTTTTAGGTGAACAATGGCTGAGTTATTGACAGCCAAAAATATTGAAGCATTTTAACAATTTTGGCGGCCATCTTGGAAATTGCCTAATTAACCCATTTTCCGGTCATCCGAGTTTGGTAAACTTTTAGTTTGTTAATCTACAGATGTTCAGGAACCAAAAACAACCAAGAAACGTTTTCTTGCAATTTTTGGGGGGTTGACCCCTTTTTTCCATATATTGACCCGACTACAGTGGTACTATGCTAAATTGGCAAACGTCGTCGACCTGGATATATGCATTAATGTAGCTTACAAAAGGTCAGTCATTCATAAAATGCATACTCCGTTCATTAACGGAAGCGCGGTAGTGGAATAGGTAAGGGGGGAAATCAACTAGGTCTTAAGCAGTTTGGCAGCATCATCTACTTCCATGTAGGAAACAAAAATGGACCAACGACAGTGACATATGCTAGGTGTGCGTTTTGGGCATTTGGACAGGCAGTTATTTCCTGAAATAGGAATATGAACCGTAGAATCATAGCATAATTCCATGAGCGCATGACTAGCAAGATAATAGAATAAAATAAAAGCGAATTCGACGCGCACAAAGGTTATGAAAATAGGTGAATTAAATGTCCCACAACGATAGCCATTTAATGTTTCAACACATTTGCTGACTATCTAACGTCAGAAAGGAATTTATGAGCTTTTATCTCTTGATGGCATCCACCCTACGAGGGCTATGGATGTAAAAACTTAAGACAAAGCCATTGCCGACCATTTTAAACGAGTTTCGGGTCATTGGATTGTTTTACATGTGGGACTCGTTGCCATTGTTGTGCTAAGATTTCTCTGTATTTATCGACGTGCACTCGTGAAAATGTCACTCAGCTGCACTGTGCATCTCTCGGTTGACCGAGACGATCGACCATAAACTCAATCAAACGTCAACCCTTTTATGTATGTTGCGTTATACTGCTTTAAACGCTGAGGATACATTTATCATCGGGGCGTCTCTGAAAACCACTGGTTTATGTAGCAGACAAACACTAAACCAGTTAATTAATGCGACTACAAAAACCAGACGCAAAAACGATATTGAGATATTGACTCCCTTTTATTTATCACAACAATAACAAATGAACGCTATTTTTCGGTAATACATTTACTTAGATTGTACGGCATGGTTTTCAGTC
>CM067353.1:38242692-38300584 GCA_034190875.2 Urechis unicinctus | reverse complement strand
ATCGCAAATCAGATGTTACATAAGCATTACGTTTAGTTATTCCACCCCTGTTGTTCGGAAACATCTCATAACCTGATCACAACGCACTCGAAACGAGCCTGACGATGGTGCAATCCTCCCGCTCCGAAACCCATCATAGGGAAATCGTTGCTGAGGTTGGCCTATCTGATCAATCATCCATCTCAGGTTAGGCTTCACTTATAATGTTAGTCTATTTCTTCCGAAACAAGGAACCCAAGCCATTCGGACGCAGGTGAAGCTGAACCGTCAATTTGGATGGTAGATAGTTAGGGATGTTATACGCGCTACACTGTCTTGGCCATTTTATGGGCTTTTAACAATCTTGACTCTAAATCTGGTACCTTAGCCCATTAATGACCAAGCGCCTCAATACATCATGGATAAGATCAACTCACAGTAACCAACGATGCTAAAAATGCCCCAGCACCTCCCGAGCTCTCGTAAGCTCATGTGTAAAGCCTAACTATGGCTAACTTTACCTTCCGCTCACCGCTGCAGCTGCAAATAGTTACTTTTACAGTTGCAGTTATGACGAATACTGCATGGTGATCACATCAGTGATAGATTGAATTTCGAGTGCACATATTTATCCAATCAACTATCTCTTTTAAAGTTCGAACTTTAATAGATAATCCTATTATTAATCGCGTCGTGGGTGTTCAAAATCAATTTATCACTCAGGAAACATTTGTAAGTAATTATCGCCTATGCTCGACGGATAAAAAAGTGTCTATCGTGATATGTTATAATAATATGGTGATCATGACAGGCAACGCTTTGTCACTTGCCCAAATAGGAGTCATATCCATAGTCACACACGTAACATCTCGTTTCAAGCTACCACAAAGTGATGAACATCCGCTGTTCGTCCGTAATCTGCTCAGCAGCATAGAGCCGATCAACACAGAGTCGAATACTAATATAACTAATTTCGCAAGTTCCAAGCACAGCGTTCGATTACGGGTCTTATTGTAGTTTTCCTAACCTAAAATATATTGGTTACGTATATTCCAAACTCTATACGGTAACTGAATGGCCTGGAGACACGTATGTTGCATCGTTCTATTACCTTGTCCCATTCATTGACCAATATATTAGTAATAAATAACATATTACGCATGCATGGCGCAATATAATGTGACACTACGACATGAAAAGAATGCTTAGCTAGGTTCTACGAGTCTGTTATCCAGAGCATTAACCATACATTCCCAACGTGATGGTTTGGATTTATAATGGTTACGGATTGGTTACTCATTTATCTAATCGTTTTTTTGTAAGTTTCATAAAATAACATTGTTCTCTACTATAACTTTAATTCGTAATTTTGGGAAATTTCAGTTATTCGTGTATCGATCCGTGGAGGTTGCATTGCGATACGTATTGTATCGTGATGCAGGTTTACCGTTTCCCTGAATGACATTTCTAACAGTGCCGCAACAAAAAGCTGCTAACATCCCAACAATATAGCATTTTTGTTGGATGGCGTATATCGGAACGTTGTGGCCATACTTCCTTGCCGTTTGCAACGAACGCCTTAGCAGCTACAAATGCAACGAATATCCATAACCATTAGATACTACAGACGTCAAACAAAAGCGGCTGCGGCAAATTGGCCGGACGATTTAGTAGTTTGTTGTGGTAGTCTCTGCTGTGCTTGAGAGCCATGGCTGCAATATATTCCTCAATAAAGCGCGGTAGAGAAGATAAACCATCTCGGAGAGATGATTTTGAAACAAACCTCGTTATAGTACCGTCATTAAACGAATGCCGCCCTAAAATAAATCATTCACATCAAAAAGTCTGTCGCTTATTTTAACGTTGATGGATGGGTGCGCTCGCTGAGACATTGTGGCACTATGGCTGAGAATGTAAACATAATAAGATTGCATGCATTGTGCGTGCACAACATGGTAAAGGGTTCGATGCGCAATTCTGACGGGGTGGCCCATAAGTGGAAGCGGTGTAACTTGCAAATGTATGTAGTACATACGGATATCATTAGTTGTTTATTTGAATATAGTTCTCTTAAATAAACTGTATTTACCAAAAGGCCTTCTCTTTTAAAGGTTAATTTAAGAAAATCACCGTGATCGACCGATGACCTACTATTTTTGGAAGTTGACATTTTGTAATAGAGGTCAAAAACGCAATAAGAGGGGGGGGAGATTGACGTGCAAGTAAAGGCGGCACTAGGTACTATAGCATTGTGCTCTCAAACACTTGCAGAGCGGAGCTGGTATTCTTCCTTTGTATAACTCTTTGCCTCTCTGCGACAGCAACACGGGTTTTCCATTCCTGTCTTTCTTATCGCTGTTTCAAATATGCTTTTTGCCGCGTAACCCATGATATTGGTGTGATTTATAAGTTTATTGATGCCGCGTTGCAAGGGCATGGACGCTTTAGTTGATGATGTAGCTAGTAAACACTATAACAGTGCTAGAATAATATCTTAGCACATGCCAATAATCATTCATCTCTCTGTATATGCATTTAAATTGTGGCAATTCGCAAAGGTGGCAATTCACAAATTTATGCAAAGTGCATCACCCGTATTTACTGATTCGGTTTTTCAATAAAGGCCATACACCAGTTGCGAAAATGACCAGCGGCAGCTCGTTATACATACACATTTTATTTGTCGCATTAACTTAAATAATCTCCATTTGAGAGGCAAAGATAATACAGGGGATTTGCGTCAATTTTAATAACAAGGTGTTGTCGAGACGGTGATGGATGAGGGTGATTATGGTGATTCGGCAGCTCCCGTTAATTGGCATCGCCGCTCTGATGAAGGTCAACTCAAACGCCATTTAAGACGGTAGATAGTAGTGGTGCTACATTATTAAGCTCTAAAGGACTATATTACCATTATTACGCTTACAATAAGACTACGAATATTCATCGGGTTAGTTATACGTGTGTGTCCGACGGAGAATTCGAAAGATATTGCTATTTTCCATCAATCTAATATGTCATTTCATTTAGCACCGACAATCCGTCAAAGCATAAAGAAATATGTGCAATGGTCCACTGCTGTTTGTTCTAGATATATAATAATGCTTCCTTGATATCAAGTGAGGGACTATATTTACTTATAATGCTTCCTAGATATCAAGTGAGGGAATATATTTACTTATCCAAAACCCTGATGCTATATTCGCGTCTGGGATACATATTCTTACCTTACGAATAAAAACCTGTAATAGAAAACAAGACAATGTCATTAGTAGCAAACTAATGGCAATGATGTCGACATACCAGCATACTGATTTGCTATATTTTCTGCAAGTTATGCTGCACACAGGATTTTGCCCCATTGCTCACTTGGGGTGAGCGTCACTTGAGAGAAAGGCATGTGGGGGCCCAATCCCCAGAGGGCCTGACTTTGCCGCGTTAGTTTGCTGGTAACGTGACCATACCCTAAGGTGTCTACGCCGTTCGTGGCAATTCACTGTTTTGATACAAACGGGGAGCGTGACACCTCGCTGACACGTAGTCCATATATCTGAGCAGCGAAAACTTTATATATGTCAAAACCTCGACTGATTAATTTATGGCCATTTACGCCCTCCCAAAGCGCTATAACAAATTTAAAACAATCTCTAATTTTAAAAGTTACTTCACGACAAAAATTATTGCAGTTGCAGTTGTCATCGTATATCGCTCTGCATTAAAATCCTATAGTTAAATAAGGAAAATAACAGACTTATTTATGTCCTACACTCTGAGGAACTTGAACGACGGTAAAAGCGTTTCGTAGCGGGTCCCATTTTGGGTCGTCTGGGCTATGATGGCTGCATTCAAGCGTGGTTAGCGCCACCGGCTGTCGTGCGCGTAAGAGTTATATCTCCGGATGGGTGGTGAAGTTTAAAGCATCATTCTTACTTGCGACTTCACTAGGAACGAAAACGTTAGCAGCGCTTTACGTTAGATAGCAGTCATCGATGGGTGCGCCCTAATAATGAATTGGATTTGAAATAGAGAATACTGTCAGTTATGTAAAATTCTTTTTGCTTGTAAAAGCTGACCCATTCGTGTAACGCATATATATATATATATATATATATATATATATATATATATATATATATAGATATATATATATAGTATAGAGAGAGCTCCTATATATATATATATAGAATAGAGATACTATTCTATATAGAGATCTATATATATCTATATCTCTATAGGGGATTTTGTATATGTATATGTCTATATATATAAGTAGATATCTCTATCTCTATAGATATATAATATATATCTCTATATATATATCTCTATATATGATCTCATAGATGTATATCTCTATCGTATATATATATATATATCTATCTAGATATTATAGATATGGTATATATATTTATATATATATCCCTGAGAGATAATATATAAATATTTCTCTCTGCATATGTAAATGTATACATATATATAATATCTCTCTCTCTCTCTCTATCTCTCTATATCATATATATATCTCTATCTCTCTATCTCTCTCTCTATATCTCTATAGAGATCTCTCTCTCTCTCTCTCTCTCTCTATCTCTCTCTCTAGAGATATCTCTCTATATCTCTCTCTCTATAGATCTCTCTATATATATATATATCTATATATATATATATATATCTAATATCTATCTCTATATCTATATATATATATCTATCTATCTATATATATATATATATACAAAGTGGGGGATGTCTTTACATATTCGTTAGGCTGGTTAACTCAAGACATTGCTTGTTTTTCGAACACTGCGAATGGATGTGTACAATTTATCTGCATCTTGAATCACCCTGACCCGTATAAAGCACGCTAGATGTGATGAATAACAACAATTCCTGACAAATAATGATCACTCAAGGGTGACGCAATATTTTTATCATTGCATGGCTGACTGCTGGACTTACGAATTCGGCAACAGACCGCTCGTGTCTGTAGTCAATGGGCAGTTGCCATATTGCATTGGTAATTGAGACCTGCACCCTGTATCATCATTCGTCTAATAGTTCCCCTGAATGATGGTTACCCTGTAACAAATTGGTCTGTCTCACCTCATAAAATTCTCGAGGAATTATCCACCTGGCACTTTACCTTCCGTAATACCGGGGTAGTTTCTTGCTGCGAAATGGATGCTCGAGATTCTGTAGCGTTTATGTTCAATGCCCCAGATGTGGGTAGGTGTCAAGATAAGCATCTGCTGGCATTACATTCAGGATATTGTCACCCCTAACGTCACCAACCACCCATCATAAAGCTCAGGTCTGTAGTCAGAATATTTATTCATGTGATATTTAGGCTCAGAGGCTTGTCTCAATATCGCTTGCATGTGCTTTATGGCGTTTGGTATCTCTAGTAGCAGCTGCTGACATCATTCCTACTCCCACCGTCGTTCTAATCATTGATATCTCGTATCAACGCAGAGTGCGGGAAACGCTTAAGACTTCGGAAGCATGACAGTAGAACTCTGACTGAGAACCGAACGGAATGCACACATCCATCAAGAGAAAACTCGGGTAGATACGAATCGTTCATTCCGCCACTTAAAACTAACAAAAAGCGACTGCCACGGAAAGCATTGCTCCCAATACCCTTTGTGATATGGATCAATAATGTCATTCATGTTCCTACTGTAAGACTGTAGGAACATGCACTATTTCAGATCTTTCTATCAAGAAGTTCAATCGTAATATTACTTATTGGTAAATCCACTCGTGGTTTCCAGCTGCAACAAAGACTGCGTTTACCTGGTGTTATCGTGCAAGCACAGAGCAGAGCATCCAAGAAACAATTGAAGTCTCGGGAATGACTTTCTTGGAGTTGATGTACGATTCCAACTATAAAATAATGCACGGTAATATAGAGCATGTGGCCCATATATGTCACTCATCGATCAAATGTCCATCAGAGCAGCAAGCGCAGTATCCAGCATAAAGGTGATTTCCCCTAAGTTGTCATGCGTTTGCCATTCCCATCCTTCTTATCGTGGTTTCAAATATGCGTTATGTCATGTTACACATCATATTGGTGTGATTGATAAGGTTATTGGTTACACGGTATGCAGACATGAACAATGCAGTTGATGCAATGCCTGTAAAAACACTATAACAAAGCTCTATTCTCATCTTGATGCATGTTATTAATTACTTTGTGTTAGCTGGGTGCCCTGTAATTTTGTCGGTCATCATATTCCAGAACACAGTTCGCACAAGAGCTGTTGGGGTGGCGCAGATTTCTACCTTATTGCTACTTCTCCTGGTATAATCAGCTGTTCTTTGTCAATTCCATTTGAGAGTCTATACATACATATAGATATATATATATATATATATATATATATATATATATATATATATATATATATATATATATATATATAGATATATATATATATATATATATATATATCTATATATATATATACATATATATGTATATATATATATACATATGTCTATATATATATATATATATATATATATATATATATATATATATATATATATATATATATATATATATATATATATATATATATATCAGTCGACCAGATTTCACTATTAAACTGTCTTTTTTGTGGTAATTGCTCCAGCATAGCAATCATCAAAATTTAATAAAGATGAAATATTAGGGACGGTAGAGATCAGGCGTTGCATCGGCAAAACCGCTGAGCAGTCAATGCATCATAGAAAACTGCCGTACTTTTCTTTGAGTTTGAATAGTTACTCTGTTGTGGCGTGATTCGCTCTGATTCCTTAATAATGTTAGTTTTTATTGGTTTCCTTTGTGCGTTACATAGTCACGGGTTGGTTTTACCATATAACACGCTATCCTTTGAAGTGCCCTTTCATAGGCGAGAAAAGAAATTAATGAATCAAACCTCATTTTTACCAGACTGATCTCGCATTGTTGTATTCCAGGTGCTGTGTGTTTGTATAAATCATAATGCCTAGTGGTCGGTAAATCGTTCTCGGTTATTTAATCGGAATCTTTGCTTGAATTTGTTTTTACCCAGATTAATTCAGTTACGGTCTACCTCCCGTTCTTGTGCCACGATTTGGAATGACGCCGTACATCAAAAGCTACATGTACCGAAGTACACATATTGTATCATGTTGGCCGAGGAAGATATATGTGTTTTGTATGTCCATGTGACATTGCGTACTGCAAATGATTTGTCGTGAGGTGAAATGATATCATTGATAAGTCACAAATATGTCATACAATTTTCACGGAAATACATTTTATACAATCTAGACAAACTATACTCCGCAAAAAGTAAGTTCTTACCTCAGCCAAACTGGTGCAAAGACGATTCCTGCCTCATCAAAGTTCAGAAAAGACGCGCATGCTACTCTAAGCAAGGTCCCAATTCGAGGCTGTGACAACTAAGTGGGATTCAACAACTCTTACCAAACCATATGCCAGTTAATAACAACAATTTGCCTAGCAGTTGAGAAAAAATGGTGTTTATTTATGCATTCTTCAAACTGAGTGTGTCCGTACTGGTAACAAAGTGATAACACTGTGACAAGCATCAATTGAATGATTAATATATGGTATTACAATATATAATGCAGAAAATAAGCATATTGATTGCGTATTTAGCAGGTATCGTTTGCATAAAATTGACCTTGCGGTAATGATGATGACATGGACGTTTACCAATACGTTGTGATATACGTGTAGCAAATGAACGCGTTGCATTCTTCACGGTGCGTTGGAAATGCACATATTCATTTCACACAGCAGGAAATAACGTCAGTGAAATAACACCATAAAACGACGAGACTATTTGGAACGAATATAAAAGAGGATTGAATGGTGATCGAAAGAGAGAGCTGTGATTGATAGGTTTCGCTTCAGCAGCATTACTAGAGAAATACAAGCACAACGCGTCTGATATTATCCATTTGTTGTTCTTTCACGCATTTGTGCACGTTTCGCAGGCTCATGGCATATGTCATAATATACAGGGGTGTACCTGATGTTGTATTTTGTATGTATTCACAGAACGTCATATCCTCTTAAATTTTCAGATTTCACTTGTTGAAAGTCGAATGTTGTTCAATCACAGAATTCCTTATGTGCTTCTTAGTTTTACGACATCAAAAGACAGAGACAAATATCACTAGCATTGCAGTCAATAAACCATGAATGACATTCTGGTGTTGATGACCCTGCCATTCTTCAAACAATTATAGCAACAAGCGAGGCATCCAGCGAAAAGGCGTGCAGATTTTGCCACTCGGTCGACAATTGTTTTGCGTTTTTGAAGTCTGTTGCTGCTGTGTTCACGTGGTTTAGAAGAGCTGAGCCCATCAACAAAATTGGACCTAGATGCTCTCCCCCGGTCAACTTATGATTGATCATAGTAGATGCCACGTGATCAGTGAAGGCGGTGGTGATTGATGTGCAACGAAAGCCAACCCTAGGTACAAGAGCATAGTGCTCTCAGACGCATTTATGTCGGAGCTGGTATTGTTCCCTGGCAAACAGTGTCGTTCTATCTAGTAATCCCATCACTCTCTCTTTGCCAGCAACATGGGCTTGACATTCCTATCATTGTTATCGCTGTCAAACAAGCGTTTTATCCTGTTACACATCAGACTGATGTTTATTGGCATCTCAGAGCCCAAACACGATCAATGCAGTTGATGGCATGCATGTTACACACAATAACGACGCTCTCAAGCTAGTTTAGATTGTACTTATTTTGTATTAGCTAGGTGCCCTCTAACCTGATGCATTCATTGGCCATCGTGATATTCCATAACTCAAATCGCTATGCATACGAGCTGTAATATGGTGATCATGGCCGACAAATGGCTTCGACGAGCAGAATTCTATGTTACCAGTTACTCTTTTCAATGTACAATTTGATGGATTTCCCCACAAAACTGTCTTTTGGTGGCACTCGCTCATGCAAGATTTCCAACTAAATTAATCGGTTATACATTAGGGGCGTTAGAAACCAGGCGATGCATAAGCAAAACCGCCGAGCAAAATTTCGTCGAATTTGTCAAGTTCTTCATACGCCCAGCTGCTTGGGAATCTCCAGTATCTTCGTTCAGTGTGATATAGTTACTTTTTTGTGTCGTTAGGTCTTGATAATGTTTGTTTTCGGAAACATCGCCTAACAACGCATTCGAAACGAGCATTATGATGGCGCAGTCTTCCTGGTCGAAAGATCGTCATAGCGCGATGGATGCTGAGTTTGGCCCATCATGCTAGCTTCCCTTTTTAATCATCGGTCTCAGGTTCGAGTTCACTTATTAAGTAAATAAAATCATTCTTTGACAGTTAGCATCCCTGGTCGAACTTTCAATTCAATTATTGCACAGGCAGCATGTGTACGCTATGAGTGCCTGTGCTCAATCGAAACGATATAGCGAAGTGAAGTTCAGATTTGTGGCCGGTATATCACATCACTAAAATAGACAATCGAAAGCTACAGAAAAGAGGTAAAAAAACTAGCAAGTTTGAAGATCACATAACACCAGCGATGGCAGCTGGTTTCATCTGCACTCGAACAGTGCTACAGCGAACCATGTAACATCAATTATATATGCTACACACATGGCCGTCACCCCAGTTCTTTTAGGCGCTTGGCCCGCACAAATTGTTTTAGATGAGCATTGGTATCAAATGTGTTGAACATGCCAACTGTACATGATTCTTACTCCCCGTCTGCAGAATCGATTTGTTGTCAAGTCACTTACAGATAAGATTCATAACTCACAAACCAGTGGGGATGTTATCATGGCCATTTTGTTTAAACTCGGATAATATAGTGAAAGGCCAAATTTGGGTAAATCTCAATTGTTCTCTCAATATATCTTGTAGTTCGGTTAATAGAGGCCTGATTCATCACATCAGAGCATTTCAAATGGAACTTGCACACAATCAATTGTAAATCGAAACACAATATTTGCCATGTCAGATTTGCAAACATTCAGAAAATTGACTGCAATTTTGTGTTAAGCATCGGTTAAACTAACCACAATCTGCAGTTTCACCTTTAATCAAATCATTTGATCCCATGAACTCCCAAGTTATGTTGGAAGCTGTAAATCTATGCGTCAGGATTAAAGTTGACTGTATGCTGTAGGAGGGAAAATTGAGGTGGAGGTGGGGTGGGGGGGGGGGGGGGGGTTGACTTTCTCGCATATTGCAGTTGGTGTATTGAAGTGAATGCAGTCGTCCATAAAAATATGATTCCCACCAAAGTACTATCATTATGCTGCTGCAAAATACCGAAAATACCGGCACCGAGTCTGTATCTACTTCGCCTTAGCATTGCAATTGTGCCTTCAATCCAAATGAGCAGTCGTTCTCAGAACTCGTACAACCGAGAAACAAAGAAGCGAAAATCCACATGGTCACATGCATGCTGTTACATATGCGACCAATATGTTCAGAGTTGTCTGTCAAGCACAGAGCATCCAAAAACAATTGAAGTCTCGGGAATGACTTTCTTGGAGTTGATGTACGATTCCAACTATAAATAATGCACGGTAATATAGAGCACGTGGCCCACATATGTCACTCATCGATCAAATGTCCATCAGAGCAGCAAGCGCAGTATCCAGCATAAAGGTGATTTCCCCTTAAGTTGTCATGCGTTTGCCATTCCCATCCTTCTTATCGTGGTTTCAAATATGCGTTATGTCATGTTACACATCATATTGGTGTGATTGATAAGGTTATTGGTTACACGGTATGCAGACATGAACAATGCAGATGATGAAATGCCTGTAAAACACTATAACAAAGCTCTATTCTCATCTTGATGCATGTTATTAATTACTTTGTGTTAGCTGGGTGCCCTGTAATTTTTGTCGGTCACCATATTCCAGAACACAGTTCGCACAAGAGCTGTTGGGTGGCGCAGAGTTCTACCTTATTGCTACTCCTGGTATAATCAGCTGTTCTTTGTCATTTCCATTTTGAGAGTCTATACACACACACACATATATTTATATATATATATATTATATATATATATATATATATATATATATATATATATATATATATAGATATATATATATATATATATATATATATATATGTAGATCTATATACCTATATATATATATATATATATATATATATATATATATATATATATGTATATATATATATATATATATATATATATATATATATATATATATATATATATATATATATATATATATATATATATTATATATATCATATCGACCAGATTTCACTATTAAACTGTCTTTTTGTGGTGATTGCTCCAATAGCAATCATCAATTCAATAAAGATGAAATATTAGGGACGTTAGAGATCAGGCGTTGCATCGGCAAAACCGCTGAGCAGTCAATGCATCATAGAAAACTGCCGTACTTTTCTTTGAGTTTGAATATATACTCTGCTGTGGCGTAATTCGCTCTGATTCCTTAATAATGTTAGTTTTTATTGGTTTCCTTTGTGCGTTACATAGTCACGGGTTGGCTTTACCATAGAACACGCTATCCTTTGAAGTGCCCTTTCATAGGCGAGAAAAGAAACTAATGAATCAAACCTCATTTTTACCAGACTGATCTCGGATTGTTGTATTCCAGGTGCTGTGTGTTTGGATAAATCATAATGCCTAGTGGTTGGTACATCGTTCTCGGATATGTAATCGGAATCTTTTCTGAATTCGTTTTTACCCAGAAGTGATTACCGTAGATTGGTCTACCTCCCGTTCTTGTGCCACGATTTGGAATGACGCCGTACATCAAAAGCTACATGTACCGAAGTACACATATTGTATCATGTTGGCCGAGGAAGATATATGTGTTTTGTATGTCCATGTGACATTGCGTACTGCAAATGATTTGTCGTGAGGTGAAATGATATCATTGATAAGTCACAAATATGTCATACAATTTTCACGGAAATACATTTTATACAATCTAGACAAACTATACTCCGCAAAAAGTAAGTTCTTACCTCAGCCAAACTGGTGCAAGACGATTCCTGCCTCATCAAAGTTCAGAAAAGACGCGCATGCTACTCTAAGCAAGGTCCCAATTCGAGGCTGCGACAACTAAGTGGGATTCAACAACTCTTACCAAACCATATGCCAGTTAATAAGGTAACAATTTGCCTAGCAGTTGAGAAAAATGGTGTTTATTTATGCATTCTTCAAACTAAGTGTGCCGTACTGGTAACAAAGTGATAACACTGACAAACATCAATTGAATGCTTAATATATGGTATTACAATATATAATGCAGAAAATAAGCATATTGATTGCGTATTTAGCAGGAATCGTTTGCGTAAAACTGACCTTGTAGTAATGACGATGACATGGACGTTTACCAATACGTTGTGATATACGTGTAGCAAATGAACGCGTTGCATTCTTCACGGTGCGTTGGAAATGCACATATTCATTTCACACAGCAGGAAATACGTCAGTGAAATAACACCATAAAACGACGAGACTATTTGGAACGAATATAAAAGAGGATTGAATGGTGATCGAAAGAGAGAGCTGTGATTGATAGGTTTCGCTTCAGCAGCATTACTAGAGAAATACAAGCACAACGCGTCTGATATTATCCATTCGTTGTTCTTTCACGCATTTGTGCACGTTTCGCAGGCTCATGGCATATGTCATAATATACAGGGGTGTACCTGATGTTGTATTTTGTATGTATTCACAGAACGTCATATCCTCTTAAATTTTAAGATTTCACTTGGTGAAAGTCGAATGTTGTTCAATCACAGAATTCCTTATGTGCTTCTTAGTTTTACGACATCAAAAGACAGAGACAAATATCACTAGTATTGCAGTCAATAAACCATGAATGACATTCTGGTGTTGATGACCCTGCCATTCTTCAAACAATTATAGCAACAAGCGAGGCATCCAGCGAAAAGGCGTGCAGATTTTGCCACTCGGTCGACAATTGTTTTGCGTTTTTGAAGCCTCTTAAGTCTGTTGCTGCTGTGTTCACGTGGTTTAGAAGAGCTGAGCCCATCAACAAAATTGGACCTAGATGCTCTCCCGGTCAACTTATGATTGATCATAGTAGATGCCACGTGATCAGTGAAGGCGGTGGTGATTGATGTGCAACGAAAGCCAACCCTAGGTACAATAGCATAGTGCTCTCAGACGCATTTATGTCGGAGCTGGTATTGTTCCCTGGCAAACGGTGTCGTTCTATCTAGTAATCCCATCACTCTCTCTTTGCCAGCAACATGGGCTTGACATTCCTATCATTGTTATCGTTGTCAAACAAGCGTTTTTTCCTGTTACACATCAGACTGATATTTATTGGCATCTCAGAGCCCAAACACGATCAATGCAGTTGATGGCATGCATGTTACACACAATAACGACGCTCTCAAGCTAGTTTAGATTGTACTTATTTTGTATTAGCTAGGTGCCCTCTAACCTGATGCATTCATTGGCCATCGTGATATTCCATAACTCAAATCGCTATGCATACGAGCTGTAATATGGTGATCATGGCCGACAAATGGCTTCGACGAGCAGAATTCTATGTTACCAGTTACTCTTTTCAATGTACAATTTGATGGATTTCCCCACAAAACTGTCTTTTGGTGGCACTCGCTCATGCAAGATTTCAACTAAATTAATCGGTTATACATTAGGGGCGTTAGAAACCAGGCGATGCATGAGCAAAACCGCCTAGCAAAATTTCGTCGAATTTGTCAAGTTCTTCATACGCCCAGCTGCTTGGGTATCTCCAGTATCTTCGTTCAGTGTGATATAGTTACTTTTTTGTGTCGTTAGGTCTTGGTAATGTTTGTTTTCGGAAACATCGCCTAACAACGCATTCGAAACGAGCATTATGATGGCGCAGTCTTCCTGGTCGAAAGATCGTCATAGCGCGATGGATGCTGAGGTTGGTCCATCATGCTAGCTTCCCTTTTCAATCATCGGTCTCAGGTTCGAGATCACTTATTAAGTAAATAAAATCATTCTTTGACAGATAGCATCCCTGGTGGAACTTTCAATTCAATTATTGCTCAGGCAGCATGTGTACGTTATGAGTGCCCGTGCTAAATCGAAACGATATAGCGAAGTGAAGTTCAGATTTGTGGCCTGTATATCACATCACTAAAATTGAATAATCGAAAGCTACAGAAAAGAGGTAAAAAAACTAGCAAGTTTGAAGATCACTTAACACCAGCGATGGCAGCTGGTTTCATCTGTACTCGAACAGTGCTACAGCGAACCATGTAACATCAATTATATATGCTACACACATGGCCGTCACCCCAGTGCTTTTAACGCTTGGCCCGCACAAATTGTTTTAGATGAGCATTGGTATCAAATGTGTTGAACATGCCAACTGTACATGATTCTTACTCCCCGTCTGCAGAATCGATTTGTTGTCAAGTCACTTACAGATAAGATTCATAACTCACAAACCAGTGGGGATGTTATCATGGCCATTTTGTTTAAACTCGGATAATATAGTGAAAGGCCAAATTTGGGTAAATCTCAATTCTTCTCTCAATATATCTTGTAGTTGGGTTAATAGAGGCCTGATTCATCACATTAGAGCATTTCAAATGGAACTTGCACACAATCAATTGTAAATCGAAACACAATATTTGCCATGTCAGATTAGCAAACATTCAGAAAATTGACTGCAATTTTGTGTTAAACATAAGTTAAACTAACCACAATCTGCAGTTTGACCTTGAATCAAATCATTTGATCCCATGAACTCCCAAGTTATGTTGGAAGCTGCATATCTATGCGTCAGGATTAAAGTTGACTGTATGCTGTAGGAGGGACAATTGAGGTGGGGTGGGGGGGGGGGGGGGTGACTTTCTCGCATATTGCAGTTGGTGTATTAAAGTGAATGCAGTCGTCCATAAAAATATGATTCCCACCAAAGTACTATCATTATGCTGTATGCAAAATACCGAAAAGTCTCTATCTACTTCGCCTTAGCATTGCAATTGTGCCTTCAATCCAAATGAGCAGTCGTTCTCAGAACTCGTACAACCGAGAAACAAAGAAGCGAAAATCCACATGGTCACATGCATGCTGTTACATATGACCAATATGTTCAGAGTTGTCTACATTTTGAATCTAAATTGGTTGGTCAGTTCCTAACTAAATATTATGATATACGTAGGAGAAGGTCTCTTTGGGCTCTAACATAGGGACCTGGCCATGACCCTAAACTAACCCTTTCCGTAGCTGCCCTCCATTACGTCGATAGACTAATGTCGATGGCGTAGATGGCACCTTACTTTGCCTTAACCGCAACTCTTTTTAACCACACTAAAGCTTACTATACTTCACGGAGCTCATATCCGTTTCATTATTTCAGATTTCACACATTTGATGTCGATTAGAGAATTCCTTATTCATAAATCCATTCGTCCGATGAAGCTGCATACATGACTTGGCGTTTATATTGTTCTACATTTGACGCCATCATGAGAAAGTGACAAATATCACTAGCATGGCAACCAATGAACAGGAGGTGTCGCATAAATGGCATTCTGATGTTGATGATCAGTTCCTTTGTCAAATAATACAGGACGCTATTCTACATGTGACCCTTAAATATCACTCATATATGTCTTTTCGACCAACATGCGAGGCATCTAGTGAAAAGACGAGCAGATTTTGTCACTACGTTCACAATGGCGTTGAGCTCTTGTAACTTTTGAGGCTCTTTTAGACGTGGGGAACTTACGCAAAGTTTGCGTTTAGAGTTGCTTCGTTTGACAAGTGCTTTCGAATAACTTAACCATTAAGGAAACAAGACCAAAACGTTCGCCCGATTATCATAAGCAGACGCCAGAGAAGGAGGCGGGGATTGATGCGCGAGGAACAATAACATGATGCTTTCAGACGCCTGTATAGCGGAGATGTTATTCTTCCTCGGCGTAACCGAGTCGTTCTAATCAGAAATTTCATCACTCTCTCTTTGCTAGCGACATTCCCATCCTTCTTATCATTGTATCAAATATGCGTTATGTCATGTTTCATATCATATTTGCGTGATTGATAAGGTTATTGTCACCACGGTATGCAGACATGAACAATCCATTTGATGTAGTGCTATTAAATTCCATAACAGTGCTCAATATTATCTTAGCGTGAGCTATAAATTATTGGGCAGGCGCTAGGAGCCCCAAATAATCAGGTACATTCCGTTCATGATATTCAGAACTAAAATCCCAGCTGTAAATTGAGGATGATTTCCACTATATTGCTTCTCCGGAGGATAAATCGATATAATCAGATGTTCTTTGCAATGTACAATTTATATTTTTCCAAATAACCATCGAACATATTTCCCTATTAAACTGTCGTTTTGCGGCATCTTGTGCACGATTCAAATTTGACGAAGTTGAGATTTTAGTGACGATAGAGTTAATGAAATGCATAAGATAACCTGCTAAGCAGTCAATGCATCATAGCAAAACTGCATCGAATTTGTCACATGTTTCATATGCGAAGTTACCAGGCAATCTCTTGTATCTTCTTTGAGTGTTGCATTTTTGCTCTGATTTCTTGATAATATTAGTTTTCATCACAGTCCTTTATGCGTTCTCGGTCAATACATTGCCGCGGGGATGTTTTAACATTAAAACACGCTATCCTTTGAAGTGTCTGTTCATTCGCGAGAAAAGGAACACATGAATCAGGTGTCTTTTTTACCAGTCTGACCTCGGATTGTCGTTCATCCATGTTATGATATAAGCCTGGCTGCGGGGTTTGTATAAATCATCATGGCTTGTGGCAGGTAAATCGTTCTCAGAAGTGCAATCTGAATCATTGTTTGAATTCGTTTTTATCCCTGAAGTGATTCAATAATCGTGCTTTGTCCGCCAATTGTTGTTGTGCTATGATTTGGATTGAGGCCGTACATCAAAGGCAGCATGTACCCAAATGCACATCTTGTAGCAACTTTTCAGCGGAAGATTTATGTGATTTGTCCTGATATATACCGATGATGTTAAATCAGAAGAGAGGATTCATTAGTTGGCGCTGATATCGATATCGCAAATCAGATGGTACATAAGCATTACGTTTAGTTATTCCACCCTTCTGTTTGGAAACATCTCATAACCTGATCACAACGCACTCGAAACGAGCCTGATGATGGTGCAGTCCTCCTGCTCCGAAACTCATTACAGCGGAATCGTTGCTGAGGTTGGCCTATCTGATCAATCATACATCTCAGGTTAGGCTTCACTTATAATGTTAAGTTTCCTATGTCCCCGATCCCCCAAAAAAAGAACCCGAGCCATTCGGACGCAAGTGAAGCTGGTAGATAATAGGGGTTGTTACACGTGCTACACTGTCTTGGCCATTTTATGGGCTTTTAACAATCTAGACTCTAATTCTGGTACCTTAGCCCATTAATGACCAAGCGCCTCAATACATCATGGATAAGATCAACTCACAGTAACCAACGATACTAAAAAAGCCCCAGCACCTCCCGAGCTCTTGTAAGATCATGTGTAAAGCCTAACTATGGCTAACTTTACCTTCCGTTCACCTCTGCGGCTGCAAATAGTTACTTTTAAAGTTGCAGTTATGACAAATACTGAATGGTGATCACATCAGTGATAGATTAAATTTCGAGTGCACATATTTAGCCAATCAACTATCTCTTTTAAAGTTCGAAACCTAAAATAGAGCACCATATCGTTAATCGCGTCGTGGGTGTTCAAAATCAATTTATCACTCAGGAAACATTTGTAAGTAATTATCGCCTATGCTCGACGGATAAAAAAGTGTCTATCGTGATATGTTATAATAATATGCTGCTCGTGACACGCAACGCATTGTCACTTGCCCCAATAGAAGTCATATCCAGTCACACACGTAACATCTCGTCACATGCTACCACAAAGTGATGAACATTTGCTGTTCTTCCGTAATCTGCTCAGCAGCATAGAGTCGATCAACACAGAGTCGAATACCAATATAACTAATTCCGCAAGTTCAAATCACAGCGTTCGATTACGTGTCTTATTGTAGTTTTTCCTAACCTGAAATATATTGGTTACGTACATTCCAAACTCTATTGCGGTAACTGGATGGCCTGGAGACACGTATGTTGCATCCTTCTATTACCTTGTCCCATTCATGGACCAATATATTAGTAATAAATAACATATTACGCATGCATGGCGCAATATAATTTGACTCTACGACATGGAAAGAATGCTTAGCTAGGTTCTACGAGTCTGTTATCCAGAGGGTTAACCATACATTCCCAACGTGATGGTTTGGATTTATAATGGTTACGGATTCTTCCTTTAAGCAGGGTGAATAATGCTTTTGTATTGAACATATTTTGGCGTCTCGTTAGTTGTTATTCCAACCAAACCAAGAGGGTTTATTTGAAGGTTACATTAAATGATTACTTTAAATGAATACATTAAATGATTACTTTAAGTTCCCACTACCATGAAAGAGCTATAATGGAGCTTATGCAGCATTTAAGTCCAAAAGTATCAGCGCCACAGTATTTAATAAGTCCAATAAAGGGTTTGGTCGAATTCAGTAAATTAGATTAACGATTAACCGTTCGGCCCACATAAAATTGAAAATCACTGGAAACTGACTGACTGGTTCATGCAATATAGTATGCTATCCGTGACTTTGTTAATGGTATATATGCTACACAATGACGTTTACAATATAGTACAGCAAACAAGAACCTACAATTGAAATGAATCTCTATTTATGGTGAAAATCTATGACTAATCATCGGAAGCTCCGAAAGCAATACGAAGCGAACATTCCGGCTAATCTTGGTCGTGCATTACTCGCTTGACTTAACCTGATATTTTAACTGTTGCTCTGTTTTCAGCTACTGAATTATAACTAGCGTAGATTTCACTATATGCACATTTGCAGTTTATGCTGTTGAGCATGAAAAATCCTGCGGCTAATTGATACACCGTTTGATTGATGGTGTTAAGACGTTCCATTCATCCAAACCTTCTTCGTGAAAATTTACAAGACAAACAAGGCCTGTTAGAAAATATGGACTGGTAAAGATGTTTATACTGCATACGGGATTATATGTTTGCGTTGAATTTTCAAAATGAGTCGCAAGGCATACTTGTCCACAGATATTATCAGACTGCGATGCTAAGACAACCCGTCTTGTTGGGCTGAGGGAAAACTGGTAGCCTCTCTATCCAATTCATGACGAGAGATGGATAGCAACAAATGAATGCAATGTCGTGTGACAACTTGCGGAGACTCAAAGTAAGACATATTGTGTATTTATATCGCACCTAAACTTCTAAGCAATTGTCAAAGGAGGGATGCAAGCTGTTCACCTTGTTGTTGCATGCCGCGCAAGTTACGTTTGTCGTTTGACCAAAGAGATTGCCCCCGGCTTGTACTATTTCAAATATGCCGAGAATTCCCCTTGAATATTTTATTGTACAACCGTATGAGAGATACCATTTGCCATAAATAATTCGGAGAGCAATCGGGGTAGGAATAACAAATAGTTATGTGTTATTATATACATATAAATACATAAAATTCTACCCTTCATTATGTTTATTAAGTGTTGGCCACTGTATTGACTAACAGATAACATCGACAATCAAATTCCCTACCATTTTTGGGATCAAGCTGTGTTTAATTTGGTAAAACGCAAAACGTTTAGTACGCTCCATATGCTCATGGGTAAGCAGCATCCTCTATTAAACACAGGTTGTTAAAGGTGCAAGCAGTTGCTTGCTAAGATGAGCAGGCCAAATTATTTCCTATTACATATAAGCAAAGATCAGTTGATGATGACCAAGTGGGGGTAAAACATTGCCGATATGCAAAGAACGTGTGTGTGCTAGCCTTGGTTTTTGGGCCAGTCAGAATTATTATTTACAGCAAAAATCACCATGTGCCGTTGAGCAGGATTAGCGCAGATATGCTCAGTAGAATGAGTGAATTACCTAGCGGATGTTGTTAGAAAGGATGAGCGGTATCCACTGCATGTGTGTCAATGTCGGTCAAAGACAACTGTTTACTCAGTGTTCCTAGAAAAAACCATCATTTTCTTATTATAATGTACAATATTAATCATTTTATTGTGTTAGTTATACAATAAAGTATATCTCATATGAGACATAGTCCTTAGCCATGAGTTTGAATAAGTTTTCGAGCACAACTATGAATATTTAGGAAGCATCATTTATAAGATAAGTATAGTGCTTTTTATCGGAAACCTTACAATGCATGAGTTGTGATGAATCTAACACATTGAGCACAGGAGCACAAAAAGCGATGACAAAGCTTTTCTGAAGTATGATGCAGCGAAAGGGGAAAGTATGACGATAAATCAGCACACTATCTTCATAGATGGGAGTGAAATTTGATATGAAGGACCGTTAATCACGGCCATAAAAAGGGCAATGCATGGTGATGGACGAGTTTTTTCTCGTGACGTACTGGGACGTTATATCGGATGATCCCTTCAATAAGAATCTCCCCTTGGTCTATAATAGCACCGTGGTAAGCATAACTAGTTAACTATCTATCTACTAACTAGGTGCCAGAAAACCATGTGTATGGCTTCGCATGCGTGCATCTTGTTGATTGAAAAGTACCATTATGATCACTGGCATTTTGATATGGTTTATCACAAGTTGGCCAACTGTAGCAGTTTATTCTGGCATCAGCAATTTCTGACCGAAAGACGCAAAACAACATCAGGTCGTGCAATTTGAAGCTCTAAACATGCGTTTGGCACACAGTGCTGCGGTTAACTTTCAGTATGGATTAATCCCCCTACCTCTTTATAACCCTGGGCTTGCGTTTTCACATATTTTGTAATTCTTTTTAGATTAGTCTCGCTTAGCCGTTAATTCTCAAAAGGAACTATTTTCTATCGTCATTAATGATATTCTGTATAACACATTCCATGCGCAGAAATCCGTCATGCAATCGGTTGTTCCTATCTCTGTCCTCGGAGATTAAAAGCGGAATATGTATTGATTTCTTGTTTAAGTAAAACAATTTCCCATTTGTTTCTGTTTATTTGATTTCGTAATAAACGATATTATGTAAGAATATCCCTACGCATTTTGTAAAATTAATCATACGGTTTAACACGGTCTAAAATAAACAGGCTGAATTTTTTGTCTACCGATTCGTATTTAATTTTTTTTTCTCCTGATGCGTAAGAAGTCGTTTTTTAATACGGAGTGCAAACATTTGACATTTTCAATTGCGATTGATGCTTTGAATGCAATCGTTAGTGGATGGACGTCAATTGAACTGTTTTATTACGCATTGTACTTCCGCAAAAATGTTCATTTTAGATTCCGCTTATTGTCACACTAATTGGCAGCCAAATCGGCAGATAATCTGTCTGGTCCTTGAAAAAATTGGGAAAGGGCAATATCGAGTGGATATTTATGCTTTTAGAATGCTCAACAATACTAGAGACGGCAACGCAAATAGTGGATTGTCCACAGGTTTGAAAAAATAAAATGCAAAATACAGCTGCTACTGCAATTGTGAAACAGAATGGAATGAAGATTGCTTTCAATGGCGTCATCTTAAAGAGATTAGCACATGTATAACGGCAAACACTGGGCCTGCTCAGTATCTTTATGCTGTGTTCTTATTGTACTGAATTATGCCTTAACGTACAAAGCAAAAACTTTCACACAAAGCAGTCATGAATGCATTAATCGATGTTTCCTAGTTAAGTATGTTGGCTTTGTTCACTCATAATAACCAAAACCTTGAAATATCTACTTAGACCGCGAAATTCCTTACTATCTTGGCCGGGCTTTACTGGATTTGTACCGTGACATTTGTCTTCTGGATTGCAGTCGTGCGGATTTATTGCATAACCATTTGTCCAAAAATAGTTGATTTTTGACATCTCGCAACACTCAAATGGACACTTATCTCTAATATTGTCTTGTCTATAAAATGCCTCTATACGACGCGCGATCTTAACCAAAACCAACCGCCGAAATAGGCATGTAGCACAAGTGTACTATGTCCCGTAGTATATATCAACAGTATATAAATGTGTGACTCAATAGGTATTGATGTTACATCTTGTGTGTGCAAAAATTGCTAGCTGAGACACTTTTGTGTAATTATGCATTCTGGTAATGCATCTATAACCACGTGTGATGTGTTCAGCTGACAAGGATTGCTTATACGATTGCAGTCGTGGTTGCTACGCTACGTTTAATATTTCATTTCTGCTTTATTAACGCATTGAACGTAAAATAGTTTTGCATCCGTGAATTGAATACCACCCCAGTTAAAGATTACCCATTTGTCCGCTTTAACTCGCGATATTCATCACTCAATTATGTACTTACTTGCCACAAGACTACGTCCAAGAGACAGTAAATACCTTTTTCGCTTCGAGAGGATTCGCTATAGACAATATAAAAGGCGATTAACTGGCATTTCGCAAACAAACTCACTGACCGATCAAGCTCTGCACACTCTCGTTTCAAAATACTTTGCTACTATAAAGTCTTATTTATCAAAGCTCCTAGATGACTTTTCTGCTGAGTGCGATGGGTTTGATTGATATTCACAGACGCCATATGGAGTGTAATTCACAAATTTTACAAAGCATTTTAATAACTTGGATAATGTCTCCGATGCAATCAAAGCTCAGAATATTTTCAACTGTGACCAAGCTAATGGCACCAAACGATTTATATATTGTGTCACATGTATTAGGTAACCAATGTTTAGCGCATCACATTCAGTGTAGAAATTCTTTTTCACCCTTCTCATTTACGACAAAAACTTTGCAGACGCCTTTGCTATTAACCATCCATGAAAGCTCTGGCTAGTGATTAATCCCATGAACAAAAAGCAACTGTACCATCGACCAAATTTACATTCCAGGTAATCAACTAGGAGGTAGAACGAATAGATATATTTGTGGATAAGAGACACGAAAAAAAAGATGCGGCATTGTCTTTGATTGTTAAAGTTGTTAAGTAGCACATGTTTTTTAGTGGACACCCGTTCCACTGGAAGCACGTGAATTGACTAGTCATTACTATGGGTGTATTGTTTTTAAGTATTGACTGTATGAGTGTATTATATAGCTTACTAGATAACCTGAAAGCTGACATACAAATGAGGTTATGTTAGCAGTTGTCATCGTATATCGCTCTGCATTAAAATCCTATAGTTAAATAAGGAAAATAACAGACTTATTTATGTCCTACACTCGGAGGAACTTGAACGGCGGTAAAAGCGTTTCTTAGCGGGTCCCATTTGGGGTCGTCTGGGCTATGATGGCTGCATTCAAGCGTGGTTAGCGCCACCGGCTGTCGTGCACGTAAGAGTTACGTCTCCGGATGGGTGATGAAGTTTAAAGCATCATTCTTACTTCCGACTTCACTAGGAACGAAAACGTTAGCAGCGCTTTAAGTTAGATAGCAGTCATCGATGGGTGCGCCCTAATAATGAATTGGATTTGAAATAGAGAATACTGTCAGTTATGTAAAATTCTTGTCTTGTAAAAGCTGACCCATCCGTTTAACGCATATATATATATATATATATATATATATATATATATATATATATATATATATATATATATAGATATATATATATATAGATATAGATAGAGAGATACAGATTTATATATATATAGATAGATATATAAATATATTCATATATATATAAATGTATATAGATAGAATTATGTATATATATCTATATCTATGTATAAATATCTATATAGTATATATTTATATAAATATATATATCTCTCTTGTCTTTATTCTATCTCTCTCTCTATCTACTCTCTAGATATCTATCTATCTATCTCTATCTATATTTCTCTCTCTATCTATAGTCTCTATATATATATATAGATATATAGTATTATATATTATATATATATATATATATATATATACAAAGTGGGATGTCTTTACATATTCGTTAGGCTTGTTAACTCAAGACATGGCTTGTTTTTCGAACACTGCGAATGGATGTGTACAATTTATCTGCATCTTGAATCACCCTGACCCGTATAAAGCACGCTAGACGTGATGAATAACAACAATTCCTGACAAATAATGATCACTCAAGAGTGACGCAATATTTTTATCATTGCATGGCTGACTGCTGGACGGCAACAGACCGCTCGTGTCTGTAGTCAATGGGCAGTTACCATATTGCCTTAGTAATTGAGACCTACACCCGGCATCATCATTCGTCTAATAGTTCCCCTGAATGATGCTTACCCTGTAACAAATTGGTCTGTCTCTCCTCATAAAATTCTCGAGGAATTATCCACCTGGCACTTTACCTTCCGTAATACCGGGGAGTTTCTTGCTGCGAAATGGATGCTCGAGATTCTGCAGCATTTATGTTCAATGCCCAAGATGTGGGTAGGTGTCAAGATGAGCATGGCGTTCGGTATCTCTAGTAGCAACTGCTGACGTCATTCCTACTCCCATCGTCGTTCCAATCATTGATATCTCGTATCAACGCAGAGTGCGGGAAACGCCTAAGACTTCGGAAGCATGACAGTCGAACTACGACTGTGAACCGAAGAGATTGTACACATCCAGCAAGAGAAAACTCGGGTAGATACGATTCGTTCATTCCGCAAAATAAAACTAACAAAAAGCGACTGCCGCAGATAGCACTGCTCCCAATACCCCTTGTGATTTGGTTCAATAATGTCATTCATGTTCCTACTGTAAGGCTGTAGGAAAATGCACTTTTTCAGATCTTTCTCTCTAGAAGTCCAATCGTAATATTACTTATTGGTAAATCCATTCGTGGTTTCCAGCTGCAACAAAGATTGCGTTTACCTGGTTTTTGTCAAGCATAGAGCCTTCATAGAACAATTGAAGTGTCGTGAATGACTTTCTTGGAGTTGATGTACGATTCCAACTATAAATAATGCACGGTAATATAGAACATGTGGCCCTTATATGTCGCTCATCGATCAAATGTCCATCAGAGCAGCAAGCGCAGTATCCAGCACAAAGGTGATTTTCCCATAAGTTGGCATTCGTTTGCCATTCCCATCTTTCTTATTGCGGTTTCAAATATGCGTTATGTCATGTTACACATCATATTGGTGTGATTGATAAAGTTATTGGATACACGGTATGAAGACATGAACAATGAAGTTGATGCAATGCCTGTCAAACACTATAACAAAGCTCTATTATCATCTTGATGCATGTTCTTAATTACTTTGTGTTCGCTGGGGGCCCTGTAACTTTTGTCAGTCATCATATTACAGAACGCAATCAGCACAAGAGCTGTTGGATGGCGCTGATTTCCACCTTATTGCTTCTCCTGGTATAATCTGCTGTTCTTTGCAATTTACAATTTGAGAGTCTATACATATATATATATATATATTTTAACATATATATATATATATATATATATATATATATATATATATATATATATATATATATATATATGTATATATATATATATATATATATACATATATATATATATACATATATATATATATATATATATATATATATATATATATATATATATATAGAGAGATATATATATATATATATCTAGAGAGATATATATCATATATTCATATATATATAGATATAGATATATATGCATAAATATGCATATATATATATATATATATATATATATATATATATATATATTTATATATATATATTTCTCTTTTTATATATATCTATATCTTTATAAAACTCTAGAGATACATATCTATATTCTATTTATATATGTCCATATATATATCTTTATATCTCTAATATCTCTATATAATCTCTATATATATATATCGCTAGATATATATCTATATATATATATATATATTTCACTATTAAACTATTGCATCGGCAAAACCGCTGAGCAGTCAATGCATCATAGAAAACTGCCGTACTTTTCTTTGAGTTTGAATAGTTACTCTTTTGTGTGCGTGATTCGCTCTGATTCCTTAATAAGGTTAGTTTTTGTTGGTTTCCTTTGTACGTTACATAGCAACGGGTTGGTTTTACCATAGAACACGCTATCCTTTGAAGTGCCCTTTCATAGGCGAGAAAAGAAATTAATGAATCAAACCTCATTTTTATCAGACTGATATCGCATTGTTGTATTCCAGGTGCAGTGTGTTTGTATAAATCATAATGCCTAGTGGTCGGTAAATCGTTCTCGTTTATTTAATCGGAATCTTTGCTTGAATTTGTTTTTACCCAGAATTAATTCAATTACGTAGATTAGTCTGCTTCCCGATTTGGAATGACGCCGTACATCAAATGCTACATGTACCGAAGTACACATATTGTATCATGTTGACCAAGGAAGATAAATGTGTTTTGTATGTCCATGTGACATTGCGTACTTCATATCTAGTATAAAATTATTTCGTCTGCAAATGGTTTGTCGTGAGGTGAAATGATATCATTGATAAGTCACAAATATGCAATACAATGTCCACGGAAATACATTTCATACAATCTAGACAAACTATACTCTGCAAAAAGTAAGTTCTTACCTCAGCCAAACTGGTGCAAAGATGATTCCTGCCTCATCAAAGTTCAGAAAAGGCGCATGCTACTCTAAGCAAGGTCGCAATTCGAGGCTGTGACAACTAAGTGGGATTCGACAACTCTTACCAAACCATATGCCAATTATCAATTTGCATAGCAGTTGAGAAAAATGTTGTTTATTTGTGCATCCTTCAAACTGAGTGTGTCGTACTGGTAGCGAAGTGAAAACACTGTGACAAGCATCAATTGAATGATTAATATATGGTATTACAATATATAATGCAGAAAATAAGCATATTGATTGCGTATTTAGCAGGTATCGTTTGCATAAAATTGACCTGGCGGTAATGACGTTGACATAGACGTTTATCAATACGTTGTGATATACGTGTAGCAAATGAACGCGTTGCATTCTTCACGGTGGAAATCACATATTAATTTCACACAGCAGGAAATAACGTCAGTGAAATAACACCATAAAACGACGAGACTATTTGGAACGAATATAAAAGAGGATTGAATGGTGATTGAAAGAGAGAGCTATGATTGATAGCTTTCGCTTCAGCAGCATTACTAGAGAAATACAAGCACAACGCGTCTGATATTATCCATTTGCTGTTCGTTCACGCATGTGTGCACGTTTCGCAGGCTCATGGCATATGTCATAATATACAGGGGTGTACCTGATGTTGTATTTTGTATGTATTCACAGAACGTCATATCCTCTTAAATTTTCAGATTTCACTTGTTGAAAGTCGAATGTTGTTCAATCACAGAATTCCTTATGTGCTTCTTAGTTTTACGACATCAAAAGACAGAGACAAATATCACTAGCTTTGCAGTCAATAAACCATGAATGACATTCTGGTGTTGATGACCTTGCCATTCTTCAAACAATTATAGAAACAAGCGAGGCATCCAGCAAAAAAGGTGTGCAGATTTTGCCACTCGGTCGACAATTGTTTTGCGTTTTTGAAGCCTCTTAAGTCTGTTGCTGCTGTGTTCACGTGGTTTAGAAGAGCTGAGCCCATCAACAAAATTGGACCTAGATGCTCTCCCGGTCAACTTATGATTGATCTAAGTAGAGGCCACGTGATCAGTGAAGGCGGTGGTGATTGATGTGCAACGAAAGCCAACCCCAGATACAATAGCATAGTGCTCTCAGACGCATTTATGTCGGAGCTGGTATTGTTCCCTGGCAAACGGTGTCGTTCTATCTAGTAATCCCATCACTCTCTCTTTGCTAGCAACATGGGCTTGACATTCCTATCATTGTTATCGCTGTCAAACAAGCGTTTTGTCCTGTTACACATCAGACTGATGTTTATTGGCATCTCAGAGCCCAAACACGATCAATGCAGCTGACGGCATGCATGTTACACACAATAACGACGCTCTCAAGCTAGTTTAGATTGTACTTATTTTGTATTAGCTAGGAGCCCTCTAACCTGATGCATTCATTGGCCATCGTGATATTCCATAACTCAAATCCCTATGCATACGAGCTGTAATATGGTGATCATTGCCGACAAATGGCTTCGACGGGCAGAATTCTATGTTACCAGTTACTCCTTTCAATGTACAATTTGATGGATTTCCCCACAAAACTGTCTTTTGGTGGCACTCGCTCATGCAAGATTCCAACTAAATTAATCGGTTATACATTAGGGGCGTTAGAAACCAGGCGATGCATAAGCAAAACCGCCGAGCAAAACTTCGTCGAATATGTCAAGTGCTTTATACGCCCAGCTGCTGGGGAATCTCCAGTATCTTCGTTCAGTGTGATATACTTACTTTTTTTGTGTTGTTAGGTTTTGATAATGTTTGTTTTCGGAAACATCGCGTAACAACGCAATCTAAATGAGCATTATAATGGTGCAGTTTTCATGGTCGAAATATCGTCATAGCGCGATGGATGCTGAGTTTGTGCCCATCATGCTAGCTTCCCTTTTTAAACATCGGTCTCAGGTTCGAGTTCACTTATTAAGTAAATAAAATCATTCTTTGACAGTTAGCATCCCTGGTTGAACTTTCAATCCAATTATTGCACAGGCGGCATGTGTACGATATAAGTGCCTGTGGCCGGTATATCACATCACTAAAATAGACAATCCAAAGCTACAGAAAAGAGGTAAAAAAAGTAGCAAGTTTGAAGATCACATAAAACCAGCGATGGCAGCTGGTTTCATCTGCACTCGAACAGTGCTACAGCAAACCATGTAACATCAATTATATATGCAAAATACCGAAAAGGGCACCTAGTCTGTATCTACTTCGTCTTAGCATTGCAATTTTGCCTTCAATCCAAATGAGCAGTCGTTCTCAGAACTCGTACAACCGAGAAACAAAGAAGCGAAAATCCACATGGTCACATGCATGATGTTACATATGCGACCAATATGTTCAGAGTGGTCTACATTTTGAATCTAAATTGGTTGGTCAGTTCCTAACTAAATATTATGATATACGTAGGAGAAGGCCTCTTTGGGCTCTAGCATAGGGACCTGGCCATGACCCTAAACTAACCCTTCCGTAGCTGTCCTCCATTACGTCGAAAGACTAATGTCGAGGGCGTAGATGGCGCCTTAACCGCAACTCTTTTTAACCACACTAAAGCTTACTAAACTTCACAGAGCTCATATCCGTTTCATTATTTCAGATTTTACACATTTGATGTCGATTAGAGAATTCCTTATTCATAAATCCATTCGTCCGATGAAGCTGCATACATGACTTGGCGTTTACATTGTTCTAAATTTGACGCCATCATGAGAAAGTGAAAAATATCACTAGCATGGCAGCCAATGAACAGGTGGTGTCGCATAAATGGCATTCTGATGTTGATGATCAGTTCCTTCTTCATATAATACAGGATACTATTCTACATGTGACCCTCAAATATCGTTCATATGTTTCCATTCGACCAACATGCGAGGCATCTAGTAAAAAGACAAAGATTTTGTCCCTACGTTCACAATGGCGTTGAGCTCTTGTAACTTTTGAGGCCCTTTTAGAAGTGGGTAACTTTCGCAAATTTGCGTTGAGAGTTGCTTCGTTTGACTATCTATCTACTAACTAGGTGCCAGAAAACCATGTGTATGGCTTCGCATGCGTGCATCTTGTTGATTGAAGAGTACCATTATGATCACTGGGATTTTGATATGGTTTATCACAAGTTGGCCAACTGTAGCAGTTTATTCTGGCATCAGCAATTTCTGACCGAAAGACGCAAAACAACATCAGGTCGTGCAATTTGAAGCTCTAAACATGCGTTTGGCACACAGTGCTGCAGTTAACTTTCAGTATGGATTAATCCCCCTACCTCTTTATAACCCTGGGCTTGCGTTTTCACATATTTTGTAATTCTTTTTAGATTAGTCTCGCTTAGCCGTTAATTCTCAAAAGGAACTATTTTCTATCGTCATTAATGATATTCTGTATAACACATTCCATGCGCAGAAATCCGTCATGCAATCGGTTGTTCCTATCTCTGTCCTCGGAGATTAAAAGCGGAATATGTATTGATTTCTTGTTTAAATAAGACAATTTCCCATTTGTTTCTGTTTATTTGATTTCGTAATAAACGATATTATGTAAGAATATCCCTACGCATTTTGTAAAATTAATCATACGGTTTAACACGGTCTCAAATAAACAGGCTGAATTCGTATTTAATTTTTTTTTCTCCTGATGCGGAAGAAGTCGTTTTTTAATACGGAGTGCAAACATTTGACATTTTCAATTGCGATTGATGCTTTGAATGCAATCGTTAGTGGATGGACGTCAATTGAACTGTTTTATTACGCATTGTACTTCCGCAAAAATGTTCATTTTAGATTCCGCTTATTGTCACACTAATTGGCAGCAAAATCGGCAGATAATCTGTCTGGTCCTTGAAAAAATTGGGAAAGGGCAATATCGAGTGGATATTTATGCTTTTAGAATGCTCAACAATACTAGAGACGGCAACGCAAATAGTGGATTGTCCACAGGTTTGAAAAAATAAAATGCAAAATACAGCTGCTACTGCAATTGTGAAACAGAATGGAATGAATGATTGCTTTCAATGGTCAATCATCTTAAAGAGATTAGCACATGTATAACGGCAAACACTGGGCCTGCTCAGTATCTTTATGCTGTGTTCTTATTGTACTGAATTATGCCTTAACGTACAAAGCAAAAACTTTCACACAAAGCAGTCATGAATGCATTAATCGATGTTTCCTAGTTAAGTATGTTGGCTTTGTTCACTCATAATAACCAAAACCTTGAAATATCTACTTAGACCGCGAAATTCCTTCCAATCTTGGCCGGGCTTTACTGGATTTGTACCGTGACATTTGTCTTCTGGATTGCAGTCGTGCGGATTTATTGCATAACCGTTTGTCCAAAAATAGTTGATTTTTGACATCTCGCAACACTCAAATGGACACTTATCTCTAATATTGTCTTGTCTATAAAATGCCTCTATACGACGCGCGATCTTAACCAGAACCAACCGCCGAAATAGGCATGTAGCACAAGTGTACTATGTCCCGTAGTATATATCAACAGTATATAAATGTGTGACTCAATAGGTGTGTGTGCAAAAATTGCTAGCTGAGACACTTTTGTGTAATTATGCATTCTGGTAATGCATCTATAACCACGAGTGATGTGTTAAGCTGACAAGGATTACTATTACGATTGCAGTCGTGGTTGCTACGCTACGTTTATTATTTCATTTCTGCTTTATTAACGCATTGAACGTAAAATAGTTTGCATCCGTGAATTGAATACCACCCCAGTTAAAGATTACCCATTTGTCCGCTTTAACTCGCGATATTCATCACTCAATTATGTACTTACTTGCCACAAGACTACGTCCAAGAGACAGTAAATACCTTTTTCGCATCGAAAGGATTCGCTATAGACAATATAAAAGGCGATTAACTTGCATTTCGCAAACAAACTCACTGACCGATCAAGCTCTGCACACTCTTTCTCGTTTCAAAATACTTCACTACTATAAAGTCTTATTTATCAAAGCACCTAGATGACTTTTCTGTTGAGTGCAATGCGTTTGATTGATATTCACAGACGCATTTTAATAACTTGGATAATGTCCCCGATGCAATCAAAAGCACAGAATATTTTCCACTGTGACCTAGCTAATGGCATCAAACGATTTATAAATTGTGTGGCATGTATTAGGTAACCAATGTCCAGCGCATCACCTTCAGTGTAGAAATTTTTTTTCACCCTTCAAAACATATCTCATTTACGACAAAAACTTTGCAGACCCCTTTGCTATTAACCATCCATTAAAGCACTGGCTAGTGATTTATCCCATGAACAAAAAGCAACTGTACCATCGACCAAATTTACATTCCAGGTAATCAACTAGGAGGTATGAACGAATAGATATATCTGTGGACAAGAGACACGAAAAAAAAGATGCGGCATTGTCTTTGATTGTTAAAGTTGTTAAGTAGCACGTTTTTTTTAGCGGACACCCTTTCCACTGGAGGCACGTGAATTGACTAGTCATTACTATGGGTGTATTTTTTTTAAGTATTGACTGTATGAGTGTATTATATAGCTTACTAGATAACCTGAAAGCTGACATACAAATGAGGTTATGTTTTATTTCTTCTGTACAGTTGAATTGGATGTGTACCGTAGTAGTCATTATATTTCAGAGCTCAAATCACTATGTACACGAGGTGTTAGATGGCGATGATTTCCACGATATTGATTCTGCTTGCAAAGCTCTGTATAATTCGTTGCTAGCTGCAATTCTAATATTTAATATGTTAAAAATAACAATTAAAAAAATTCTCCCATTATTTTGGAATTCGCTTTTGCGCGAATTCCACCAATTAAGTAAAAGTTGCGATACTAGAGATAGTAGAGATCAGACGATACATCAGGAACCCTGCTGAGCGGTCTATGCATCATAGAAAAACTGCATCGAATGTGTCACGTGTTTCATATGCGCAATTTCCACAATCGCTTGAATCTTGTTTTAGTGTGACACAGTTATACTCTACACATCAATCAGCCATCTTTTTTCGCCAGAATGATCTCGTTAATTCTCGTTAATCTGGTGTGTTCTGGAGTTCGTGATGCTGGATGTTTGTATTAATCATCAGGTTGTAATGTTCGTTAAGCATGCTAACAACTGGCATCCCATTTGTTGTTTGCATTTGTCCAGTGATTCAACAACCGTTGCGTTGTTTTCCTTGCTTTGTTGCGATACACAATTTGGAATGCTGCCGTAAATCATGCACCAAAATACACATCATGCAGCAATCAGGCATATGATGATTTATTGGCTCTGTCTTGCTATATGCCGATGTTGGTTCATCAGAAAACCTAGCATTTGATATATTTTAATTTTTTCTATCTATATTTTATGCATTTTATATCAAATGATGTGCATGGGTAATATTCATTAATTCGTTACAAGCTTGTCGAACTAAAAGACAATGACATAAATCAATTTCAAGTGGTGTTGTATAAATTACATTTGCGCTTTGATGAAGTATTCAAGCTATAAATAGTGCAGGCTGCCAAAGCCCATATGGCCCTATTTTGTGTCTAATCAACCAAATATCCATTAGAGCAACAAGCACGTCATACAACGAACAGGTGAGCAGATTTATCTCCTTCGTTAACAGCTGCTTTGGGTTTTAATTATGGCACGTATGACCGAACAAAGAGTCCCTGTTGTGGGCTGATCAGCAGCAGAGGGTTCATTAAAGTCAGTATAGCTGACATGTGGTGTAGAATAAACAAAACGAAATACACAAAACTGGACCAAAATGCTCACTTGGTTAGCATAAGATATATTGTAGCAGAGGCTAAATGATCAGCGAAAGAAGGCAGTGATGGATGTGCGCGGAAAGTTGACCTTACAATTGCATTGTACTCTTAGACGCTTGTACAGCAGTGCTAGTATCGTTCCTTGGCACTACACTGTCACTCCATTCGGCGATCTATTAGTTACTAGCGACATGGGTTAGCAATTTCTTCCCTTATTATCATTGCTTCAGATATACGTTTATCAAGTAACCCATATTAATGGTACGATTTATAAGGTTCGGAGCACAGAGGTGCCTAGGCATATGCATGGAGTACCTCGTAAACGCCATAACTATCCTATAATATTATCTTAGCGCATGCTATTAATCTTTTGTCTCTCTGTGTGTGCACTGAAATTGCTCGGCGCTAGTTGGCGGACTACTGCGATGCGCACCGCCCATACCTACTGATTGGATTTTTCGACCAAGGCCAACCACTCGCTCTTCAAACACCAGTTGAGAACATTACCAGTAGCAGTTGGCAATTCATATGCAGAGTGTATTGGATCGACGTGTTATCGCAATAACTCAAATAACTGCCACTTAAAATGTAATAATGCTATAGGGATTTAACGTCAACGAGGTACCTTAGGCTATGAATGGTCAACCGTCTTCACCTATCACGGATATGGTCACCGCTTATTTAAGACTCTGCATGGCCACCGTCACCTCTAATACCCAGCTGCAGTACTGCACAGCCAGTACCCGCGCCATCTGTGACAAATACTAGATGTGAAACTATGTTAACCAACCTTTTTTAACACAGCTTGAATTATATGATTTATTTGTTTTTGATATGTGCTTGAGTCATAGCTATGCAGTCAAAAAGAATAGGCATGTTGGAACACAGGTTGTCTTTTCACGAAAAGTTTCTGGAATATACATTGTTATGTCCTTTAACTAATTTTGTATACCTTTTATAGATTTTGTCACTACTTTACAGGTGTATCGACGTGAAGCGCTTTTGAACACGCTGCAATGCGCGAACAAGCGCTACAAAAATACTGTATGGTTGTAATAATAATAACACGTATAATGATTAATCATTCTAGATAATCAGTTGATTTGTTAGAGCCACGGGAACTTCTGTGAGTATCTGCACAAGAATGCGGTTGGGGGAAACCACGTTATAAAAAGACTGATATGTTGTATTCTTCGCTGAGACCATACACACGCATTTTGCATTATCACCGTCGGATAAGCAATTATGTCACATCAAATGGAGGAGATGATTTTCGCAGGTAGCCAATTTCAGACCACATTGCCTGAGATGACCTAACTTGGAGCCCATTTTATTGGTGACTGCTTCGATACAGCGCTAATTCCACATCAAGACATCAAAGTGTATTACTGCGTTATCATCACATGAGCTATTTATATTTCATGGTAGTAAAGGTAATTAAGTTGCATATCTTATTTTGATGACGACTCCCTACGGACAGGAAACCAGTTGAATGACTAGTTATTATTGACGGTGAATGATGTTTGCATTATTGATTTTATTACGTAGCAAATCCAGCGTTGTAGTTCGCATACAATAGTGCCTGACAGCTGATCTGCATGTGGTGTGGTGCTTGTTTTCTAAGACAATATGATTTAATAAGTCGTAATATAATTTTATTTAAAATGTTATTCCTGAACTGAAATCACAATGCACGCGAGCTGGCGATGATTTCCACAAAATTGCTTCTGCTGGCATAACTCTCTATAGTCCGTTGCTCGTTGCAATTCAAAATGTTTTTTTGGCACTGGCTCATGCATGAATACTACCAATCTAATATTGTTAGATATAAGGGAGAGTAGAGATCAGGCGATGCATCAGCAAAGCCGCTGAGCAGTAAAAGCATCATATCAAAACTGCATCGAATTTGCACGTGTTTCATATGCGCAGCTGCCGCAGTCTCTTGTATCTTCTTTGGGTGCATATAGTTACTCTTTTGTGTCGCTGTTTGCTCTGATTTTTGGATAACGTTAGTTTTCATCTTGCTCGTTTGTGTGCTCCGGATCGATACTTAGCCGCGTGGCTGCTTTTCTGTAGATTAACACTTCTTTGAAGTGCCCTTTCATACTTGAGAGAATGAATTCATGTTTCAGACTGAACTCGGATTGTCATTGGTCTGGAATGTTCCGGTATACACTGTGCTGTGTGTTTGTATAAAGTAGCGTGCTTTGTGGTCGGTAATTCGTTCTTAGAACTGCCATCAATATATTAGGTGGAATTTGTTTTCTTCCTAAAAATTACCTAAGTTTTGTGTGCTTATCTATGTACGGCTACAAATTGGAGTGGGGTCGTCGTGCGTCTGAGGCAGCATTCACGAAATATTTTAGCAAGCTGGTTGGGGAATATTGACGGGCTTTGTCTTTCTATATGCCATTGCAGGTACATCAGAGGGAAGGATTTATTAATTTGCGCTTGGGTCAATTGCGCAAACCTAATGTTACATAATAGTCACGTTCATTTAATGCTTGAAATAATATCATGGGGAAAAAAGTATTCCTATCTATTATGTGGACGATTAATTTTACCAACATTGATATATATGCTTGATTGTATGATTGCCGAGATAGATGTCTAATCCGCTAGCTTGCAGATAAAGGTGCTTCACCAGATTCTAATGTCAATGGAAATTTGTAACAATGGGCATTGGCCTACATACAATGCTTTAAGCAACATGTGCTGAACGTGATGGCACGTGGTCTGAATCGAGATTTATTTAGACATATCTCTTTTTTTTATAGTACTTTTTTTATAAAGCCTATAAATTAAAACGATTTTGATGTAAAAAGGATTGCGCACCATTTAAATGGCTTCTGTTACATGCGTATTGTTCATAACTAAACCCTGGGAATAAAACTGGTGCTATGGGTAAGTTTTCAAACTTCAATGCTGATCTTTACTAAAACCAACTAAAGACCATGTATATCTGGTTGCATACCAACCCAAGTCGGTAACTACTCATTGCATTGTATTATTTCACTTGCATTAAATAGAAATCTCAGCATCATCGCTATGTCTGAATATATATATATATATATATATATATATATATATATATATATATATATATATATATATATATATATATATATATATATATATATATATATATATATATATATATATATATATATATATATATATATATATCTGATATATCAAAAATATAACTATTCCCTGAGTTGACACATTCACCTTAACAACAATCATGTAGGGTGATATTGCTCACTTTTATGCCACAAAATGAGAATAATCTTACTTCCGAATAAATAGTCTTTGATATCTCTTGTTCTAGCCGTATTTTGCCTTAATTGCAAAATCCAAACGAAGGCTGAATACTTTAACACGCATATTTTGGGCAATTATCTGAAATCATATCGAGGGGATTACGTGATTGCACCCAGCTGAGGCGGAATGTTTTCAGGTATCATTACCGTATTGGGGGCTTATTGTCTGTTAGATAAGACATACCTTCCGCACGTGCTACCCCTTTCTATTGTGTTCAGTTCAAGATTGATTGTTCTGAGTGAGTGATTGGACCACTGTGCTAAGAGCTAGCAGCCAAATAATGATTTGGCATGCTCCAAGAGATATTTAGCCCAGTAAATCGGATCAAAAAATACCCATCGTAATAATCCCGTTTAACTCTCCTGATATGTTTGAAATGGTGCTGTGCCTTTGTTTAGAGCCTCTCAGTCATCACACGGTATCCACATCTGCGCTGCTATATAAAGAGAAGAGCTGCACTTATGAAAATATATTGCAGTAGGGTCCAAATGGTCATTGAATGGGTCGGTAATGGATGGGTGATTAAAGGCGACCCGGGGTGCAATAGCATTGTGCCATCAGACGCATAAATAATGCAAGTGGTATTGTTCCCTTAGATTGTAGTATCAATCTATTCAGGGAAATCATCACTCTCTTTGCTATCGACATGGCTTTGCCACTCCCATCCTTTTTTCGTTGTTTACATCATGAGCTTTGCCCCGAATGAATAGATATTGTGTCATAAAGTGTTGGGCGAACGACAGTGATTATATCATCATAAACTGGCCTATTGATGCGTCAAAACCAGGCAATATTAACATTGATTGCGCGTTCATCGTACATGACTGTACACATAAATACCACAATGAATAGATGAAAATGTAAGCTTTAAAGCAAGCATCTTTTCAATTGTTTGGGACGTGGGGGTTGGGGGGGGGTGGTATTAGCTGGGATTGACGCGCCGAGTACTATGCTTGTTAGCCCAGACGGGAATATTGTTGTATATCAATTAAATTTAGGACGTTGTACAATGCTAATTCGGTTGGGCAATTATATCACAAAAAAAGCCCTAATCA
Source organism: Urechis unicinctus (assembly GCA_034190875.2). Taxonomy (NCBI): domain Eukaryota; kingdom Metazoa; phylum Annelida; class Polychaeta; order Xenopneusta; family Urechidae; genus Urechis; species Urechis unicinctus. The sequence continues at coordinate 38,262,847 of CM067353.1, read as the reverse complement.
ATCGTCTTGGTGATTGTAACAAAATCGTCCCGCTTCTCGCAGCTGTGTTGAAATGTAACTCAGTAGCAAGGGTCATACCATCTATTATTCATGACATCATATCAAGCGTCTAAGTAAAAAAGAGAGAGTTTTGTAATTCAAAACAACCCTGGTAAAGACCGTTTCTTGTCATTCTGAGTGAACAGTTAGTCAATAATCAGTTTTGGCTGTTTGCGTGCATTGAGTCTGCAGACTAACTTAGGATCGCAGGTACGGTGCATTTATATGCCGAAGGTTTTTCTCCTAACAACGCAATATGGGTAAAATATAATGCAACTATTCTTACAGTGAAACCAAGTTGAGGGATCGTTAGAAATGCAGTGGTATTTATTTTGCGTACAGGATTTGGCGTTTATATGCATAAAATAGGTGTGAGCTCAGTTCATGGCTTTGTCAGTACAAATGACGTGTTATATAAACGCGCTGAAAGAGATGATGTCAACTTTGCTGTTGCATTGGCTTTTGATGGACTCGAATAGCATTCGAACATGAGGGGCGCAATGTTTGGCCTCTTTGGTAGAGGTTTTCTATTTGTCATTCACCTCGTTGCACCTGTATAGTAAGAATGCGTAATGTTAGCAGAGTGTTTAAGCTAGCAGTGTTTGCACACACAAGGCTTGGTCCCACATTTATTAGATGATGACATGTACAACGGGACATATTACAGTTGACACTTGACACAAGTAGTTAATTTGTCGCTTCATGCTTATTTCGGGAATAAAGAATGATTGATTAGGATCTCAGGTCGTTAAGAGGCCTCAAACAGGCAAGCTAATAATTCAAATTGCAGTCCATTTGAATGTGGCGCGATGACACAAATGAACAATCTTCGGACCAATGGTTTTGCATTTAATCCGCATCCTGGCAAATAAAATTCTACGGTATTTGAAACCAAATCAACGGCTAAATATAAATATATAGCAGGTTAGGTCTGGCCAGTTTGACATGCAAATTTTGGCTTGGAAATTGCTAGGGATTGCTGTGAAAGATATCATGGGGGAACAAAACCAGCATACAACACGAGGAAAAAAACATGAGCGAGGCATCCAGTTTGTGCTTTTAACGTTACAAAATTGTGCTTTGCCGGGTTTTCCATGTGTAACGATACTGAGCAGACCCTATGTTATCCATTAAGAGTGTCTTTTTATATTACGTCATGGAAAGTAATCATCATTCCATTCCATTTCACATTTGTAGTAGCGGTTATGATTTGCTGTTACACGGCGGCAGGAATGTGGGTTTGTCAACCATGTAAACCACCACTTGGTTCATCGCCGTTCGTAGTACTGCTGAGCATTCAATCGACATCAATATCCTTGAAATGTTTGCAGTGACCACTCATGATATCCTGTTTAATCAGATTTTGCAGAAGCTTAAATGATTCTTGTTCAATGCCACAGCAGTAGCGTAAAACAATATGATGATATCGATCACTCTTTGCAGTCCAAATGATCAATCGCAATTTAGGAAGACGGATGGATGTGCGTTTCCATATAATACGGCACCATGCTTTTAACCTTTTAATTGATCAACCACTACGTTCGCACCTTGGTGTTGATGGATGCTTACGTTGCTTTATGACCAATAACCAAACAGCTGCAGTAATCTTTGTTGCATTGTCTGATATCAGCCGAATGTAAATGAAGTTCCCTATCGTTATAGTCGCGTTGCGTTATCGTGTTACGTATGACGTGGTGTAGTACTATTGCTAAGTACTTGCCTGGTGACAAACGCTGCTGTATAAAATAATTTAGAAGCTGAACTTATAAAAGAGACCAGAATGAAACGCTCACCTGCTTATGACCAAATATGTTGTTGTATGGTAAATGATCGTTGGAGGGTCGCTGATTGATGAGTGACTAAATGCGACCCGGGGTGGAATAGCATTGTCCTCTCAGACGCATGAATAATGGCACTGGTGTTGTTCCCTGATATTACAGTGTCAGTCTATGCAGGGATCTCATCCCTCTCTCGTTGCTAGCAAAATGAGTTTGCCAATCCGTTTTTTGTTTTTGTTTTTGTCATATCAGTGAAATATGGCACAGGTGCATGTTCTTAATCGTTTTGCACAACTGATAAAGTCGGCATTGATGCATGTTTATACAGCAATGTCAATGCGAATTGTGCGTTTGTGTGTGACTGTGTGTGTTTTTGGATGTGTAGGGGCCCGTTATTGAATTCTCTTGAGTATCCGCCATTACAAACAGTTATACCTAGTAAAGCACAATTTTTAACGCCAAAAGCACTAACTGGATGTTTCTCACATAACTATGGGTTTTTATTGGCGTTGTATTCTGGTTATGTTCCCGCATAATATCCACCACTTTGAAAGCAATCCCTAGCAAATTTCTAAGCCAAATCCCACAGGATAAGAAAACAGTGTTAACATTCCCTGCGGGTTTATAATGTGGTTCATGCAAGTATCGTTTCATTTGCTGTGATTGACCCAGTTTGGACGGGTGTATGATTATATGTCAAGTAAATACAGGACGTATTGCAGGGCTTAGGTTGGTGAATTAACTCTTAAATGTGCAAATGGTTCATCGTGGTCATGATCATAGAATGCCTTCCTCAGAGGGACACCGATATTGGCATTGTCGGGTTTTGGTTGTCTATTTGTTATTAACACGGGACAAAGTACAGTTGACACTAGCAAATAGAATTAAAGATGCATGCCTATTTTTGCGTTAATGAATGACTGATTAAAAACGCACGTCGTGTAGAGGCATTATATAGTCAAGATAATACTGGAGATTACAGTGCATATAAGTGTCGCGAGATGTAATTAATAAACTAATTGTTGACAAATGGTTATGTTTCAAGTGGTTGGAAAAAAATCAGCGGCCAAATATAAAATTAGCAGGTAAAATCGGGCCAGTAATGCACGGCCAAGATATGCCGGAATGTTTACTATGTGTTGCTTTCAACGTTTTGGTTAATATGATCAAACAAATCAAACATATAACACGTGGAATAAAACATAAATGAATACATTCATGATTGCTTTATGTGCGAGGCGTCAAGTTTGTGTTTTTCCCGTTAGTGCATAGTGCATTACTGTGTGTACTTTGCGTTAGGATAGTGAGAAGGTCTAATATTAGCCATTGCAATCAACCATTATTTCACAACATTTCAAAATTGAGGTAGTAACTCCATTAGCTAGGCCACTGTTAGACAAATGGCGTTTGCCAAACCTCTGGACAATTCTAGTACTCACGCGACATTGACTTATTTCAATTGTTTAAGCGACCACTCTTGATATTCTCTAGCATCAGAGAGATACTCTACCAGTCTATGAAGGCCAATATAAATGGCATGCTACACAAGAGATCCCATTGTGCCGAGGCTTACACACACATTATTGCACAAAGTGAATGCCACAATGAGGCCGTCAATCCCTTTGGTAATTAACGACTTGGAGTAACTATTCTTCAGAGGAATACAAAATATATGAAAACCGTTGACCAGTAATAACAAGATGGCGGATGATTGATCGAAAATGAATGAAAGTGGACCAAATTTACCGCAGCAGTGTACGATAGACACCTGTCTAGCGCAAATGATGATGTATGCTTGCACAAGCTAAGATTATTCAGCCCACGGACTGCTCATCACTTTCTATGCCCTCGCTAAACATATTTCTTTCCTAGGGTTTGTTGCTACATTCAAATTGTGGAAGGCTATTAGGCAAATATATTAAGTTACAACCTGAACACAAGAAGGTCATTTGGTAAGCAGTCAGTTTAATGCAGTGTGCGAATAAACTATTCTGCCCCATTATTAACTCATAATCCACAGGGGCGTATATGTCTGAGTAATGGGGTTGGTTCCTTTGATGTTATAAATGCATTATTTATATATTCCTGTTTTGCAGGCAAACGCACGAACGCAGATGATTGATGCAACCTTATCAGTGAATTACCTTAAACATTATGCGTCAAATTAGCTGGTATATTTTACGCAATGCCACTACGTGGATAAATGTGGTTTTTCAATGACAAAACAAATATCATATGGGTGTGTTTATATAGTTGAAATGATACTGTGACAAAGGATAGAATACGCGCAAGTCTTTGCTGCATATGTATGTGTTCTTATTCATTGCGTGCTGTAGGTAGACATCAGGGCTCTGGATGCCGGGCGATCACAGTCAGTTTAGGAAGGTCACAGGTCAATGCATACCAAGAGCACTTTGAAGGCAGATGATAGTATGAATGTTATAGCTACAGGATAGGGTAAAAAAACGCCAGCAATGCTGTGACGCGTAGATAATGATAAAATGGAGGTTAAGGAAAGTGATATTAAATTGGGGTCCAACAGTGCTAGAGCGAACAAGATAACAACAGTTATCTACGCAACGCACAAGGGATTTGGTCATGTAAGCGCGTGGCCGGATTGAGTTTACTCGGTGCTGAACTGAGCAAGCGCCAGTTTCTTTCGCTATCAAATAACCGTTAATCCGATATACCTCAAGGCTATCTTGTGAGCTACACACATATATATCATGATAAAACTTGTCTGCATGATGAAGCGGGAAAACCTGAGGGAGGAATACATATCGCCTCATGGGAGTTGGTGTAATTAGGTAAATGTAAGCCTCTGCGTAAACATTTTTCTCGTCTAATTACTATGACCAGTGGGGGAATTAGGATGGATTGTCTTCGTCATGGCACACATTTATGTCATTATTTCAAAATTGCCACACGTTTCCACAACATCCGAGGAAACAAAATAGCGGTCACCTATTGTTCACGCGCACGGCGCATCGTATAATACCTAAATGTTCAGAATGGGAGTTTATACATTTTGAATCATGAATTTGTCGATCATTTGTTTGCAAAATGTCAATGAATTGCACTTTCAACTCATTGATTCGAAGGGGCGTATTTTCACTGAGGCATTATGTACATAATTATCATGTCATATAATATTTTCTAGGAGGAGTAAGCTTCCTAGTACTCTTGCATAGGGCCCATAAAATACCCTTGAAATCAGCCTTTTGTTTTTGTGCAACATTAAGTCAAACGACAAATGGCGATGTCGTACTTTGCTTCTTAATTTTGATTTCAAATCGCATTCAAGAAACAATAGCTATGTCCAGTGGTCAACTGTTTTGTTCTAGATATTTTACAATGCTTCTTTGACATGCTATGAGGGATTAGATTACAGCTGCAACACGTTGTTGCTATGTTTGGGATGGATAACTAATTATTTATTTCGCCCGCGATATACTTTGCTACCCAAAGATCAAACTCTTGTAATCGACCATGGCATTAGTAGCAAATCAATGTTGTCGATATACTCGCTTACATACATAGTTTGTTTGCTATAAGTTCTTTGGCTCACTGACCAATGAAACAGATTGCAGTGTAATCCTATCAATTTGTCTCTCATTTGATCTTCCAGCAAATATATACTGTATTGTTAACTGCTTATATGCCATTTCGTATTTGCTTGTACAACATGGGCGTTATAACCTGCAAGCAAGAGTATGCTCATGCAATTCCTTAGCAACGATAGCCTAGCCTCTGCAACAATGTGCATACACTGTCCTGTGTGACAATGAAAAACATGTTGTATGATTTTACAAATGTGATCTGAATTACAATGCACACAAAGCAGGTTTTGTCTGCATATTGCCAGCATTGTTTGCAGATATCTCTCGCGTTAAATTCATATCACGTTAACGAGGATAACATTGAGAAAGTGTACAAATTCGTGGTGATATATGTTTAGCTTATTGACGATTTGTATTCATAGTAAGTCAAATATATAAAGAATAAAATTTGTTACACTTCACAGAAGAGACGCCAGTATTGCAGCAGCATACACTAAGCACGCATCATGTAGCGAATATAAAGGACGGTTGATAAGTGATCAAACGAGAGGGCTGTTATTGGTCGGTCCTCTTCAGCAGCATTGTATGAGAAATGCATACAATGCTGCCCTATTCACGAATTACACTGCGCCTTATCTCTGAGTGATTTGATCGACTTAGTATCGTTGATGTTATTATAACATTTGTAGAAAGTAAGTGCATCACTGGCTATTGTATATAACGTTGCCCCTGTTAGATGGCGATGATTTCTATGATATTGCTTATCCTGATATAACTCCTTATAAACAGCTGTTCTCTGCAATTTACAGTTGACATTTTACTGGTAACCATCCAACAGGTTTCACCATTACACAGCCTTTTTGCGGCATCCGCTCATGCAAGAATACTACCAATGTAGTCAAGTTGAAATACTAGGGACGGTAGAGATCAGACGATACATCAGTAACCCTGCTGAGCAGTCTATGCATCATAGAAAAACTGCATCGAATGTGTAACGTGTTTCATATGCGCAATTTCCACAATCGCTTGAATCTTCTTTTAGTGTGACACATTTACACTTTTGTGTCGTTATTTGTCTTGATTTGCTGATTATGTTTCCTTTTGGTTGAATACATACATACATCATTCCTATGTTTCCGTTTTGAAAGAATTGATGCAGCCTTATTTATCAGCAACATTTAATGACTAGAAAATACATCATCTTTCGGGCCATGCATCGCTAAAGAATTGGTAAAATTAATGCATTGATGCGTGTAATATGTGGCAGGCGATTGGCAGTACCGCGTGAACACAATTCGCTTCCAAGCAACATATCTTGCACTATCGTTTTCTATGCCTATGTCTATTTCTATGTATATGTGCAATGATAAATACTGTAGATGTTGCTTATATATAACTATATTAATACCGATGTCTTCGATCACTGATGTATGGGTATTTGAAAAGATGACGAACGTGAATGGGTTTCATTTCAATACTGTTCCATCATCGGGAGTGAGAATGAAAAAAAGTGAAGATAATGACAGGACATTAACAACATGACTTTGTATACAAATGTGGAGTCGCATTTCTTATATCATGGTGAACAACTCCTCCCATAGATAACAGACTAAGCCAGTAGAGCGCTTACGCATGCAGCCCCAATACACTTCTCTTTGATGATATTTTTGTCAAACGCCCATTAGACAACGAGAAACGGCAACCAACGAAATGGTCAATCAGTTTTTGTTTAAATATCTAACGCATATCTTCCCGTAATTAATGTGCTCTATGTGGCAAAAACAAAAGTGGTAACCTAAGACGCTGCAATCGTCGTGTTCTTTGGTAAAACATGTGCACAATATATTGTGTAATCACCTGACGTCTCTCTCTCTCTCTCTCTCTCTCTCTCTCTCTCTCTCTCTCTCTCTCTCTCTCTCTCTCTCTCTCTCTCTCTCTCTCTCTCTCTCTCTCTCTCTCTCTCTCTCTCTCTCAAGTGGATAACAGCATGTGTTATATATAAATATGACCTCAGTACGTGATAAGAATCACATTTTTTAAACGAATCATGCCGATGTTTCAAACATTTGTCTTAAAGAATTCTAAGATATCAGCTGCAGGGGCAATTGTATATTTTATCAATATGGCGATCGTCTAAAGCTATTTAGTTTTATGCCGCTCGAGAAACCATTGATTGACTGACAGACGGTATTTACAGAAGTGGTAAGCTATGACCCTGCAATCGTCGTGTTCTTTGGTGAAACATGTGCATAATTTATGGTGTAATCACCTGACGCCTCTCTCTCTCTCTCTCTTTTTTTTTCTCTCTCTCTCTCTCTCTCTCTCTCTCTCTCTCTCTCTTTCTCTCTCTCTCACACACACACACACTCTCTCTCATTCTCTGATTCTCTCTCTCTCTCTCTTAACTTGATAACAGCGAGTGTTATGTATAGATATTACCTCAGTACGCATTAAGAATCACAGTTTTCAAGCGAATCATGCCGATGCTTCAACCATCTCTCGTAATTCTATGATATCAGCTGCAGGGGCAACTGGCTATTATATCAATATGGCAATCATCTAATGACTAGGATAAGGGATAGGGTTTGGATAATCAGAGTAGCATTAGTAGCCACATTGTCCGTGATATTGTGGGTCGATCCTCGTTATATTGCCTGTATGTTCAAACACCATTTTGAGGCAAATCGGAATTAAGCAACGTTGTGAATACATCAGGAAGAAGATTACAGAAATCAAGCTATTGAGATATTTGCCTTATCTAAGTAACATTTAAACAAAGTAATTATACGACTTGAATTGATTTGCCTGAGATATGTAAATCACTGCCGCAGCTTACAGCTATGCATGTTGTTTTCCACTTGCAACGGTACATGAAGAGAAGCCCACTTAATAAACACGATTAAAATCGGATTTTGTGCGAAGTTTATTTCTCGTGAGTACTGGGTTGATGCGGATATTGCGCAATTAATTATGTATTACAGCACAATATCAGGTAGACGCATGGCGAACATACCAAATGGAAATGTGCAGTCTTAATGCTGCTATTGCATAACCAATAGACGATTTGAGCAATTTAATAGGTAGAATTAAAAACCACTGTGCGTAGAGAGTGTCCAAAACTAACCCGAACTACCCTCCTTTGTCTATATGTTTATGACTAATGCTGATTAGAACAAAAGCGCTTCATTGTAGAACATGGTAGTTCCATGTATCGCTCCTCTCAATCAAGGTATGGTATTAGGTCAGGTGTCATGCATATAACAGCGAGATACCCTTGGCTATGGGTGATGCAGGAATTTATGCCATGACCACTTGTCGTCATGTGAAAAGGTGATAAGACGCGACGGTTTGTGTTCATAAATTACAATCATGACATTACAGGCCAAACAGAGCATGTATGTGAGTATGAATCGCTTTAGTAAGGAGAACATGTTAATTGGGTGGCACCGTACATGATAAGAATTAAGATTGTTGCAATCATGTTTGCTAGAAACACTTAAAACTGTGTTTTAGAAGCCCTGTTTTACCACAAATCCCCATGCCCATCTACAGCACCAGTCCTCGTTTAACGGTGATTGATGGGGGCAGTTCTTCTTATGCAATGATGGTATGCTTGTAGACCTTTTACACCGTCAGGCTGCTTGCACCGCACCAGCGCAGCGCGGCACAGGTTTTGACGCGCACTTCTAGGTGTGTGCTTTGTAAGTGGGACAGATGTTATTTGCATATGTACATGCTACCAAATTGTTATCACTGAACCTATAAAAACCATCGTTCTTTGTATATTTCGATGAAGGTTGCTTAATGAACAGATGTTACCGCGCAGCTTTTAATTCAATCGGAAATATTATTCATGTTTGTTAAACTTAAAATGTTGTAAAGTGATGGTGTTTCAGAGTTCGATACAGTATACAACAAACGTCAAAGCATAATCATAGCGCAATTAATGGGGTTGCAGTAGATCTATTCTTACTTTCAATCAGCATTTAACGGGGCAGCAGCAGTAATTATACTTTATAACTTCTAATAATTATAAAAATGCCAAGTGGAGTTTCATAAACCACGAATCGATCATTCCTTTGTGCTAATGACTTAGTGAGCTTTTTCTGACATGGTGACACCATGGATGCAAGTTGTTTTACAATAGCGTAGCACTCATTATGCTCCATCAGTGTACATCATACCGTGCCTAGACTTGATTGAAGCGATTAACCATTATAAAAGAGGGTTGACCGCTAATCAAATGTTTTACGTTTATTTAACCCAATAACAGCAGCATTGATCTCACAACCCCTGTTAAACGCAAATTGGTTGCTGCTCCGTTCATGGAATGAATCGATTATTTTGTCGTATTGGTGTAGATGTATTTGCTGTCATTCATGTTATAACAGCTATCCAATAGCGAGTTACGCGCACAATTAAGACAAGTTTAACTGCCATAAATAGTCTTCTATCCATCTTAGATATTTAACAGTACCAAATAAACCCACAGTATGCGTCATGTGTATTCAATCAACGCATCTGGAATTCTCACAAGGTATCAAATATTGTAATTCCGATTTGCAGAATGGTTAATTATATGCATCAGTTTTTTTTAAACTGCATTATCGATTCGTTCTGGTTTCGAAATGATGGCGATATTGAAGCTGTTCTTCTTTAACGATAGTATAGGTGTTTTATGGTGTCCTTTAATGGTCGCTCAACTTGATGATATTTATTATCTCTTTAGAAACCTCATTTAATATTGCATTTTAGTCGAAAATGATCGCTGACTGCCCATATATGTTCTTTGAAAAGATATTTACGTACGGTTCACTGGAAACCCTTTGAGAGAAAACTGCTAGGACGTACATTGTGTCCCCGTTCATGATAAGCAAAGCAGGGTTAAAATCAAAGACAAGGACAAAGTTAGTTCTCATATGGAGATGCATGAAGGGCATTCTGGTCTTGATGTACAGCTCTTTCTATGAATAATGAAGGCTTCTATTGTGTACGCGGCCATATATGTCACACATCGATCAAATGTCCATTAGAGAAGCCAGCGCGGCAACCAGCAAAAAAGGTGTACATGTTTTGCACCGAAAACGACGATATATTTGCGGTTGTTTTGCCATACACTTCTCGACTAGGGTAACCTTTGTTTTCCATTCCTTTATAAGCCGCAAAAGTTCATGCACTGGCGTTCATGGTTCCAGGCAATATTACAGCTCGCAGCATTTTCGTCTTGCATACGACAGCATATGTTTACAATAATACCATACATCATGTGTAGTATGTTTGAACAAGCACCCTATAGACGTACATATGGAACTTGAATATTGTATAAGTCTTTGTTATTAATCATTAGTTGCAACAAATTAATTCGCAATTAATGATTGTTTGCGCAGTCAGTCATAAAAAATGTAATGAGTTGTCGAAAGACATTGGCGATGAGGTGTTTGCTGCGGTTTATCTGTGTGAGTGTGTGTTTGCGTGTGTATGCGATTTGTTAAGCAAAGACGGTAGTTTTGGTGATAACACCGCTTGCGAACTGTGATTCGAAATTGTGCTTGTAGCTCTGTAGATCGTGAGCGCCATGGCTCAGTAATCAAAAAGGAACTCAAATTATATATATAAATATTTATATATATATATATATATATATATATATATATATATATATATATATATATATATATATATATATTTGTGTGTGTGTGTGTGTGTGTGTGTGTGTGTGTGTGTGTGTATTATAAGAAAATGACTCATTAACGGCTACCCTTCATTCAATATCACAAATCAGCATCAGGTAAATGACATTTGGCAGAAATAGGCGCTTGTCTGTTATCTCAATAAAATCAGTAAATTCTTCTGTCCGAACGCTTGTACAAGTTACGTGTAACTATGTAATGGTATTGTGATATCATTGCAAAGCACTCCCAGTGCAGTAATTAAACTTGTTGTTACACGTTTAGCCTCTTGGTAAGTAATAAAATCTACCGTATGGTTGACACTTTTGGATTATATGGTTACGTTGTGTGACTGTGTTAATCAACGTAAGCATACCAACAGAACGTGTTTGATTATGTGCAGTTGCCTACATACGATCAACCCATTGGATTAATCATTCCCCTTTTAGCGTGGCAACTAGTAATTAGATTGTCATTCATGACAATTAAATAATATATGTTTGTCCCCTTTGGTAACTAGTGATAAAAAACATTCTAGCCCCGAAAGACCTAACAAAACCTATGAGATGAGGATGACCATGGCTCACTAGAGGTTTCTTTGAACCCCACGGGGTGATGCGGGTACCTTGTGTACTGAGGGTTGGATTATTAGTCTAACGCTAAGGCGGTCAGTCTCCATTATTTATCTGTCTGAATAACAAAACCCATATTGTTCGCTAGATCTGATATGACTTATATCTTGCACATCCGTCATGACCAAGTTCTGAATGGATCCGTTTGCCTTTATTTATTTAAACATTCATAGGCTAAGTCACGCTTTGGAATCATGTGGGCAAAGTTAGAGTCCAACTTTCGCTGATGCAAGCCACTGATAGCTTTAAATATAAACTCTAAAACATGGTAAAACTCACGAATAAACGTTCAATGGTTTAAAGAGCATATTTGCTTGATCTATTCCGCATTGATATCTTTGTAGCATCCATATTTTGTTTTAAATGTGTTTTATTAAGGATCACTGATGCATATTTTCGATTGTGCATATTCCCTCATTTGTATAGCGTTTACATCCATTAGCATTGCATTGCAGAAGTTGATAGGGCGTTAATGATCGAGCGTTTACAAATTATTGTTACAAGTGCCCACGAGTTGTTTGCACAAAAGCGCTGTCTATAAAGACATTTATAGGGGTGAAGCAGTTAACGATTCACCGTGGTATTTCTCCTCGGTGCCGTTTAAGATTTGTTTCAATGTGAGCCTACGGTTTGCAGACGGTATGCGATTTCGTATTTGACATGGCAATATAATCGTCCCTAAATGGTAACATATCGACGTGTATGAAGTCGTGGTGTCAATCGCTGCTTTGGTTTTTACAATAAGACATAATGCGGTTTAAAAAAAATATGGCTGATCAACTCGTCAAGTTGAAAAAGTGTGAATACTTCAAGACTAAAGAGGTAAATGAGGTTACAGTAAACAATAAATCAGTCAGTACATGCAACATTTGTTTCACGGATGATAGCTATAAAGCCGGCAAGACTTGGAACATTGCAGTGAGAGAGCGTTTTCCACAGCTGGACATGTTTTTGGTAATATTAACTCTAATCTTGGTCCAAAAATATAGGAGAATACTAAATGACCTTTGGTGAGTATAACGTAGTTTATCGGCAATAATGGCTTTCAAGTTAAAAATGATTTTTTGTTTTTTGCTCCAAAATGACAGAAGGACAAGATATAATACCATAAATATAAGTTAAACGTAATAACTGCGACAAATTGCTTAACATCATTGGATTTAATCATATTTTGTTTGACACTGTCTGGGATACAATGACAATCATTTGCATTAGTTCGTTTTAATGATAGCTTTATTCATGAATACTCATTTATTTCATTGTTTTTTTTTTGTACATTTCATTCTATTAAATTGTTCTCTACTTTACTTTAATTCATAATTTTGGGAAATTTCAGTTATTCGTGTATCGATCCGTGGAGGTTGCATTGCGATACGTATTGTATCGTGATGCAGGTTTACCGTTTCCCCCCATCAATCATCGCTGACTTCCGTCTTTTGGATAAATACTACAACATCAAATTGATGGATTGCATGATAATGTCAGAATGCTTCTCAGTGAACGATTCAAGGACATTTCTAACAGTGCCACAACAAAAAGCTGCTGACATCCCAACAATATAACATTTTAGTAGGATAGCGTATATCGGAACGTTGTGGCCATTCTTCCTTGCCGTTGCCACGAACGCCTTAGCAGCTACAAATGCAACGAATATCCATAACCATTAGATACTATCAGACGTCAAACAAAAGCGGCTGCGCAAATTGGCCAGACGATTTAGTAGTTTGTGCTGTGGTAGTCTCTGCTGTGCTTCAGAGCCATGGCTGCAATATATTCCTCAATAAAGCGCGGTAGAGAAGATAAACCATCTCGGGGAGATGATTTTGAAACACACCTCGGTATAGTACCGTCATTAAACGAATGCCGCCCTACAATAAATCATCCACGTCAAAAAGTCTGTCGCTTATTTTTACGTTGATGGATGGGTGCGCTCGCTGAGACATTGTGGCACTATGGCTGAGAATGTGAACATAGTAAGATTGCAGGCATTGTGCGTGCACAACATGGTAAAGGGTTCGATGCGCAATTCTGACGGGGTGGCCCATAAGTGGAAGCGGTGTAACTTGCAAATGTATGTACTACATACGGATATCATTATTTGTTTATTTGAATATAGTTTTCTAAAATAAACTGTATTTACCAAAAAGCCTTCTCTTTTAAAGGTTAATTTAAGAAAATCACCCTGATCGACCAATGACCTACTATTTTGGGAAGTTGACATTTTGTAGTAGAGGTCAAAAACGCAATAAGAGGGGCGGAGATTGACGTGCAAGTAAAGGCGGCACTAGGTGCGATAGCATTGTGCTCTCAAACACTTGCGGAGCGGAGCTGGTATTCTTCCTTTGTATAACTCTTTGCCTCTCTGTGACAGCAACACGGGTTTTCCATTCCCGTCTTTCTTATCGCTGTTTCAAATATGCTTTTTGCCGCGTAACCCATGATATTGGTGTGATTTATAAGTTTATTGATGCCGCGCTGCAAGGGCATGGACACTGCAGTTAATGATGTAGCTGGTAAACACTATAACAGTGCTAAAATAATATCTTAGCACATGCCATTAATCATTCATCTCTCTGTATATGCATTTAAATTGCAAATGTGGTAATTCGCACATTTATGCGATGTGCATCACCCGTATCTACTGATTCGGTTTTTCAACGTTATACATATGCATTTTATTTGTCGGAAATAATCTCGACTTCAGAGGCAAAGATAATACAGGGGGTTTGCGTCAATTTTAACAACAAGGGGTTGTCGCGAAGGTGATGGTTGAGGGTGATTATGGTGATTTGGAAGCTCCCGTGAAGTGGCATCGCCGCTCTGATGAAGGTCAACTCAAACGCCATTTAAGCCGATAGATAGTAGTGGTGCTACATAATTAAGCTCTAATGGACTATATAACCATTATTACGCTTACAATAAGTGTACGAATATTCATCGGGTTAGTTATACGTGTGTGTCGTCGGAGAAGAAAGATATTGCTATTTTACATCAAGCTAATATGTCATTTCATTTAGCACCAACAATCCGTCAAAGCATAAAGAAATATGTGCAATGGTCCACTGCTGTTTGTTCTAGATATATAATAATGCTTCCTTGATATCAAGTGAGGGATTATATTTACTTATCCAAAACTCTGATGCTATATTCGCGTCTGTGATACATATTCTTACCTTACGATTAAATACTTGTAATAGAAAACAAGACAATGTCATTAGTAGCAAACTAATGGCAATGATGTCGACATACCAGCATACTGATTTGTTATATTTTCTGCAAGTTATGCTGTACACAGAATTTTGCTCCATTGCTCACTTGGGGTGAGCGTCACTCGAGAGAAAGGCAGGTCTGGGCCCAATCCCCAGAGGGCCTGACTTTGCCGCGCTAGTTTGCTGGTAACGTGACCATACCCTAAGGTGTCCACGCCGTTCGTGGCAATTCACTGTTTTGAGACAAACGGGGAGCGTGACACCTCGCTGACGTGTAGTCCATATATCTGAGCAGCGAAAACTTTATATATGTCAAAACCTCGACTGATTAATTTATGGCCATTTGCGCCCTCCCAAAGTGCTATAACAAATTTAAAACAATCTCTAATTTTAAAAGTTACTTCACGACAAAAATTATTGCAGTTGCAGTTGTCATCGGATATCGCTCTGAATTAAAATCCTACAGTTAAATATGTCCTACACTCTGAGGAACCTGAACGGCGGTAAAGGCGTTTCTTAGCGGGCCCCATTTTGGGTCGTCTGGGCTATGATGGCTGCATCCGATAATGATTGCTCATTCATTGAGCACGCCGCATTCAAGCGTAATTAACGCCGCCGGCTGTCGTGCGCGTAATTAAAAGTTTATCTCTCCGCATGGTGTATGTGAAGTTTAAAGCTCCATTCTACTTCCGACTTCACTAGGAACAAAAATTTGCAGCGCTTTAAGTTAGCTAGCTGTCATCGAGGGGTGCGCCCTAATAATGAATTGGATTTGAAATAGGGAATACAGCAAGTATATGTAAAATTCATGCCTTGTAAAAGCTGGTCCATTCGTTTAGCGCATGTAGCTGATATATATATATATATATTATATATATATATATATATATATTCATATATATATATATATATATATATATCCATATATATATATATATATATATATATATATATATATATATATATATATATATATATATATATATATATATATATATATATATATATATATATATATCAATATATATATATATATATATATATATATATATATATATACAATATAATATATGGATATATGTATATATATACAAAGTGGGAATTCTTTACATATTCGTTAGGTTGGTAAACTCAAGACATGGCTTGTTTTGCGAACACTGCGAGTGTGTACAATTTATCTGCATCCTGAATTACACTGACCCGTATAAAGCACGCTAGATGTGATGAATAACACAAATTCCTGACAATTAATGATCACTCAAGGGTGACGCAATCTTTTATCATTGCATGGCTATCTGCTCGACTTACGAATTTGGCAACCGACCGCTCGTGTCTGTAGTCAATGGGCAGTTGCCATATTGCCTTAGTAATTGAGACCTACACCCTGTATCATCATTCGTCTAATAGTTCCCCTGAATGATGGTAACCCTGTAACAAATTGGTCTGTCTCACCTCATAAATTCTCGAGGAATTATTTACCTGGCACATTACCTTCTGTAATATTGGGGTGTTTCTTGCTGCAAAATGGATGCTCGAGATTCTGCAGCGTTTATGTTCAATTCCCTAAATGTGGGTAGGTGTCAAGATAAGCATCTGCTGGCATTACATTCCGGATATTGTCACCCCTAACGTCACCAACCACCCATCATAATGCTCAGGTCTGTAGTCAGAATATTTATTCATTTGATATTTAGGATCAGAGGCTTGTCTCAATATCGCTTGCATGTGCTTTATGGCGTTTGGTATCTCTAGTAGCAGCTGCTGACGTCATTCCTACTCCCATCGTCGTTCCAATCATTTACAGCTCGTATCAACGCAGAGTGCGGGAAACGCCTAAAACATCGGAAGCATGACAGTCGAATTCTGACTGAGAATGAGATTGTACACATCCAGCAGATTGTACACATCCAGCAAGAGAAAACTCAGGTAGATACGATTCGGTCATTCCGCCACTTAAAATAACAAAAAGCGACTGCCACGGATAGCACTGCTCCCAATACCCCCTGTGATTTGGATCAATAATGTCATTCAGGTTCCTACTGTAAGGGTGTAGGAACATGCTCTATTTCAGATCTTTCTATCTAGAAGTTCAATCGTAATATTACTTATTGGTAAATCCATATCGTGGTTTCCAGCTGCAACAAAGACTGCGTTATACACCTATATTTTTTGTTATCGTGCGATATATATATATATATATATATGACAAATATGTATGTATAATATATAGAGCATATATATAAACAATATGATATATATATATATATATATATAGATATCTATATATATATATATATATATATATATATATATATCATTATATATTTTAATCGACTAGATTTCACTATTATAAACTGTTTCACTTTAAACTGTCTTTTTGTGGTAATTGCTCCGGCGGCAATCATCAAAATTTAATAAACATGAAATATTAGTGACGGTAGAGATCAGGCGTTGCATCGGCAAAACCGTTGAGCAGTCAATGGATCATAGAAAACTGCCGTACTTTTCTTTGAGTTTCAATAGTTACTCTGTTGTGGCGTGATTCGCTCTGATTCCTTAATAATGTTAGTTTTTATTGGTTTCCTTTGTGCGTTACATAGTCACGGGTTGGTTTTACCATAGAACACGCTATCCTTTGAATTGCCCTTTCATAGGCGAGAAAAGAAACTAATGAATCAAACCTCATTTTTACCAGACTGATCTCGGATTGTTGTATTCCAGGTGCTGCGTGTTTGTATATAAATCATAATGCCTAGTGGTCGGTAAATCGTTCTCGGATATGTAATCGGAATCTTTGCTTGAATTTGTTTTTACCCAGAATTAATTCAATTACCGTAGAATGGTCTGCTTCCCGATTTGGAATGACACTGTACATCAAAAGCTACATGTACCGAAGTACACATATTGTATCATGTTGACCAAGGAAGATAAATGTGTTTTGTATGTCAGTGTGAGCTATAAATTATTGGGCAGGCGCTTGGAGCCCGAATAATGGGTGCATATAACGTTCATGATATCATTGATAAAATCGCAGCTGTAAAATGAGGATGATTTCCACACATTTTTGCTTCTCCAGAGGATAAATCTTTATAATCAGCTGTTCTTTGCAATGTACAATTTATATTTTTGCAAATAACCATCGATCATATTTCCCCATTAAACTGTCTGTTTGCGACATCCTATGCACGAATAAAATTTGATAAAGTTGAGATATTAGTGACGATAGAGTTAATGCAATACATAAGATAACCCGCTAAGCAGTCAATACATCATAGTAAAACTGCATCAAATTTGTCACGTGTTTCATATACGCAGTTACCAGGCAATCTCTTGTATCTTCGATTAATGTGACAAACATACCCTTCGTGTTGCTTGTTTGCTCTGATTTCTTGATAATATTAGTTTTCATCACAATCCTTTATGCGTTCTCGGTCAATACATAGCAGGCGGGGATGTTTAAAATTAAAAACCCACTATCCTTTGAAGTGTCTGTTCATTCGCGAGAAAAAGTGAACACATGAATCAGGTGTCTTTTTTACCAGTCTGACCTCGGATTGCCGTTCATCAAGAATGTTAATGTATAAGTGGGGTCGTGAGTTTGTATAAATCATCATGCCTTGTGGCGAGGTAAATCGTCCTCAGAATGCAATCAGAATCTTTGTTTGAATTTTCGTTTTTAGCCCAGAGGGGATTCAATTACGTAGCTTTGTCTGCCCATCGTAGTTATGCCATGATTTGTATTTCAGGCCGTACATCAAAGGCAGCATGTACCCAAATACACACCTTGTAGCAAGTTCGCTGCATGCAGAAGATTTATGTGATTTGTCCTGATATATGCAAATGAACGTTACATCAGAAGGGAGGATTCATTAGTTTTCGCTGATATCGATATCGTAAAGTCTGATGTTAGTTCAATCATTAGGTTCAGTTATTCCACCACCTGCTGTTCGACATCAAACATTCGGAAAACTGATACCAACGCACTCGAAACGAGCCTTGATGACATTCTGGTGCATGTCCTTCTGCTCCGAAACTAATCATAGCGGAATCGTTGCTGAGGTTGGCCTATCTGGTCAATCATCCGTCTCAGGTTAGGCTTCACTTATAATGTTTAGTCTGCTTTCTCTTTCATAGTCAAAAATATTCATAGAACTCTCTAGTGCTAATCACAGTCGTAGCTGTTCACAATTCATTTATCCTTCAGGCAACATTTATACGTTATGATCGCTCACGCTCAGTGAATCAGAACCCCAGTGAATTAATCGGAAGAAGGGCGCGTCAAGGCGAGGTTAAGTGACAAATGTTGGATAGGAACAGAGTCGTTCTATTCAGGAATCCCATCACTCTCTCTTTGCTAGCAACATGGGTTTGATATTCCTAACATTCTAATCATTGTCAAACAAGCATTTTGTCCTGTTACACATCACATTGAAGTGATTTATAAGTTTGTTGGCATCGCAGAGCATAAAAACACGATCAATGCAGTTGATGGCGTGCATTTTGCACACAATAACGACGCAATAAAGCTAGTTTACCTGTGCTGTTAATCATTTTGTCTTAGCTAAGTGCTCTCTAACCTGATGCATTCCTTGTCAGTCGTGATATTATATAACTCAAATCACTATGTATACCAGCGGAAATATGGTGATCATGGCCGACAAATGGCTTCGACAGGTAGAATTCTATGTTACCAGTTACTCTTTTCAATGTACAATTTGATGGATTTCCCCACAAAACTGTATTTTGGTGGCACTCGCTCATGCAAGATTCCAACTAAATGAATCGGTTATACATTAGGGGCATTAGAGACCAGGCAATGCATAAGCAAAACCGCCGAGCAAAACTTCGTCGAATTTGTCAAGTGCTTCATACGCCCAGCTGCTGGGGATTCTCTAGTATCTTCGTTTAGTGTGATATAGTTACTTTTTTGTGTCGTTAGGTCTTGCCAATGTTTGTTTTCGGAAACATCGCGTAACAACGCACTCGAAACGAGCAATATGATGGTGCAGTCTTCTTGGTCGAAAATCGTCATAGCGCGATGGATGCTGAGGTTGGCCCATCATGCTAGCTTCCCTTTTCAATCATTGGTCTCAGGTTCGAGTTCGATAATTAAAGTTAATCCAATCATTGTTTGACAGTTAGAATCCCTGGTGGAACTTTCAATTCAATTATTGCTCAGGCAGCATGTGTACGTTACGAGTGCCCGTGCTCAATTGAAACGATATAGGGAAGTGAAGTTCAGATTTGTGGCCTGTATATCACATCACT
>CM067353.1:38191460-38234826 GCA_034190875.2 Urechis unicinctus | reverse complement strand
CTGCTCATCACTTTCTATGCCCTCGCTAAACATATTTCTTTCCTAGGGTTTGTTGCTGCATTCAAATTGTGGAAGGCTATTAGGCAAATATATTAAGTTACAACCTAAACACAAGAAGGTCATTTGGTAAGCAGTCAGTTTAATGCAGTGTGCGAATAAACTATTCTGCCCCATTATTAACTCATAATCCACAGGGGCGTATATGTCTTGAGTAATGGGGTTGGTTCCTTTGATGTTATAAATGCATTATTTATATATTCCTGTTTTCCAGGCAAACGCACGAACGCAGATGATTGATGCAACCTTATCAGTGAATTACCTTAAACATTATGCGTCAAATTAGCTGGTATATTTTACGCAATGCCACTACGTGGATAAATGTGGTTTTTCAATGACAAAACAAATATCATATGGGTGTGTTTATATCGTTGAAATGATACTGTGACAAAGGATAGAATACGCGCAAGTCTTTGCTGCATATGTATGTGTTCTTATTCATTGCGTGCTGTAGGTAGACATCAAGGCTCTGGATGCAGGGCGATCACAATCAGTTTAGGAAGGTCACAGGTCAATGCATACCAAGAGCACTTTGAAGGCAGATGATAGTATGAATGCTATAGCTACAGGATGGGGTAAAAAAACGCAATTTAAAAAAAATATATATTATGCCAGCAATGCTGTGACGCGTAGATAATGATCTAAGGATGATCACAGTGCTAGAGCGAACAAGGTAACAACAGTTATCTACGCAACGCACAAGGGATTTGGCCATGTAAGCGCGTGGCCGTATTGAGTTTACTCGGTGTTGAACTGAGCAAGCGCCAGTTTCTTTCGCTATCAAATAACCGTTAATACGATATACTTCAAGGCTATCTTGTAAGCTACACACATATATATCATGATAAAACTTGTCTGCATGATAAAGCGGGAAAACCTGAGGGAGGAATACATATCGCCTAATGGGAGTTGGTGTAATTAGGTAAATGTAAGCCTTTGCGTAAACATTTTTCTCGTCTAATTACTATGACCAGTGGGGGGATTAGGCTGGATTTTCTTCGTCATGGCACAAGAATTATGCCATTATTTCAAAATTGCCACACGTTTCCATAACATCCGAGGAAACAAAATAGCAGTCAACTATTGTTCACGCGCACGGCGCATCGTATAATACCTAAATGTTCAGAATGGGAGTTTATATATTTTGAATCATGAATTTGTCGATTATTTGTTTGCAAAATGTCAATGAATTGCATTTTCAACTTATTGATTCGAAGGGGCGTATTTTCACTGAGGCATTATGTACATAATTATCATGTCATATAATATTTTCTAGGAGGAGTAAGCTTCCTAGTACTCTTGCATAGGGCCCATAAAATACCCTTGAAATCAACCTTTTGTTTTTGTGCAACATTAAGTCAAACGACAAATGGCGATGTCGTACTTTGCTTCTTAATTTTGATTTCAAATCGCATTCAAGAAGCAATAGCTATGTCCAGTGGTCAACTGTTTTGTTCTAGATATTTTACAATGCTTCTTTGACATGCTATGAGGGATTAGATTACAGCTGCAACACGTTGTTGCTATGTTTGGGATGGATAACTAATTATTTATTTCGCCCGCGATATACTTTGCTACCCAAAGATCAAACTCTTGTAATCGACCATGGCATTAGTAGCAAATCAATGTTATCGATATACTCGCTTACATACATAGTTTGTTTGCTATAAGTTCTTTGGCTCACTGACCAATGAAACAGGTTGCAATGTAATCCTATCAATTTTTCTAAAATTTGATCTTCCAGGAAATATATACTGTATTGTTAACTGCTTATATGCCACTTCGTATTTGCTTGTACAACATGGGCGTTATAACCTGCAAGCAAGAGTATGCTCATGCAATTCCTTAGCAACGATAGCCTAGCCTCTGCAGCAATGTGCATACACTGTCCTGTGTGACAATGAAAAACATGTTGTATGATTTTACAAATGTGATCTGAATTACAATGCACACAAAGCAGGTTTTGTCTGCATATTGCCAGCCTTGTTTGCAGATATCTCTCGCGTTAAAATTATATCACGTTAACGAGGATAACATTGAAAAAGTGTACAAATTCGTGGTGATATATGTTTCGCTTATTGACGATTTGTATTCATAGTAAGTCTAATATATAACGAATAATATTTGTTACACTTCACAGAAGAGACGCTAGTATAGCAGCAGCATACGCTAAGTACGCATCATGTAGCGAATATAAAGGACGGTTGATAAGTGATCAAACGAAAGGGCTGTGATTGGTCGGTCCTCTTCAGCAGCATTGTATGAGAAATGCATACAATGCTGCCCTATTCACGAATTTCACTGCGCCTTATCTCCGAGTGATTTGATCGACTTAGTATCGTTGATGTTATTATAACATTTGTAGAAAGTAAGTGTATCACTGGCTATTGTACATAACGTTGCCCCAGTTAGATGGGGATGATTTCTATGATATTGCTTATCCTGATATACCTCCTTATAAACAGCTGTTCTTTGCAATTTACAGTTGATATTTTACTAATAACCATCTACCAGGTTTCCCCATTACACAGCCTTTTTGTGGCATACGCTCATGCAAGAATCCTACCAATATAGTCAAGTTGCGATACTAGGGACGGTAGAGATCAGCCGATACATCAGGAAACCGGCTGAGCAGTCTATGCATCATAGAAAAACTGCATCGAATGTGTCACGTGTTTCATATGCGCAATTTCCACAATCGCTTGAATCTTCTTTTAGTGTGTCACATTTACTCTTTTGTGTCGTTAATTGTCTTCATTTGTTGATTATGTTTCCTTTTGGTTGAATACATACATACATACATTATTCCTATGTTGCCGTTTTGAAATATTAGGGCGCACATGCTTGATGCAGCCTTATTTATCAGCAACATTTAATGCCTAGAAAATACATGAACTTTCGGGCCATGCATCGCTAAAGAATTGGTAAAATTATCCGGCACAAGCATGGTGACATATGTGCATTGATGCGTGTAATATGTCGCAGGCGATTGGCAGTACCGCGTGAACACAATTCGCTTCCAAGCAACATATCTTGCACTGTCGTTTTTACTGCCTTTATCTATTTCTATGTATTTGTGCAATGATAAATGCTGTAGATGTTGCTTATAGATAACTATATTAATTCCGACTTCTTCGATCACTGATGTATGGGTAGTTGAAAAGATGACGAACGTGAATGGGTTTCATTTCAATACTGTTCCATCATCGGGAGTGAGAATGAAAAAAGTGAAAGATAATGGCAGGACATTAACAACATGACTTTGTATACAAATGTGGAATCGCATTTCTTATGGTATGGTGAACAACTCCTCCCATAGATAACAGACTAAGCCAGTAGAGCGCTTACGCATGCAGCCCCAATACACTTCTCTTTGATGATATTTTTGTCAAACGCCCATTACACCACTAGAAACGGCAACCAACGAAAAGGTCAATCAGTTTTTGTTTAAATATATAACGCATATCTTCCCGTAATTAATGTGCTCTATGTGGCAAAAACAAAAGTGGTAACCTAAGATGCTGCAATCGTCGTGTTCTTTGGTAAAACATGTGCACAATATATTGTGTAATCACCTGACGTCTCTCTCTCTCTCTCTCTCTCTCTCTCTCTCTCTCTCTCTCTCTCTCTCTCTCTCTCTCTCTCTCTCTCTCTCTCTCTCTCTCTCTCTCTCTCTCTCTCTCTCTCTCTCTCAAGTGGATAACAGCATGTGTTATATATAAATATGACCTCAGTACGTGATAAGAATCACATTTTTTAAACGAATCATGCCGATGTTTCAAACATTTGTCTCAAGAAATTCTAAGATATCAGCTGCAGGGGCAATTGTATATTTTATCAATATGGCGATCATCTAATGCCATTTAGTTTTATGCCGCTCGAGAAACCATTGATTGACAGACGGTATCTACAGAAGTGGTAAGCTATGTCCCTGCAATCGTCGTGTTCTTTTGTTAAACATGTGCATATTTTATGGTGTAATCACCTGACGCCTCTTTCTCTCTTTCTATCTATCTTTTTTTTTTCTCTCTCACTCTCTCACACCCACACACTCACTTTCTCATTCTCGCTCTCTCTCTCTCTCTCCCTCTCTCTCTCAAACATCTCTCGTAATTCTATGATATCAGCTGCAGGGGCAATTGATTGTTTTATCAATATGGCGATCATCTAATGAGTAGGATAAGGGATAGGGTTTGGATAATCAAAGTAACCATAATAGCCACATTGTCCGTGATATTGTGGGTCAATCCTCGTTATATAGCCTGTATGTTCAAACACCATTTTGAGGCAAATCGGAATTAAGCTTGGGAAAAGAGTCCAACTATTGAAGCAACGTTATGTATACATCAGGAAGAAGATTACAGAAATCAAGCTATTGAGATATTTGCCTTATCTAAGTAACATTTAAACCAAGTAATTATACGAAGTAATTGATTTGGATGAGATATGTAAATCATTGCCGCAGCTTACAGCTATGCATGTTGTTTTCCACTTGCAACGGTACATGAAGAGAAGCCCACTTAATAAACACGATTAAAAACGGATTTTGTGCGAAGCACAATATCAGGTAGACGCATGGCGAACATACCAAATGGAAATGTGCAGTCTTAATGCTGCTATTGCATAACCAATAGACGATTTGAGCAATTTAATAGGTATAATTAAAAACCACTGTGCGTAGAGTGTCCAAAACAAACCCGAACTACCCTCCTTTGTTTATATGTTTATGACTAATGCTGATTAGAACAAAAGCGTTTCATTGTAGAACATGGTAGTTCCATGTATCGCCCCTCTCAATCAAGGTATGGTATTAGGTAAGGTGTCATGCATATAACAGCGAGATACCCTTGGCTATGGGTGATGCAGAAATTTATGCCATGACCACTTGTCGTCATGTGAAAAGGTGATAAGACGCGACGGTTTGTGTTCATAAATTACAATCATGACATTCCAGGCCAAACAGAGCATGTATGTGAGTATGAATCGCTTTAGTAAGGAGAACATGTTAATTGGGTGGCACTGTACATGATAAGAATTAAGATTGTTGCAAGCATGTTTGCTAGAAACACTTAAATCTGTGTTTTAGAAGCCCTGTTTTACCACAAATCCCCATGCCCATCTACAGCACCAGTCCTCGTTTAACGGTGATTGATGGGGGCAGATCTTCTTATGCTATGATGGTATGCTTGTAGACCTTTTTACACCGTCAGGCTGCTTGCACCGCACCAGCGCAGCGCGGCACAGGTTTTGACGCGCACTTCTAGGTGTGTGCTTTGTAAGTGGGACAGATGTTATTTGCATATGTACAAGCTACCAAATTGTCATCACTGAACCTATATAAACAATCGTTCTTTGTATATTTCGATGACGATTGCTTAATGAACAGATGTTATCGCGCAGCTTTTAATTCAATCGGAAATATTATTCATGTTTGTAAAATGTTGTAAAGCGATGGTGTTTCAGAGTTCGATACAATATACAACAAACGTCAAAGCACAATCATAGCGCAATTAATGGGGTTCCAGTAGATCTATTCTTACTTTCAATCAGCATTTAACGGGGCGGCAGCAGTAATTATACTTTATAGCTTCTAATAATTATAAAAATGCCAAGTGGAGTTTCATAAACCACGAATCGATCATTCCTTTGTGCTAATGATTAAGTGAGCTTTTTCTGACATGGTGACACCATGGATGCAAGTTGTTTTACAATAGCGTAGCACTCGTTTTGCTCCATCAGTGTACATCATACCGTGCCTAGACTTGATTGAAGCGATTAACCATGATAAAAGAGGGTTGACCGCTAATCAATGGTTTTATGGGTGAATGATCAACTACGTTTATTTGACCCAATAACAGCAGCATTGATCTCACAACCCCTGTTAAGCGCAAGTTGGTTGCTGCTCCGTTCATCGAATGAATCGATTATTTAGTCGTATTGGTGTAGATGTATTTGCTTACATTCATGTTATAACAGCTATCCAATAGTGAGCGACGATCACAATTAAGACACGTTTAACTGCCATAAATAGTCTTCTATCCATCTAAGATATTTAACCGTACCAAATAAACCCACAGTATGTGTCATGTGTTTCAATAACTGCATTAACGATTCTGACTGGTTTCGAAATGATGGCGATATTGAAGATGTTCTTCCTTAACGATATTATATGCCTTTTATGGTGTCCTTTAATGGTTGCTCAACTTGATGATATTTATTATCTCTTAAGACAAAGTATTTAATATTGCATTTTAGTCGAAAATGATCGCTGACTGCCCAAATATGTTCTTTCAGTGCATTGAAAAGGTGATTACGTATGGTTAACTGGAAATCCTTTGAAGGAAAACTGCTAGGACGCTCACTGTCTCCCTGTTCATGATAAGCAAAGCAGGGTTACAATGAAAGACAAGGACAAAGATTGATAGCATAGTGTTAGTTCTCATATAAAGATGCATAAAAGGCATTCTGGCCTTGATATACAGCGCTTTCTATGAATAATGTAGGCTGCTACTGTGTACGCAGTCTTATATGTCACACATCGATCAAATGTCCAGCGCAGCAACCAGCAAAAAAGGTGTACATGTTTCGCACCGAAAACGACGATATTTTTGCGGTTGTTTTACCATACACTTTTCGAGTAGGGTAATCTTTGTTTTCCATTCCTTTATAAGCCGCAAAAGTTCATGCATTCTAGGCAATAATACAGCTCGCCACACTTCCGACATGCATACAACAGCATATGTTTACAATAATACCATACAGCATGTGTAGTATGTCTGAACAAGCACCCTATAGACGTACACATGGAACTAGAATACTGTAAAGGACTTTGTTATTAATCATTAGTTGCAACAAATTAATTGCAAAGCATTTCACAGAACAGTTATTAAACATGTTGTAAGAAATTTAGCCTCTTCGTAAGTAATTGAATCTACCGTATGGTTTACACATTTGACTTATGTGTTATATGCTGTGTTATTGTGTTAATCAATGTAAGCAGAACGTGTTGGCCTATTTGCAGCTGCCTACATAAGATCAACCCATTGGATTAATCATTCCCCTTTTAGCGTGGCATCGAGCAATTAGATTGTCATTCATGACAATAAAATAATGTATATCTGTCCCCTTTGATAACTAGTGATTAAAAACATACTAGCCCCGAAAGACCTAACAAAACCTATGAGATGAGGATGACCATGGCTCACTAGAGGTTTCTTTGAACCACAAGGGGTGATGTGGGTACCATGTGTACTGAGGGTTGGATTATTACTCTAATGCTAAGGCGGTCAGTCTCCCTTATTTATGAATAACACAACCCATATTGTTCTCTAGATCTAATATGACTGATATCTTTTACACACGTCATGACCAAGATCGAAATGGATCTGTTTGCCTTTATTTATTTAAACATTCATAGGCTAAGACACGTTTTGGAATCATGTGGGCACAGTCCAACATTCGCTGATGCAAGCCGCTGATAGCTTTAAATATAAACTCTAAACATGGCAAAACTCACGAACTAACGTTCAATGGTTTAATGAACATATTTGCCGGATCAATTCTACATTGATATCTTTATAGCATCCATATTATGTGTTAATTGTGTATTATTAAGAATCACTGATGCACATATTCGATTGTGCATATTTTCTCCTTTGTATAGCGTTTACATCCATTAGCATTGCATTGCAGAAGTTGATAGGGCGTTAATGATCGTGCGTTTACAAGTTATTGTTACAAGTGCCCAAGAGTTGTTTGCACAAAGCGCTGTCTATAATGACCTTTATAGGGGTGAAGCAGTTAACGATTCACCATGGTATTTCTCCTAGGTGCGGTTTAAGATTTGTTTCAATGTGAGCCTACGGTGTGCAGACGGTATGCGATTTCGTATTTGACATGGCAATATAATCGTCCCTAAATGGTAACATATCGACGTGTATGAAGTCGTGGTGTTACAATATGGTTTTACAATAAGACATAATGCGGTTTAATAATATGGCTGATCAACTCGTCAAGTTGAAAAAGTGTGAATACTTCAAGACTAAAGAGGTAAATGAGGTTACAGTAAACAATAAATCAGTCAGTACATGCAACATTTGTTTCACGGATGATAGCTATAAAGCCGGCAAGACTTGGAACATTGCAGTGAGAGAGCGTTTTCCACAGCTGGCCATGTTTTTGGTAATATTAACTCTAATCTTGGTCCAAAAATATAGGAGAATACTAAATGACCTTTGGTGAGTATATCGCAGTATATCGGCAATATTGGCTTTCAAGTTAAAAATGATTTTTTGTTTTTTGCTCCAAAATGACAGAAGGACAAGATATAATACCATAAACATAAGTTAAACGTAATAACTGCGACAAATTGCTTTACATCATTGGATTTAATCATATTTTGTTTGACACCGTCTGGGATACAATGACAATCATTTGCATTAGTTCGTTTTAATGATAGCTTTATTCATGAATACTCATTTATTTAATTGTTTTTTTGTAAATTTCATTCAATTAAATTGTTCTCTACTTTAACTTTAATTCATAATTTTGGGAAATTTCAGTTATTTGTGTATCGATCTGTGGAGGTTGCATTGCGATACATATTGTATTGTGATGCAGGTGTACCGTTTCCCCGAATCATCGCTGACTTCCGTCTTTTGGATAAATACTACAACGTAAAATTATTAGATTGCATGATAATGTCAGAAATACTTCTCTGTGAACGATTCAAGGACATTTCTAACAGTGCCACAACAAAAAGCTGCTGACATCCAAACAATATAACATATTTGTAGGATAGCGTATATCGGAACGTTGTGGCCATTCTTCCTTGCCGTTTGCCACGAACGCCTTAGCAGCTACAAATGCAACGAATATCCATAACCATTAGATACTTCAGACGTCAAACAAAAGCTTCTGCGCAAATTGGCAAGACGATTTAGTAGTTTGCTGTGGTAGTCTCTGTTGTGCTTCAGAGCCATGGCTGCAATATATTCCCCAATGAAGCGCGGTAGAGAAGATAAACCATCTCGGGGAGATGATTTTGAAACACACCTCGTTATAGTACCGTCATTAAACGAATGCCGCCCTACAATAAATCATCCACGTCAAAACGTCTGTCGCTTATTTTTACGTTGATGGATGGGTGCGCTCGCTGAGACATTGTGGCACTATGGCTGACAATGTGAACATAGTAAGATTGCAGGCATTGTGCGTGCACAACATGGTAAAGGGTTCGATGCGCAATTCTGACGGGGTGGCCTATAAGTGGAAGCGGTGCAACTTGCAAATGTATGTAATACATACGGATATCATTATTTGTTTATTTGAATATAGTTTTCTAAAATACACTGTATTTACCAAAAAGCCTTCTCTTTTAAAGGTTAATTTAAGAAAATCACCCTGATCGACCGATGACCTACTATTTTGGGAAGTTGACATTTTGTAGTAGAGGTCAAAAACGCAATCAGAGGGGCGGAGATTGACGTGCAAGTAAAGGCGGCACTAGGTGCTATAGCATTGTGCTCTCAAACACTTGCGGAACGGAGCTGGTATTCTTCCTTTTTATAACTCTTTGCCTCTCTGCGACAGCAACACGGGTTTTCCATTCCCGTCGTCTTTCTTATCGCTGTTTCAAATATGCTTTTTGCCGCGTAGTTTATTGATGCCGCGCTGCAAGGGCATGGACACTGCAGTTAATGATGTAGCTGGTAAACACTATAACAGTGCTAAAATACTATCTTAGCACATGCCATTGATCATTCATCTCTCTGTATATGCATTTAAATTGTGGTAATTCGCAAATGTGGTAATTCGTGCATTTATGCGATGTGCATCACCCGTATCTGATTTGGTTTTTCAACGTTATACATATACATTTTATTTGTCGGAAATAATCTCCACTTCAGAGGCAAAAATAATACAGGGGGTTTGCGTAAATTTTAACAACAAGGTGTTGTCGCGACGGTGATGGATGAGGATGATTATGGTGATTTGGCAGCACTCGTTTAGTGGCATCGCCGCTCTGATGAAGGTCAACTCAAACGCCGTTTAAGCCGGTAGATAGTAGTGGTGCTTCATAATTAAGCTCTAATGGACTATATAACCATTATTACGCTTACAATAAGTCTACGAATATTCATCGGGTTAGTTATACGTGTGTGTCCGTTGGAGAATTCGAAAGATATTGCTAATTTACATCAATCTAATATGTCATTTCATTTAGCACCAAACATCTGTCAAAGCATAAAGAAATATGTGCAATGGTCCACTGCTGTTTGTTCTAGATATATAATAATGCTTCCTTGATATCAAGTGAGGGATTATATTTACTTATCCAAAACTCTGATGCTATATTCGCGTCTGTGATACATATTCTTACCTGACGATTAAATATTTGTAATAGAAAACAAGACAATGTAATTAGTAGCAAACTAATGGCAATGATGTCGACATACCAGCATACTGATTTGTTATATTTTCTGCAAGTTATATTGTACACAGAATTTTGCTCCATTGCTCACTTGGGGTGAGCGTCACTCGAGAGAAAGGCATGATTGCTCATTCATTGAGCACGCCGCATTCAAGCGTATTTAACGCCGCCGGCTGTCGTGCGCTTAAAAGTTATATCTCCGCATGGGTATTGAAGTTTAAAGCTCCATTCTTACTTCCGACTTAACTAGGAACAAAAAATTTGCAGCGCTTTAAGTTAGCTAGCTGTCATCGAGGGTTGCGCCCTAATAGTAGCACTGCTCCCAATACATCTTGTGATCTGGATCAAAAATGTCATTCAGGTTCCTACTGTAAGGCTGTAGGAACATGCTCTATTTCAGATCTTTCTATCTAGAAGCTCAATCGTAATATTACTTATTGGTAAATCCATTCATGGTTTCCAGCTGCAACAAAGACTGCGTTTACCTGTTTTTTGTTATCGTGCGACGTAACGGACAGGGTCAAATGTCAAGCACATAGCATTCAAAGAACAATTGAAGTCTAGGGAATGACTTTCTTGGAGTTGATGTACGATTCCAGCTATAAATAATGCACGGTAATATAGAGCATGTGGCCTACATATGTCACACATCGATCAAATGTCCATCAGAGCAGCAAGCGCAGTATCCAGCATAAAGATGATTTTCCCCTAAGTTGTCATGCGTTTGCCATTCCCATCCTTATTATCGTGGTTTCAAATATGCGTTATGTCATGTTACACATCATATTGGTATGATTGATAAGGTTAATGGTTACACGGTATGCAGACATGAACAATGCAGTTGATGCAATGCCTGTAAAACACTTTACCAAAGCTCTATTCTCATCTGGCTGCCCTGTAATTTTTGTCGGTCATCATATTCCAAGCGCAATTCGCACAAGAGCAGTTGGTTTCCACCTTATTGCTTCTCCTGGTATTATATGCTGTTCTTTGCAATTTACAATTTGAGAGTCTATATATACATATATATATATATATATATATATATATATATATATATATATATATATATATATATATATATATATATATATATATCGATATATATATATATATATATATGATATATATATATATGTATATATATATTTATAAACATATATATATATATAATATATATAATATGTATAAATATATATATATATATATATATATATATATATATCTATATATATATATATCTCTATATATATATATCTATCTCTATATATATATATATATATATATATATATCTATATATATATATATATTAATCGACTAGATTTTACTATTAAACTGTCTTCTTGTGGTAATTTCTCCAGCAGCAATAATCAAAATTTAATAAAGATGAAATATTAGGGACGGTAGAGATCAGGCGTTGCATCGGCAAAACCGTTGAGCAGTCAATGCATCATAGAAAACTGCCGTAATTTTCTTTGAGTTAGTTACTCTGTTGTGGCGTGATTCGCTCTGATTCCTTAATAATGTTAGTTTTTATTGGTTTCCTTTGTGCTTTACATAGTCACGGGTTGGTTTTACCATCGAATACGCTATCCTTTGAAGTGCCCTTTCATAGGCGAGAAAAGAAACTAATGAATTAAACCTCATTTTTACCAGACTGATCTCGGATTGTTGTATTCCAGGTGCTGTGTGTTTGTATAAATCATAATGCCTAGTGGTTGGTACATCGTTCTCGGATATGTAATCGGAATCTTTGCTTGAGTTCGTTTTTACCCAGAAGTGATTACCGTAGATTGGTCTACCTCCCGTTCTTGTGCCACGATTTGGAATGACGCCGTACATCAAAAGCTACATGTACCGAAGTACACATATTGTATCATGTTGGCCGAGGAAGATAAATGTGTGTTTTGTATGTCCATGTGACATTGCGTACTTCAAATGTAGTATAAAATTATTTAGTCTGCAAATGGTTTGTCGTGAGGTGAAATGATATTATTGATAAGTCACAAATAAGTCATACAATTTTCACGGAAATACATTTTATACAATCTAGACAAACTATACTCCGCAAAAAGTAAGTTCTTACCTCAGCCAAACTGGTGCAAAGACTATTCCTGCCTCATCAAAGTTCAGAAAAGACGCGCATGCTACTCTAAGCAAGGTCCCAATTCGAGGCTGTGACAACTAAGTGGGATTCAACAACTCTTACCAAACCACATGCCAGTTAATAAGGTAACAATTTGCATAACATTTGAGAACAATGGTGTTTATTTATGCATTCTTCAAACTAAGTGTGCCGTACTGGTAACAAAGCGATAACACTGTGACAAGCATAAATTGAATGCTAATATATGGTATTACAATATATAATGCAGACAATAAGCACATTGATTGCGTATTTAGCAGGTATCGTTTACCAATACGTTGTGATATACGTGTAGCAACTGAACGCGTTGCATTCTTCACGGTGCGTTGGAGATGCACATATTCATTTCACACAGCAGGAAATATGTAAGTGAAATAACACCATAAAACGACGAGACTATATGGAACGTATATAAAAGAGGATTGAATGGTGATTGAAAGAGAGAGCTGTGATTGATAGGTTTTGCTTCAGCAGCAACACTAGAGAAATACAAGCACAACGCGTCTGATATTATCCATTTGCTGTTCTTTCACGCATGTGTGCACATTTCCCAGGCACATGGCATATGTCATAATATACAGGGATGTACCTGAAGTTAGAAAGATTGTGTATGTATTTTGTATGTATTCATAGAACTTCATATCCTCTTAAATTTTCAGATTTCACTTGTTGAAAGTCGAATGCTGTTCAATCACAGAATTTCTTTAAGTGCTTCTTAATTTTACGACATCAAAATACATAGACAAATATTACTAGCATTGCAGTCAATGAACTATGAATGACATTCTGGTATTGATGACCCTGCCTTTCTTCAAACAATGTCGGGCGCTATGAGCATGTGACCCTCACATATCGCTCATCAGTCAAATGTCCATTAGAGCAACAAGCGAAGCATCCAGCAAATATGCGTGCAGATTTTGCCACTCGGTCGACAATTGTTTTGCGTTTTTGAAGCCTCTTAAGTCTGATGCTGCTGTGTACACGTGGTTAGAAAAACTGAGCCCATCAACAAAATTGAACATAGATGCTCTCCCGGTCAACTTATGATTTATCATAGTAGAGGCCACGTGATCAGGGAAGGCGGTGGTGATTGATGTGCAACGAAAGCCAACCCTAGATACAATAGCATAGTGCCATCAGACGCATTTATGTCGGAGCTGGTATTGTTCCCAGGCAAACGGTGTCGTTCTATCTAGTAATTCCATCACTCTCTCTTTGCTAGCAACATGGGCTTGACATTCCTATCATTGTTATCGTGGTCAAACAAGCGTTTTGTCCTGTTACACATCATATTGGTATGATTGATAAGGTTAATGGTTACACGGTATGCAGACATGAACAATGCAGTTGATGCAATGCCTGTAAAACACTTTACCAAAGCTCTATTCTCATCTGGCTGCCCTGTAATTTTTGTCGGTCATCATATTCCAAGCGCAATTCGCACAAGAGCAGTTGGTTTCCACCTTATTGCTTCTCCTGGTATTATATGCTGTTCTTTGCAATTTACAATTTGAGAGTCTATATATACATATATATATATATATATATATATATATATATATAGATATATATATATATATATATATATATATATATATATATATATAGATATATATATATATATATATATATCGATATATATATATATATATAGATATATATATATATATATATCGATATATATATTTATAAACATATATATATATATATATATAGAAATATATATATATATGTATAAATATATATATATATATATAGATCTCTATATATATCTATAGAGAGATATATATATATATCTCTCTATATATATCTCTATCTATATCTCTATATATATCTCTCTCTATCTATATCTCTATCTATCTATCTCTCTCTATATATATATATATATATATCTATATATATATATATTAATCGACTAGATTTTACTATTAAACTGTCTTCTTGTGGTAATTTCTCCAGCAGCAATAATCAAAATTTAATAAAGATGAAATATTAGGGACGGTAGAGATCAGGCGTTGCATCGGCAAAACCGTTGAGCAGTCAATGCATCATAGAAAACTGCCGTAATTTTCTTTGAGTTAGTTACTCTGTTGTGGCGTGATTCGCTCTGATTCCTTAATAATGTTAGTTTTTATTGGTTTCCTTTGTGCTTTACATAGTCACGGGTTGGTTTTTACCATCGAATACGCTATCCTTTGAAGTGCCCTTTCATAGGCGAGAAAAGAAACTAATGAATTAAACCTCATTTTTACCAGACTGATCTCGGATTGTTGTATTCCAGGTGCTGTGTGTTTGTATAAATCATAATGCCTAGTGGTTGGTACATCGTTCTCGGATATGTAATCGGAATCTTTGCTTGAGTTCGTTTTTACCCAGAAGTGATTACCGTAGATTGGTCTACCTCCCGTTCTTGTGCCACGATTTGGAATGACGCCGTACATCAAAAGCTACATGTACCGAAGTACACATATTGTATCATGTTGGCCGAGGAAGATAAATGTGTTTTGTATGTCCATGTGACATTGCGTACTTCAAATGTAGTATAAAATTATTTAGTCTGCAAATGGTTTGTCGTGAGGTGAAATGATATTATTGATAAGTCACAAATAAGTCATACAATTTTCACGGAAATACATTTTATACAATCTAGACAAACTATACTCCGCAAAAAGTAAGTTCTTACCTCAGCCAAACTGGTGCAAAGACTATTCCTGCCTCATCAAAGTTCAGAAAAGACGCGCATGCTACTCTAAGCAAGGTCCCAATTCGAGGCTGTGACAACTAAGTGGGATTCAACAACTCTTACCAAACCACATGCCAGTTAATAAGGTAACAATTTGCATAACATTTGAGAACAATGGTGTTTATTTATGCATTCTTCAAACTAAGTGTGCCGTACTGGTAACAAAGCGATAACACTGTGACAAGCATAAATTGAATGCTAATATATGGTATTACAATATATAATGCAGACAATAAGCACATTGATTGCGTATTTAGCAGGTATCGTTTACCAATACGTTGTGATATACGTGTAGCAACTGAACGCGTTGCATTCTTCACGGTGCGTTGGAGATGCACATATTCATTTCACACAGCAGGAAATATGTAAGTGAAATAACACCATAAAACGACGAGACTATATGGAACGTATATAAAAGAGGATTGAATGGTGATTGAAAGAGAGAGCTGTGATTGATAGGTTTTGCTTCAGCAGCAATACTAGAGAAATACAAGCACAACGCGTCTGATATTATCCATTTGCTGTTCTTTCACGCATGTGTGCACATTTCCCAGGCACATGGCATATGTCATAATATACAGGGATGTACCTGAAGTTAGAAAGATTGTGTATGTATTTTGTATGTATTCATAGAACTTCATATCCTCTTAAATTTTCAGATTTCACTTGTTGAAAGTCGAATGCTGTTCAATCACAGAATTTCTTTAAGTGCTTCTTAATTTTACGACATCAAAATACATAGACAAATATTACTAGCATTGCAGTCAATGAACTATGAATGACATTCTGGTATTGATGACCCTGCCTTTCTTCAAACAATGTCGGGCGCTATGAGCATGTGACCCTCACATATCGCTCATCAGTCAAATGTCCATTAGAGCAACAAGCGAAGCATCCAGCAAATATGCGTGCAGATTTTGCCACTCGGTCGACAATTGTTTTGCGTTTTTGAAGCCTCTTAAGTCTGATGCTGCTGTGTACACGTGGTTAGAAAAACTGAGCCCATCAACAAAATTGAACATAGATGCTCTCCCGGTCAACTTATGATTTATCATAGTAGAGGCCACGTGATCAGGGAAGGCGGTGGTGATTGATGTGCAACGAAAGCCAACCCTAGATACAATAGCATAGTGCCATCAGACGCATTTATGTCGGAGCTGGTATTGTTCCCAGGCAAACGGTGTCGTTCTATCTAGTAATTCCATCACTCTCTCTTTGCTAGCAACATGGGCTTGACATTCCTATCATTGTTATCGTGGTCAAACAAGCGTTTTGTCCTGTTACACATCATATTGGTATGATTGATAAGGTTAATGGTTACACGGTATGCAGACATGAACAATGCAGTTGATGCAATGCCTGTAAAACACTTTACCAAAGCTCTATTCTCATCTGGCTGCCCTGTAATTTTTGTCGGTCATCATATTCCAAGCGCAATTCGCACAAGAGCAGTTGGTTTCCACCTTATTGCTTCTCCTGGTATTATATGCTGTTCTTTGCAATTTACAATTTGAGAGTCTATATATACGATATATATATATATATATATATATATATATATATATATATATATATATATATATATATATATATATATATATATATATGTATATCGACCTATATATATATATGAATAATATATATATGATATAATATATCTATATATATATATATATATATATATATATATATATATCTATATATCTCTATCTATATATATATATATATATATATATATATATCTCTATATATATATATAGATATATATCTATATATATATATATATATATCTCTCTCTCTCTATATCTCTCTATATATACTCTCTTTTCTACCTAAACTGTCTTCTTGTGGTAATTTCTCCAGATCAGCAATAATCTAAAATTTAATAAAGATTGAAATATTAGGGACGGTAGAGATCAGGCGTTGCATCGGCAAAACCGTTTCCTCAGTCAATGCATCATAGAAACTGCCGTAATTTTTCTTTGAGTTAGTTACTCTGTTGTGTGGCGTGATTCGCTTGAGAGTCCTTATAATGTTAGTTTTTATTGGTTTCCTTTAGTAGTTCTAGAATATAGTCACGGGTTGTTGGTTTTACCATCGAATACGCTATCCTTTGAAGTGCCCTTTCATAGGCGAGAAAAGAAACTACTAATGAATTAAACCTCATTTTTACCAGACTGATCTCGGATTGTTGTATTCCAGGTGCTGTGTGTTTGTACTATATCACTAGTATATAAATCATAATGCCTAGTGGTTGGTACATCGTTCTCGGATATGTAATCGGAATCTTTTGCTTGAGTTCGTTTTTTACCCAGAAGTGATTACCGTAGATTGGTCTACCTCCCGTTCTTGTGCCACGATTTGGAATGACGCCGTACATCAAAAGCTACATGTCAGTACACATATTGTATCATGTTGGCCGAGGAAGATAAAAGTGTTTATGTATATCCATGTAGAGTAGAGATACATTGCGTACGATGTAGATGGTACTTTTATTCGTGTTCTTGTGCCACGATCTGGATGTAGTAATATAAATAGCCCAGATATAGTGAGTTAACTAAGTCACAATATAGGATGATACAATTTTCATAAAAATGA
Organism: Urechis unicinctus; assembly: GCA_034190875.2. Taxonomy (NCBI): domain Eukaryota; kingdom Metazoa; phylum Annelida; class Polychaeta; order Xenopneusta; family Urechidae; genus Urechis; species Urechis unicinctus. Next base: position 38,216,849 of record CM067353.1, on the reverse strand, counting down.
TTGAAATGATAAAGGATACTAGATCCAAAGTAATTCATATCATAATTTCACGGAAATACATTTTCTGCAATCTAGACATGCATTCTAGAACTATACTCCGCAAAAAGTAAGTTCTTACCTCAGCCAAAACTGGTGCAAAGACTATATTCCTCATCGAAAAAGTTCAGAAAAGACATTTTCTGTAAATACACTCTAGACAAAGGTCCCAATTCGAGGCTGTGACATATATTTATGGGAGGCCAAACTGTACCAAAGACTAGCTCAGTTTAATCACAATTAACAATTGCGCGCATGCTACTCTTAACAATGGTGTTTATTTATTGTTTCTGTGACAAACTAAGTGTGATTCAACAACTCTTCAAAGCCACACCACATGCCATAATAAGGTAACAATTTGCATGACTGAAGAACAATGTGTGTTTTTTTGCATTCTTCAACTGAATAAGTGGATTGAATCGCGTGGTAACACTAACTACGTAAATTTGACATTATACTGAAAGCACAACATTGATATTTACCATTTAGTGATATGCCCTTTATATTTCATAGGCGAGAAAAGAAACTAATGAATTAAACCTCATTTTTTTACCAGACTGATCTCGGATTGTTGTATTCCAGGTGCTGTGTGTTTGTATAAATCATAATGCCTAGTGGGTTGGTACAATCGTTCTCGGATATGTAATCGGAATCTTTGCTTGAGTTCGTTTTTACCCAGAAGTGATTACCGTAGATTGGTCTACCTCCCGTTCTTGTGCCACGATTTGGAATGACGCCGTACATCAAAAGCTACATGTACCGAAGTACACATATTGTATCATGTTGGCCGAGGAAGATAAATGTGTTTTGTATGTCCATGTGACATTGCGTACTTCAAATGTAGTATAAAATTATTTAGTCTGCAAATGGTTTGTCGTGAGGTGAAATGATATTATTGATAAGTCACAAATAAGTCATACAATTTTCACGGAAATACATTTTATACAATCTAGACAAACTATACTCCGCAAAAAGTAAGTTCTTACCTCAGCCAAACTGGTGCAAAGACGATTCCTGCCTCATCAAAGTTCAGAAAAGACGCACATGCTACTCTAAGCAAGGTCCCAATTCAAAGCTGTGACAACTAAGTGGGATTCAACAACTCTTACCAAACCATATGCCAGTTAATAAGTTAACAATTTGCATAACATTTGAGAACAATGGTGTTTATTTATGCATTCTTCAAACTAAGTGTGCCGTACTGGTAACAAAGCGATAACACTGTGACAAGCATAAATTGAATGCTCAATATATGGTATTACAATATATAATGCAGAAAATAAGCATATTGATTGCGTATTTAGCAGGTATCGTTTACCAATACGTTGTGATATACGTGTAGCAAATGAACGCGTTGCATTCTTCACGGTGCGTTGGAGATGCACATATTCATTTCACACAGCAGGAAATACGTCAGTGAAATAACACTATAAAACGACGAGACTATTTGGAACGTATATAAAAGAGGATTGAATGGTGATCGAAAGAGAGAGCTGTGATTGATAGGTTTTGCTTCAGCAGCAACACTAGAGAAATACAAGCACAACGCGTCTGATATTATCCATTTGCTGTTCTTTCACGCATGTGTGCACATTTCCCAGGCACATGGCATATGTCATAATATACAGGGATGTACCTGAAGTTAGAAAGATTGTGTATGTATTTTGTATGTATTCATAGAACTTCATATCCTCTTAAATTTTCAGATTTCACTTGTTGAAAGTCGAATGCTGTTCAATCACAGAATTTCTTTAAGTGCTTCTTAATTTTACGACATCAAAATACATAGACAAATATTACTAGCATTGCAGTCAATGAACTATGAATGACATTCTGGTATTGATGACCCTGCCTTTCTTCAAACAATGTCGGGCGCTATGAGCATGTGACCCTCACATATCGCTCATCAGTCAAATGTCCATTAGAGCAACAAGCGAAGCATCCAGCAAATATGCGTGCAGATTTTGCCACTCGGTCGACAATTGTTTTGCGTTTTTGAAGCCTCTTAAGTCTGATGCTGCTGTGTACACGTGGTTAGAAAACTGAGCCCATCAACAAAATTGAACATAGATGCTCTCCCGGTCAACTTATGATTTATCATAGTAGAGGCCACGTGATCAGGGAAGGCGGTGGTGATTGATGTGCAACGAAAGCCAACCCTAGATACAAAGCAGCATAGTGCCATCAGACGCATTTATGTCGGAGCTGGTATTGTTCCCAGGCAAACGGTGTCGTTCTATCTAGTAATTCCATCACTCTCTCTTTGCTAGCAACATGGGCTTGACATTCCTATCATTGTTATCGTGGTCAAACAAGCGTTTTGTCCTGTTACACATCATATTGGTATGATTGATAAGGTTAATGGTTACACGGTATGCAGACATGAACAATGCAGTTGATGCAATGCCTGTAAAACACTTTACCAAAGCTATATTCTCATCTGGCTGCCCTGTAATTTTTGTCGGTCATCATATTCCAAGCGCAATTCGCACAAGAGCAGTTGGTTTCCACCTTATTTGCTTCTCCTGGTATTATATGCTGTTCTTTGCAATTTACAATTTGATATATATATATAGATATATATATATATATATATATATATATATATATATAATATATATATATATATATATATATATATATATATATATATATATATATATTATATATATATATATATATATATATAGATATATATATAGATATATATATAGATATATATATATATATATATATATCTCTCTATCTCTATTATATATATATCTCTCTAATATATATAATATCTCTCTTTATATAGATCTATATAATATCTCTCCTCTCTATCTCTCTCTCTCTCTCTTATATCTCTCTCTCTCTATCTCTCTATCTCTCTATATCTCTCTATCTCTATCTCTATATCTATATCTATAGATCTCTCTCTATATATCTATATATCTCTCTCTCTTCCTCGCCTCGACTAGATTTTACTATTAAACTGTCTTCTTCTTGTGGTAATTTCTCCAGCAGCAATAATAATCAAAATTTAATAAAGATGAAATATTAGGGACGGTAGAGATCAGGCGTTGCATCGGCAAAACCGTTGAGCAGTCAATGCATCATAGAAAACTGCCGTAATTTTCTTTGAGTTAGTTACTCTGTTGTGGCGTGATTCGCTCTGATTCCTTAATAATGTTAGTTTTTATTGGTTTCCTTTGTGCTTTACATAGTCACGGGTTGGTTTTACCATCGAATACGCTATCCTTTGAAGTGCCCTTTCATAGGCGAGAAAAGAAACTAATGAATTAAACCTCATTTTTTACCAGACTGATCTCGGATTGTTGTAATCCAGGTGCTGTGTGTTTTTGTATAAATCATAATGCCTAGTGGTTGGTACATCGTTCTCGGATATGTAATCGGAATCTTTGCTTGAGTTCGTTTTTACCCAGAAGTGATTACCGTAGATTGGTCTACCTCCCGTTCTTGTGCCACGATTTGGAATGACGCCGTACATCAAAAGCTACATGTACCGAAGTACACATATTGTATCATGTTGGCCGAGGAAGATAAATGTGTTTTGTATGTCCATGTGACATTGCGTACTTCAAATGTAGTATAAAATTATTTAGTCTGCAAATGGTTTGTCGTGAGGTGAAATGATATTATTGATAAGTCACAAATAAGTCATACAATTTTCACGGAAATACATTTTATACAATCTAGACAAACTATACTCCGCAAAAAGTAAGTTCTTACCTCAGCCAAACTGGTGCAAAGACTATTCCTGCCTCATCAAAGTTCAGAAAAGACGCGCATGCTACTCTAAGCAAGGTCCCAATTCGAGGCTGTGACAACTAAGTGGGATTCAACAACTCTTACCAAACCACATGCCAGTTAATAAGGTAACAATTTGCATAACATTTGAGAACAATGGTGTTTATTTATGCATTCTTCAAACTAAGTGTGCCGTACTGGTAACAAAGCGATAACACTGTGACAAGCATAAATTGAATGCTAATATATGGTATTACAATATATAATGCAGACAATAAGCACATTGATTGCGTATTTAGCAGGTATCGTTTACCAATACGTTGTGATATACGTGTAGCAACTGAACGCGTTGCATTCTTCACGGTGCGTTGGAGATGCACATATTCATTTCACACAGCAGGAAATATGTAAGTGAAATAACACCATAAAACGACGAGACTATATGGAACGTATATAAAAGAGGATTGAATGGTGATTGAAAGAGAGAGCTGTGATTGATAGGTTTTGCTTCAGCAGCAACACTAGAGAAATACAAGCACAACGCGTCTGATATTATCCATTTGCTGTTCTTTCACGCATGTGTGCACATTTCCCAGGCACATGGCATATGTCATAATATACAGGGATGTACCTGAAGTTAGAAAGATTGTGTATGTATTTTGTATGTATTCATAGAACTTCATATCCTCTTAAATTTTCAGATTTCACTTGTTGAAAGTCGAATGCTGTTCAATCACAGAATTTCTTTAAGTGCTTCTTAATTTTACGACATCAAAATACATAGACAAATATTACTAGCATTGCAGTCAATGAACTATGAATGACATTCTGGTATTGATGACCCTGCCTTTCTTCAAACAATGTCGGGCGCTATGAGCATGTGACCCTCACATATCGCTCATCAGTCAAATGTCCATTAGAGCAACAAGCGAGGCATCCAGCAAATATGCGTGCAGATTTTGCCACTCGGTCGACAATTGTTTTGCGTTTTTGAAGCCTCTTAAGTCTGATGCTGCTGTGTACACGTGGTTAGAAAAACTGAGCCCATCAACAAAATTGAACATAGATGCTCTCCCGGTCAACTTATGATTTATCATAGTAGAGGCCACGTGATCAGGGAAGGCGGTGGTGATTGATGTGCAACGAAAGCCAACCCTAGATACAATAGCATAGTGCCATCAGACGCATTTATGTCGGAGCTGGTATTGTTCCCAGGCAAACGGTGTCGTTCTATCTAGTAATTCCATCACTCTCTCTTTGCTAGCAACATGGGCTTGACATTTCTTATCATTGTTATCGTGGTCAAACAAGCGTTTTGTCCTGTTACACATCAGACTGATGTTTATTGGCATTGCTGAGCCCAAACACAAACAACGCAGTTGATGGCGTGCATGTTACACACAATAACGAGGCATTCAAGCTAGTGTAGATTGTACTGTTAATTATTAAGTATTAGCAAGGTGCCCTCTAACCTGATTCATTCATTGGCCGTCGTGATATTCCATAACTCAAATCGCTATGCATACGAGCTGTAATATGGTGATCATGGCCGACAAATTCTATGCTACCAGTTACTCTTTTCAATGTACAATTTGATGGATTTCCCCACAAAACTATCTTTTGGTGGCACTCGCTCATGCAAGATTCTAACTTAATTAATTGGTTATACATTAGGGGCGTTAGAAACAAGGCGATGCATAAGCAAAACCGCCGAGCAAAACTTCGTCGAATTTGTCAATTGCTTCATATGCCCAGTAGCTGGGGAATCTCTAGTATCTTCGTTCAGTGTGATATAGTTACTTTTTTGAGTCTTGATAATATTTGTTTTCGGAAACATCGCCTAACATCGCACTCGAAACGAGCATTATGATGGCGCAGTCTTCCTGTTAGAAAGATCGTCATAGCGCGATGGATGCTGAGTTTGGCCCATCATGCTAGCTTCCCTTTTCAATCATCGGTCTCAGGTTCGAGTTCACTTATTAAGTAAATAAAATCTATCTTTGACAGATAGCATCCCTGGTGGAACTTTCAATTCAATTATTGCTCAGGCAGCATGTGTACGTTATGAGTGCCCGTGCTAAATCGAAACGATATAGCGAAGTGAAGTTCAGATTTGTTGCTGGTATATCACAACACCAAAACAGACAATCGAAAGAGGTAAAAAAAAAATAGCACATTTGAAGATCACATAACGCCAGCGATGGCAGCTGGTTTCATCTGCGCTCGAACAGTGCTACAGCGAACCATGTAAATTCAATTATATATGCTACACACATGGCCGTCACCCCAGTCCTTTAGGCGCTTGGCCCGCACAAATTGTTTTAGATGAGCATTGGTATCAAATGTGTCGAACATGCCAACTGTACTTGATTCTTACTCCCCGCCAGCAGAATTGATTTGTTGTCAAGTTAATTACAGATAAAAGTCATAACTCACAAACCAGTGGGGATGTTATCATGGCCATTTTGTTTAAACTCGGATATTAAATTGAAATGCCAAATTTGGTAAATCTCAATTCTTCTCTCCATATATCTTGTAGTTTGGTTAATAGAGGCCTGATTCATCACATCAGAGCATTTCAAATGTAACTTGCACACAATCAATTGTAAATCGAAACACAATATTTGCCATGTCAGATTAGCAAACATTCAGAAAATTGATTGAAATTAGCATTTTGTGTTAAGCATCGGTTAAACTGTCTGCAGTTTCACCTTTAATCAAAATCCCTTTGATCCCATGAACTCCCAAGTTATGTTGGAAGCTGCAAATCTCTGCGTCAGGATTAAAGTTGACTGTATGCTGTAGGACGGAAAATTGAGGTGGGAGTGGGGTGGGTGGTTGACTTACTCGCATATTGCAGTTGGTGTATTAAGGTGAATGCAGTCGTCTGCAAAAATATGATTCCCACCAAAGTACTATCATTATGCTGTATGCAAAATACCTAAAAGTCTCTATCTACTTCGCATTAGCATTGCAATTGTGCCTTCATTCCAAATGAGAAGTCGTTCTCAAAATTCGTACGACCGAGAAACAAAGAAGCGAAAATCAATCCACATGGTCACATGCATGCATTTACATATGCGACCAATATGTTCAGAGTTGTCTACATTTTGAACTTAAATTGGTTGGTCAGTTGCTAACTAAATACTATGATATACGTAGGAGAAGGCTTCTTAGGGCTCTAACATAGGGACCTGGCCATGACCCTTAACTAACCCTTCCGTAGCAGTACTCCATTACGTCGAAAGACTAATGTCGATAGCGTAGTTGGCACCTTACTTTGACTTAACCGCAACTCTTTTTAACCACACTAAAGCTTACTATACTTTACGGAGCTCGTATTCGTTTCATTATTTCAGATATCACACATTTGATGCCGATTAGAGAATTCCTTATTCATAAATCCATTCGTCCGATGAAGCTGCATACATGCCTTGGCGTTTACATTGTTCTAAATTTGACGCCATCATGAGAAAGTGAAAAATATCACTAGCATGGCTGCGTTTGCGTTGAGAGTTGCTTCGTTTGACAAATGCTTTCGAATAATTTAACCATTAAGGAAACAAGACCAAAACGTTCACAAGATTATCGTAAGCAGACGCCAGAGAAGGAGGCGGGGATTGATGCACGAGGAAAGGTGACCTCAGGTACAATAACATGATGCTTTCAGACGCCTGTATAGCGGAGATGTTATTCTTCCTCTGCGTAACAGAGTCGTTCTATTCAGAAATCTCATCACTCTCTCGTTGCTAGCGACATTCCCATCCTTCTTATCATTGTATCAAATATGCGTTATGTCATGTTTCATATCATATTTGCGTGATTGATAAGATTATTGTCACCACCGTATGCAGACAGGAACAATCCATTTGATGTAGTGCTGTTAAATTCCATAACAGCGCTAAAATATTATCTTAGCGTGAGCTATAAATTATTGGGCAGGCGTTAGCAGCCCCAAATAATCAGGTGCATGTAATTTATATGAAATTCAGAACTAAAATCAAAGCTGTAAAATGAGGATGATTTCCACAATATTGCTTCTCCAGAGGATAAATCGATATAATCAGCTGTTCTGTGTAATGTACAATTTATATTTTTACAAATAACCATCGAACATATTTCCCCATTTGCGGAATCTTGTGCACGATTCAAATTTGATGAAGTTGAAATATTAGTGACGATAGAGTTTCATGAAATACATAAGATAACCCGCTAAGAAGACAATGCATCATAGCAAAACTGCATCGTATTTGTCACGTGTTTCATATGCGCAGTTACCAGGCAATCTCTTGTATCTTCTTTGAGTGTGACAAAGTAAATCAATCGTGTTGCATTTTAGCTCTGATTTCTTGATAATATTAGATTTCATCACAGTCCTTTATGCGTTCTCGGTCAATACATTGCCGCGGTGATGTTTTAACATAAAAACCCGCTATCCTTTGAAGTGCCTTGTCATTCGCGAGAAAAAGGAACACTTGAATCAGGTGTCTTTTTTTATCAGTCTGACCTCGGATTGTCGTTCATCCATGTTATGATATAAGCCTGGCTGCGGGGTTTGTACAAATCATCATGCCTTGTGGCAGGTCAATCGTTCTCAGAAGTGCAATCTGAATCATTGTTTGAATTCGTTTTTATCCCAGAAGTGATTCAATTATCGTGCTTTGTCCGCCCATCGTAGTTGTGCCATGATTTGGATTGAGGCCGTACATCAAAAGCATCATGTACCCAAATGCACATCTTGTCGCAACTTTTCAGTAGAAGATTTATGTGATTTGTCCTGATATATGCCGATGATGTTACATCAGAAGGGAGGATTCATTAGTTGGCGCTGAGATCGATATCGCAAATCAGATGTTACATAATCATCACGTTCAGTTATTCCGCCCTGCTGTTCGGAAACATCGCATAACCTGATAACAACACACTCTAAAAGAGCCTTATGATGGTGCAGTCTTCCTGCTCCGAAACTCATCATAGCGGAATCGTTGCTGAGGTTGGCCTATCTGGTCAATCATCCGTCTCAGGTTAGGCTTCACTTATAATGTTAGTCTATTTTCTCTTTTATAGTAAACAATACTCATAGAACTCTCTAGTACTAATCACGGTCGTAGCTGTTCACAATTCAGGTGAAACATAATACTTGCTAGGGGAAGCGACTAATCAGTGATAAAATAAATGTGGTGTGTCAAAAACAAAAAAAAACTTTTTCTAGGTGTGTCCTATCTTTGGAATCATCCATCCGCAAAACAGATATGGGTTTGTGGCATTTATATATGGACGTGGACTGTGCGACACCAAATTCAGACGGAAATATCAATCTCATAGCATTCAATGAACAAATGAATTCACCTAAATGACATTCTGGCGTTGATGAATGATTCAAGTTATAAATAGTGCAGGCTGCTATAGCGCAAGCGGTACTCATGTGTCACTAATCGATCAAATGTCGAACAGAGCAGGAAACGCCACCTCCAGTGAAAATGTGAGCAGATTTTTGCCCCTATGCTGACAATTGTTTTGAGGTTTTTTATAGCTTTTGTGGACGTTTGTTGGGCGGGTAACCTTGAATAATTTTCCTATGTCCCCAAGCCATTCGGACGCAAGTGAAGCTGAACCGTCAATTTGGCTGGTAGATAATAGGGGTTGTTACACGTGCTACACTGTCTTGGCCATTTTATGGGCTTTTAACAATCTAGACTCTAATTCTGGTACCTTAGCCCATTAATGACCAAGCGCCTCAATATATCATGGATAAGATCAACTCACAGTAACCAACGATACTAAAAAAGCCCCAGCACCTCCCGAGCTCTCGTAAGATCATGTGTAAAGCCTAACTATGGCTAACTTTACCTTCCGTTCACCGCTGCAGCTGCAAATAGTTACTTTTAAAGTTGCAGTTATGACAAATACTGCATGGTGATCACATCAGTGATAGATTGAATTTCGAGTGCACATATTTAGCCAATCAACTATCTCTTTTAAAGTTCGAAACCTAATAGAGCACCTAATAGTTAATCGCGTCGTGGGTGTTCAAAATCAATTTATCACTCAGGAAACATTTGTAAGTAATTATCGCCTATGCTCGACGGATAAAAAAAGTGTCTATCGTGATATGTTATAATAATATGGTGCTCGTGACACGCGACGCCTTGTCACTTGCCCCAATAGGAGTCATATCCATAGTCACATACGTAACATCTCGTCACAAGCTACCACAAAGTGATGAACATCCGCTGTTCTTCCGTAATCTGCTCAGCAGCATAGAGCCGATCAATACAGAGTCGAATACCAATATAACTAATATCGCAAGTTCAAAGCACAGCGTTCGATTACGTGTCTTATTGTAGTTTTTCCTAACCTGAAATATATTGGTTACGTATATTCCAAACTCTATTGCGGTAACTGAATGGCCTGGAAACACGTATGTTGCATCCTTCTAATACCTTGTCCCATTCATGGACAAATATATTAGTAATAAATAACATATTACGCATGCATGGCGCAATATAATTTGACTCTACGACATGAAAAGAATGCTTAGCTAGGTTCTACGAGTCTGTTATCCAGAGGGTTAACCATACATTCTCAACGTGATGGTTTGGATTTATAATTGTTACGGATTCTTCCTTTAAGCAGGGTGAACAATGTTTTTGTATTTAACATTTTTTGGCGTCTCGTTAGTTGTTATTCCAACCAAACCAAGAGGGTTTATTTGAAGGTTACATTACATGATTACTTTAAATGAATACATTAAATGATTACTTTAAGTTCCCACTACCATGAAAGAACTATATTGGAGCTTATTCAGCATTTAAGTCAGCGCCACAGTATTTAATAAGGCCAATAAAGAGTTTGGTCGAATTCAGTAAATTAGATTAACGATTAACCGTTTGGCCCACATAAAATTGGAAATCACTGGACACTGACTGACTGGTTCATGCAATATATTATGCTGGCCGTGACTTTGTTAATGGTATATATGTTACACAACGACGTTTACAATATAGTACAGCAAACAAGAACCTACAATTGAAATGAATCACTATTTATGGTGAAAATCTATGACTAATCATCAGAAGCTACGAAAGCAATACGAAGCGAACATTCCGGGTAATCTTGGTCGTGCATTACTCGCTTGACTTAACCTGATATTTATCTATTTAACTGTTGCTCTGTTTTCAGCTACTGAATTATAACTAGCCTAGATTTCACTATATGCACATTTGCAGTTTATGCTGTTGAGCGTGAAAAACCCTGCGGCTAATTGATACACCGTTTGATTGATGGTGTTAAGACGTTCCATTCATCCGAACCTTCTTCGTGAAAATTTACAAGACAAACAAGGCCTGTTAGAAAATATGGACTGGTAAAGATGTTTATACTGCATAAGGGATTATATGTTTGCGTTGAATTATCAAAATGAGTCGCAAGGCGTACTTGTCCACAGATATTATCAGACTGCGATGCTAAGACAACCCGTCTTGTTGGGCTGAGGGAAAACTGGGAGCCTCTCTATCCAATTCATGACAAGAGATGGATAGCAACAAATGAATGCAATGTCGTGTGACAACTTCGGAGACTCAAAGTAAGACATATTGTGTATTTATATAGCACCTAAACTTCTAAGCAATTGTCAAAGAAGGGATGCAAGCTGTTCACCTTTTTGTTGCATGCGCCCAAGCTACGTTAATTGTCGTTTGACCAAAGAGGTAGCCCCTGGCTTGTACTATTTCAAATATGCCGAGAATTCCCCTTGAATATTTTGTTGTACAACCGTATGAGAGATACCATTTGCCATAAATAATTTGGAGAGCAATCGGGGTAGGAATAACAAATAGTTATATGTTATTATATACATATAAATACATAAAATTCTACCCTTCATTATGTTTATTAAGTGTTGGCCACTGTTCTGACTAACAGATGACATCGTCCATCAAATTCCCTACCATTTTTGGGATCAAGCTGTGTTTAATTTGGTAAAACGCATAACGTTTGGTACGCTCCATATGTTCATGGGTAAACAGCATTCTCTATTAAACACAGGTTGTTAAAGGTGCAAGCAGTTGCTTGCTAAGATGAGCAGGCCAAATTATTTCCTATTACATATAAGCAAAGATCCGTTAATTTTTGATTGATGATGACCATGCTGGTGTAAAACATTGCCGATATGCAAAGAACGTGTGTGTGCTAGCGTTGGTTTTTGGGCCAGTCAGAATTATTATTTACAGCAAAAATCACCATGTGCCGTTGAGCAGGATTAGCGCAGATATGCTCAGTAGAATGAGTGAATTACCTAGCGGATGTTGTTAGAAATGATGAGCGGTACCCACTGCATTTGTGTCAATGTCGGTCAAAGACAACTGTTTACTCAGTGTTCCTAGAAAAAACCATCGTTTTCTTATTATAATGTACAATATTAATCATTTTATTGTGTCAGTAAAGTATATCTCGTATGGGACATAGTCCTTAGCCATGTGTTTGACAGTTTTGAGCACAACTATGAATATTTAGAAAGCACAAAAAGTGCTTTTTTTATCGAAACCTTACAATGTGTGTTGTGATGAATCTAACACATTGAGCACAGGAGCACAAAAAGCGATGACAAGCTTTTCTGAAGTATGATGACGAAAGGGGAAAATGACGATAAATCACACTATCTTCATAGATGGGAGTGAAATTTGATATGAAGGACCGTTAATCACGGCCATAAAAAGGGCAATGCATGGTGATGGACGAGTTTTTTCTCGTGACGTACTGGGACGTTATAATGGATGATCCCTTCAATAAGAATCTCCCCTTGGTCTATAATAGCATCGTGGTAAGCATAACTAGTTAACTATCTATCTACTGACTAGGTGCCAGAAAACCATGTGTATGGCTTCGCATGCGTGCATCTTGTTGATTGAAGAGAACCATTATGATCACTGGCATTTTGATATGGTTTATCACAAGTTGGCCAACTGTAGCAGTTTATTCTGGCATCAGCAATTTCTGACCGAAAGACGCAAAACAACAACAGGTCGTGCAATTTGCAGCTCTAAACATGCGTTTGGCGCACAGTGCTGCGGTTAACTTTCAGTATGGATTAATCCCCCTACCTCTTTATAACACTGGGCTTGCGTTTTCACATATTTTGTAATTCTTTTTAGATTAGTCACGCTTAGCCGTTAATTCTCAAAAGGAACTATTTTCTATCGTCATTAATGATATTCTGTATAACACATTCCATGCGCAAAAATCCGTCATGCAATCGGTTGTTCCTATCTCTGTCCTCGGAGATTAAAAGCGGAATACGTGTTGATTTCTTGTTTAAGTAAGACAATTTCCCATTTGTTTCTGTTTATTTGATTTCGTCATAAACGATATTATGTAAGAATATCCCTACGCATTTTGTAAAATTAATCATACGGTTTAACACGGTCTAAAATAAACAGGCTAAATTTTTTGTCTACCGATTCGTATTTTTTTTTTCTCCTGATGCGGAAGAAGTCGTTTTTTAATACGGAGTGCAAACATTCGACATTTTCAATTGCGATTGATGCTTTGAATGCAATCGTTAGTGGATGGACGTCAATTGAACTGTTTTATTACGCATTGTACTTCCGCAAAAATGTTCATTTTAGCTTCCGCTTATTGTCACACTAATTGGCAGCCAAATCGGCAGATAATCTGTTGGTCCTTGAAAAAATTGGGAAAGGGCAATATCGAGTGGATATTTATGCTTTTAGAATGCTCAACAATACTAGAGACGGCAACGCAAATAGTGGATTGTCCACAGGTTTGAGAAACTAACATGCAAAATACAGCTGCTACTACAATTGTGAAACAGAATGGAATGATGATTGCTTTCCATGACGTCATCTTAAAGAGATTAGCACATGTATAACGGCAAACACTGAGCCTGCTCAGTATCTTTATGCTGTGTTCATATTGTACTGAATTATGCCTTAACGTACAAAGCAAAAACTTTCACACAAAGCAGTCATGAATGCATTACTTGATGTTTCGTAGTTAAGTATGTTGGCTTAGTTCACTCATAATAACCAAAACCTTGAAAATATCTACTTAGACCGCGAAATTCCTTCCGATCTTGGCCGGGCTTTACTGGCTTTGTACCGTGACATTTGTCTTCTGGATTGCAGTCGTGCGGATTTATTGCATAACCGTTTGTCCAAAAATAGTTGATTTTTGACATCTCGCAACACTCAAATAGACACTTATCTCTAATATTGTCTTGTCTATAAAATGCCTCTATACGACGCGCGATCTTAACCAGAACCAACCGCCGAAATAGGCATGTAGCACAAGTGTACTATGTCCCGTAGTATATATCAACAGTATATAAATGTGTGACTCAATAGGTATTGCTAGCTGAGACACTTTTGTGTAATTATGCATTCTGGTAATGCATCTATAACCACGAGTGATGTGTTCAGCTGACAAGGATTACTATTACGATTGCAGTCGTGGTTGCTACGCTACGTTTATTATTTCATTTCTGCTTTATTAACGCATTGAACGTAAAATAGTTATGCATCCGTGAATTGAATACCACCCCAGTTAAAGATTACCCATTTGTCCGCTTAACTCGCGATATTCATTACTCAATTATGTACTTACTTGCCACAAGACTACGCGCAAGAGACAGTAAATAACTTTTTCGCATCGAAAGGATTCGCTATAGACAATATAAAAGGCGCTTAACTGGCATTTCGCAAAAAAACTCACTGACCGATCAAGCTCCGCACACTCTTTCTCGTTTCAAAATACTTCGCTACTATAAAGTCTTATTTATCAAAGCACCTAGATGACTTTTCTGCTGAGTGCGATGGGTTTGATTGATATTCACAGACGCCATATGGAGTGTAATTCACAAATTTTACAAAGCATTTTAATAACTTGGATAATGTCTCCGATGCAATCAAGCTCAGAATATTTTCAAAATTGACCCAGCTAATGGCATCAAATGATTTATATATTGTGTCACATGTATTAGGTAACCAATGTTCAGCGCATCACATTCAGTGTGGAAATTCTTTTTCACCCTTCTCATTTACGACAAAAACTTCGCAGACGCCTTTGCTATTAACCATCCATGAAAGCTTTGGCTAGTGATTTATCCCATGAACAAAAAGCAACTGTACCATCGACCAAATTTACATTCCAGGTAATCAACTAGGAGGTAGAACGAATAGATATATCTGTGGACAAGAGACACGAAAAAAAAGATGCGGCATTGTCTTTGATTGTTAAGTTGTTAAGTAGCACATGTTTTTTTAGCGGACACCCTTTCCACTGGAAGCACGTGAATTGACTAGTCATTACTATGGGTGTATTTTTTTAAGTATTGACTGTATGAGTGTATTATATAGCTTACTAGATAACCTGAAAGCTGACATACAAATGAGGTTATGGAATTTTATTTTTCTGTACAGTTGAATTGGATGTGTACCGTGGTGGTCATGATATTTCAGAGCTCAAATCACTATATGCACGAGGTGTTAGATGGCGATGATTTTCACGATATTGATTCTGCTTGCAAAGCTCTGTATAATTCGTTGCTAGCTGCAATTCTAATATTTAAGATGTTACAAATAACAATAAAAAAAAATTCCCATTATTTTGGAATTCGCTTATGCGAGAATTCACCAATTAAGTAAAAGTTGAGATACTAGGATGGTAGAGATCAGAATACATCAGGAACCCTGCTGAGCAGTCTATGCATCATAGAAAAACTGCACCGAATGTGTCACGTGTGTTGAAGGCGCAGTTACCAGGCAATCTTGTATCTTGGTTGAGTGTGACATAGTTTACTCTTTTTTGTGATGTGATGTGCTCTTATTTTCTGCATGCTGTTAGGTTTTATAAAGGTACTTTGAGTGCTATGGATTGATACATAGCATCAGGGCTGATTGACAGAAAACACAATTTCCTTTGAAATGCCCTTTTAAACGCGAGAAAAGGAACACATCAATCAGCCATCTTTTTTCGCCAGAATGATCTCGTTAATTCTCGTTAATCTGGTGTGTTCTGGAGTTCGTGATGCTGGGTGTTTGTATTAATCATCAGGCTGTAATGTTCGTTAAGCGTGCATCCCTTTCGTTGTTTGCATTCGTCCAGTGATTCAACAACCGTTGCGTTGTTTTCCTTGCTATGTTGCGATACACAATTTGGAATGCTGCCGTAAATCAAAGGTGGCATGCACCAAAATACACATCATGTAGCAATCAGGCATATGATGATTTATTTGCTCTGTCTTGCTATATGCCGATGTTGGTTCATCAGAAAACCTAGCATTTGATATATTTTATTTTTTTCTATCTATATTTTAAACATTTTATATCAAATGATGTGCATAGATAATATTCATTATTTACAAATTAATTCGTTACAAGTGGAGTTGCATAAATTACATTTGTGCTTTGATGAAGGATTCCAGCTATAAATAGTGCAGGCTGCCAAAGCCCATATGGCCCTCTTTTGTGTCTAATCAACCAAATATCCATTAGAGCAACAAGCACGTCATACACCGAACAGGTGAGCAGATTTATCTCCTTCGTTAACAGCTGCTTTGGGTTTTAATTATGGCACGTATGACCGAACAAAGAGTCCCTGTTGTGGGCTGATCAGCAACAGAGGGTTCATTAAAGTCAGTATAGTTGACATGTGGTTTAGAATAAACAAAACGAAATACACAAAACTGGACCAAAATGCTCACTTGGTTAGCATAAGATATATTGTAGCAGAGGCTAAATGATCAGCGAAAGAAGGCAGTGATGGATATGCGCGGAAGGTTGACCTTACAATTGCATTGTACTCTTAGACGCTTGTACAGCAGTGCTGGTATCGTTCCTTGGCACTACACTGTCACTCCATTCGGCGATCTATTCGTTACCAGCGACATGGGTTAGCCATTTCTTCCCTTATTATCATTGCTGCAAATATACGTTTGTCAAGTAACCCATATTAATGGTACGATTTATAAGGTTCGGAGCACAGAGGTGCCTAGGCATATACATGGAGTACCTCGCAAACGCCATAATTATCCTATAATATTATCTTAGCGCATGCTATTAATCTTTTGTCTCTCTGTGTGTGGACTGAAATCGCTCGGCGCTAGTTGGCAGACTACTGCGATGCGCATCGCCCATACCTACTGATTAGATTTTTCGACCAAGGCCAACCACTCGCTCTTCAAACTCCAGTTGAGAACATTACCAGCTGCAGTTGGCAATTCATGTGCAGAGTGTACTGGATCGACGTGTTATCGCAATAACTCAAATAACTGCCACTTAAAATGTAATAATGATATAGGGATTTAAGGTCAACGAGGTACCTTAGGCTATGAATGGTCAACCGTCTTCACCTATCACGGATATGGTCACCGCTTATTTAAGACTCTGCATGGCCACCGTCACCTCTAATACCCAGCTGCAGTACTGCACAGCCAGTACCCGCGCCATCTGTCACAAATACTAGATGTGAAACTATGTTAACCAACCTTTTTTAACACAGCTTGAATTATATGATTTATTTGTTTTTGATATGTGCTTGAGTCATAGCTATGCAGTCAAAAAGAATAGGCATGTTGGAACACAGGTTGTCTTTTCACGAAAAGTTTCTAGAATATACATTGTTATGTCCTTTAACTAATTTTGTATACCTTTTATAGATTTTGTCACTACTTTACAGGTGTATCGACGTGAAACGCTTTTGAACACGCTGCAATGCGCGAACAAGCGCTACAAAAATACTGTATGGTTATAATAATAATAACACGTATAATGATTAATCATTCTAGATAATCAGTTGATTTGTTAGAGCCACGGGAACTTCTGTGAATATCTGCACAAGAATGCGGTTGGGGGAAACCACGTTATAAAAAGACTGATATGTTGTATTCGTCGCTGAGACCATACACACGCATTTTGCATTATCACCGTTGGATAAGCAGTGATGCCACATCAAATGGAGGAGTTGATTTTCCGCAGGTAGCCAATTTCAGACCACATTGCCTGAGATGACCTAACTTGGAGCCCATTTTATTGGTGACTGCTTCGATACAGCGCTAATTCCACATCAAGACATTAAAGAGTATTACTGCGTTATCATCACCTGAGCTATTTATATTTCATGGTAGTAAAGGTAATTAAGTTGCATATCTTATTTTGATGACGACTCCCTACGGACAGGAAACCAGTTGAATGACTAGTTATTATTGACGGTGAATGATGTTTGCATTATTGATTTTATTACGTAGCAAATCCAGCGTTGTAGTTCGCATACAATAGTGCCTGACAGCTGATCTGCATGTGGTGTGGTGCTTGTTTTCTAAGACAATATGATTTAATAAGTAGTTATATAATTTTATTTAAAATGTTATTCCTGAACTGAAATCACAATGCACGCGAGCTGGCGATGATTTCCACAAAATTGCTTCTACCGGCATAACTCTCTATAGTCCGTTGCTCATTGCAATTCAAAATGTTTTTTGGCAATGGCTCATGCATGAATACTACCAATCTAATATTGTTAGATATAAGGGAGGGTAGAGATCAGGCGATGCATCAGCAAAGCCGCTGAGCATTGAAAGCATCATATCAAAACTGCATCGAATTTGCACGTGTTTCATATGCGCAGCTGCCGCAGTCTCTTGTATCTTCTTTGGGTGCATATAGTTACTCTTTTGTGTCGCTGTTTGCTCTGATTTTTGGATAACGTTAGTTTTCATCTTGCTCGTTTGTGTGCTCCGGATCGATACTGAGTCGCGTGGCTGCTTTTCTGTAGATTAACACTTCTTTGAAGTGCCCTTTCATACGTGAGAGAATGAATTCATGTTTCAGACCGAACTCGGGTTGTCATTGGTCGGGAATGTTCCGGTATAGACTGTGCTGTGTGTTTGTATAAAGTGGCGTGCTTTGTGGTCGGTAATTCGTTCATAGAACTGCCACCAATATATTTGGTGGAATTTGTTTTCTTCCTTAAAATTATTTAAGTTTTGTGTGCTTATCTTTGTACGGCTACAAATTGGAGTGGGGTCGTGAGTCTGAGGCAGCATTCACCGAAATATTTAAGCAAGCTGGTTGGAGAATATTGACGGGCTTTGTCTTTCTATATGCCATTGCAGGTACTTCAGAGGGAAGGATTTATTACTTTGCGCTTGGGTCAATTGCGCAAACCTAATGTTACATAATAATCACTTTCATTTAACGCTTGAAATAATATCATGGGGAAAAAAGTATTCCTTTCTATTAATGATGGACAATTAATTTTATACCAACATTGATATATGCTTGATTGTTGTTTGCCGAGATAGATGTCTAATCCGCTAGCTTGCAGACAAAGGTGCTTCACCAGATTCTAATGTCAATGGAAATTTGTAACAATGGGCATTTGCCTACATACAATGCTTTAGCAACATGTGCTGAACGTGATGGCACGTGGTCTGAATCGAGATTTATTTAGACATATCTCTTTTTTGATAGTACTTTGATATAAAGCCTATAAATTAAAACGATTTTGATGTAAAAAGGATTGCGCACCATTTAAATGGCTTCTGTTACATGCGTATTGTTCATAACTAAACCCTGGGAATTAAACTGGTGCTATGGGTAAGTTTTCAACTTCATGCTGCTCTTTACTAAAACCAACTAAAGACCATGTATATCTGGTTGCATACCAACCCCAGTCGGTAACTACTCATTGCATTGTATTATTTCACTTGCATTAAATAGAAATCTCAGCATCATCGATATGTCTGAATATATATATATATATATATATATATATATATATATATATATATATATATATATATATATATATATATATATATATATATATATATATATATATATATATATATATATATATATATATATATATATATATATATATATATATATATCAAACATGATAACTATTCCCTGAGTTGACACATTCACCTTAACAACAATCATGTAGGGTGATATTGCTCACTTTTATGCCACAAAATGAGAATAATCTTACTTCCGAATAAATAGTCTTTGATATCGCTTGTTCTAGCCGTATTTTGCCTAAATTGCAAACTCCAAACGAAGGCTGAATACTTTAACACGCATATTTTGGGCAATTATCTGAACTAATGTAGAGTGGATTACGTGATTGCACCCAGCTGAGGCGGAATGTTTTCAGGTATCATTGCCGTATTGGGGGCTTATTGTCTGTTAGATAAGACATACCTTCCTCACGTGCTACCTCTTTCTATTGTATTCAGTTCAAGATTGATTGTTCTGTGTGAGTGATTGGACCACTGTGCTAGGAGCCAGCAGCCAAATAATGATTTGGCATGCTTCAAGAGATATTTAGCCCAGTAAATCGGATAAAAAAATACCCATCGTAATAATCGCGTTGAACTCTCCTGATATGTTTGAAATGGTGCTGTGCCTTTGTTTAGAGCCTCTCAGTCACCACACTGCGCTGCTATATAAAGAGAAGAGCTGCACTTATGAAAATATATTGCAGTAGGGTCCAAATGGTCATTGAATGGGTCGGTAATGGATGGGTGATTAAAGGCGACCCGGGGTGCAATAGCATTGTGCCATCAGACGCATAAATAATACAAGTGGTATTGTTCCCTTAGATTGTAGTATCAATCTATTCAGGGAAATCATCACTCTCTTTGCTATCGACATGGCTTTGCCATTCCCATCCTTTTTTCGTTGTTTACATCATGAGCCTTGCCCCGAATGAATAGATATTGTGACATAAAGTGTTGGGCGAACGACAGTGATTATATCATCATAAACTGGCCTATTGATGCGTCAAAACTAGGCAATATTAACATTGATTGCGCGTGCATTGTACACAATGAATAGAAGAAAATGTAAGCTTTAACGCAAGCATCGTTTTCATTTGTTGGGGACGTGGGGGGGGGGGGGGGGGGGGGGGGGGGTGGGTATTAGCTGGATTGACGCGCCGAGTACTATGCTTGTTAGCCCAGACGGGAATATAGTTGTATATCAATTAAATTTAGGACGTCGTACAATACTTATTCGGTTGGGCAATTATATCACAAAAAAGCCCTAATCAATCGTCTTGGTGATTGTAACAAAATCGTCACGCTTCTCGCATCTGTGAAATGTAATTAATTAGCAAGGGCCATACCATCTATTATTCATGACATCATATCATGCGTCTAGGTAAAAAAGAGAGAGTTTGTAATTCAAAACAACCCTGCTAAAGACCGTTTCTTGTCATTCTGAGTGAACAGTTGGTCAATAATTAGTTTTGGCTGTTTGCGTGCATTGAGTCTGCAGACTAACTTAGGATCGCAGGTACGGTGCATTTATATGCCGAAGGTTTTTCTCCTAACAACGCAATATGGGTAAAATATAATGCAACTATTCTTACAGTGAAACCAAGTTGAGGGATCGTTAGAAATGCAGTGGTATATATTTTGCGTACAGGATTTGGCGTTTATATGCATAAAATAGGTGTGAGCTCAGTTCGTGGCTTTGTCAGTACAAATGACGTGTTATATAAAACGCGCTGAAAGAGATTTTGTCAAGTTTGCTGTTGCATTGGCTTTTGATTGACTCGAATAGCATTCGAACATGAGGGGCCCAATGTTTGGCCTCTTAGGTTGAGTTCTCTATTTGTCATTCACCTCGTTGCACATGTATAATAAGAATGTGTATTGTTAGCATAGTGTTTAAGCTAGCAGTGTCTGCACACACAAGCCTTAGTCCCACATTTATTAGATGATGACATGTACAACTGGACATATTGCAGTTGACACTTGACACAAGTAGTTAATATATCGCTTCATGCTTATTTCGGCAATAAAGAATGATTGATTAAGATCTCGGGTCGTTAAGAGGCCTCAAACAGTCAAGATAATAATTCAAAATTGCAGTTCATTTGAATGTGGCACGATGACACAAATGAACAATCTTCGGACAAATGGTTTTGAATTTAATCCGCATCCTGGCAGATAAAATTCTAAGGTATTTGAAAGCAAATCAACGGCTAAATATAAATATATAGCAGGTTAGGTCTGGCAAGTTTGACATGCAAATTTTGGCTTGGAAATTGCTAGGGATTGCTGTGAAAGATATCATGAGGAAACAAAACCAGCGTACAACTCGAGGAAAAAACATGTGCGAGGCATCCAGTTTGTGCTTTTAACGTTACAAAATTGTGCTTTGCAGGGTTTTCCATGTGTAACGATACTGAGCAGACCCTATGTTATCCATTAAGAGTGTCTTTTTATATTACGTCATGGAAAGTAATCAGCATTCCATTCCATTTCACATTTGTAGTAGCGGTTATGATTTGCTGTTACACGGCGGCAAGCATGTGGGTTTGTCAACCATGTAAACGACCACTTGGTTCATCGCCGTTCGTAGTACTGCTGAGCATTCAATCAACACCAGTATCCTTGAAATGTTTGCAGTGACCACTCATGATATCCTGTTTAATCGGATTTTGCAGAAGCTTAAATGATTCTTGTTCAATGCCACAGAAATAGCGTAAAACAATATGATGATATCGATCACTCTTTGCAGTCCAAATGGTCAATCGCAATTTAGGAAGACGGATGAATGTGCGTTTCCATATAATACGGCACCATGCTTTTAACCTTTTAATTGATCAACCACTACGTTCGCACCTTGGTGTTGATTGATGCTTACGTTGCTTTATGACCAATAACCAAACAGCTGCAGTAATCTATGTTGCATTGTCTGACGTCATTTGATCCTATCACATTTAAGAGAAGCGTCAACCGAATATAAATAAAGTTATATAAATATCGATATAGTCGCGTTGCGTTATCATGTTACGTATGACGTGGTGTAGTACTATTGTTAAGTACTTGCCTGGTGACAAATTCTGCTGTATAAAATAATTTTAGAAGCTGAACTTATAAAAGAGACCAGAATGAAACGCTGACTTGCTTATGACCAAATATGTAGTTGTAGGGTATATGATCGTTGGAGGGTCGCTGATTGATGAGTGACTAAATGCGACCCGGGGTGGAATAGCATTGTCCTCTCAGACGCATGAATAATGGCACTGGTGTTGTTCCCTGATATTACAGTGTCAGTCTATGCAGGGATCTCATCCCTCTCTCGTTGCTAGCAAAATGAGTTTGCCAATCCGTTTTTTGTTTTTGTTTTTGTCATATCAGTGAAATATGGCACAGGTGCATGTTCTTAATCGTTTTGCACAACTGATAAAGTCGGCATTGATGCATGTTTATACAGCGATGTCAAAGCGAATTGTGTGCGTTTGTTTGTGTATGACTGCGTGTGTTTTTGGATGTGTAGGGGCCCGTTGTTGAATTCCTTTCAGTATCCGCCATTACAAACAGTTATACCTAGTAAAGCACATTTTTAACGCCAAAAGCACAAACTGGATGCATCTCACATAACTATGTTTTTTTGTCTGGTGTTGTATTCTGGTTATGTTCCCGCATAATATCAACCACTTTGAAAGCAATCCCTAGCAAATTTCCAAGCCGAATCCCACAAGATAAGAAGAAAATGTTAACATTCCTCGCGGGTTTATAATGTGGTTCATGCAAGTATCGTTGCTGGAACCGTCTCTCACATTTGCTATGATTGACCCAGTTTGGACGGGTGTATGATTATATGTCAAGTAAATACAGGACGTATTGCAGGGCTTAGGTTGGTGAATTAACTCTGAAATGTGCTAATGGTTCATCGTGGTCATGATCATAGAATGCCTTTCTTGGAGGGACACCGATATTGGCCCTGTCGGGTTTTGGTTGTCTATTTGTTATTTACACGGGTTAAAGTACAGTTGACACAAGCAAATGGAATAAATGACTGATTAAAAACGCACGTCGTGTAGAGGCATTATATAGTCAAGATAATACTGGATATTACAGTGCATATAAGTGTCGCGATATGTAATTAATAAACTAATCGTTGACAAATGGTTATGTTACAAGTAGTTGGATACAAATCAGCGGCCAAATATAAAAATAGCAGATAAAATCGAGCCAGTAATGCACAGCCAAGATTGGCCGGAACGTTTACTATGTGTTGCTTGCAACATTTTGGTTAATATGATCAAACAAAACAAACATATAACACGTGGCATAAATCATAAATGAATACATTCATGATTGCTTTATGTGCGAGGCGTCTAGTTAGTGTTTTTCACGTTAGTGCATAATGCATTACTGTGTGTACTTTGCGTTAGGATAGTGAGAAGGTCTAATATTAGCCATTGCAATCAACCATTATTTCATTACATTTCAAAATGGAGGTAGTAACTCTATTTGCTAGGCCACTGTGAGACAAATGGCGTTCGTCAAACATCTGGACAATTCTAGTACTCACTCGACATCGACCTACTTCAATTGTTTTTAGCGACCACTCTTAATATTCTCTAGCATCAGAGAGATACTCTACCAGTCTATGAAGGCTAATATAAATGGCATGCTACGCAAGAAGATTGCATTGTGCCGAGGCTTACACACACATTATTGCAGAAAATGAATGCCACTATAAGGCCGTCATTCCCTTTGATAATTAACGACATGGAGTAACTATTCTTTAGAGGAATACAAAATATATGAAAACCGTTGACCAGTTATAACAAGATGGTGGATGATTGATCGAAAATGAATAAAAGTGGACCAAATTTACCGCAGCAGTGTACGACAGACGCCTGTCTAGCGCAAATGATGATGCATGCTTGCACAAGCTAATTCAGCCCACGGACTGCTCATCACTTTATATGCCCTCGCTAATCATATTTTTCTCCTAGGGTTTGTTGCTACATTTAAATTGTAGAATGCTATTAGGCAAATATATTAATTTGCAACCTGAACACGAGAAGTTCATTTGGTAAGCAGTCAGTTTAATGCAGTGTGCGAATAAACTATTCTGCCCCATTATTATCTCATAATCTACAGGGGCGTATATGTCATGAGTAATGGGGGTTGTTCCATGGATTTTATAAATACATTATTTATATATTCCTGTTGTGCAGGCATACGCACGAACGCAGATGATTGGTACAACCTTATCTATGAATTACCTTGAACATTTTGCGTCAAATTAGCTGGTATATTCTACGCAATGCCATTACGTAAATAAATGTGTTTTTGCAATGACAAAACAAACATCATATGGGTGTGTTTATATCGTTGAAATGATACTGTGACAAAGGATAGAATACGCGCAAGTCTTTGCTGCATATGTATGTGTTCTTATTCATTGCGTGCTGTAGGTAGACATCGGTCCTCTGGATGCAGGGCGATCACAATCAGTTTAGGAAGGTCAGAGGTCAATGCATACCAAGAGCACTTTGAAGGCAGATGATAGTATGAATGCTATAGCTACAGAATTGGGAAAAAAAACGCAATTAAAAAAAAAATATTACGCCAGCAATGCTGTGACGCGTTGTGCTTCACACATATATATCATGATAAAACTGGTCTGCATGATGAAGCGGGAAAACCTGAGGGAAGAATACATATCTCCTCATGGGAGTTGGTGTAATTAGGTAAATGTGTGTGCGTAAAAATTTTCTCGTCAAATAACAATTTGATTACATATCACATTCAAGAAACAATAACTATGT
>CM067353.1:38175522-38184223 GCA_034190875.2 Urechis unicinctus | reverse complement strand
CATCAGACGCATAAATAATACAAGTGGTATTGTTCCCTTAGATTGTAGTATCAATCTATTCAGGGAAATCATCACTCTCTTTGCTATCGACATGGCTTTGCCACTCCCATCCTTTTTTCGTTGTTTACATCATGAGCCTTGCCCCGAATGAATAGATATTGTGACATAAAGTGTTGGGCGAACGACAGTGATTATATCATCATAAACTGGCCTATTGATGCGTCAAAACTAGGCAATATTAACATTGATTGCGCGTGCATTGTACACAATGAATAGAAGAAAATGTAAGCTTTAACGCAAGCATCGTTTCATTTGTATGGGACGTGGGGGGGGGGGGGGGGTGGGTATTAGCTGGGATTGACGCGCCGAGTACTATGCTTGTTAGCCCAGACGGGAATATAGTTGTATATCAATTAAATTTAGGCCGTCGTACAATACTTATTCGGTTGGGCAATTATATCACAAAAAAGCCCTAATCAATCGTCTTGGTGATTGTAACAAAATCGTCACGCTTCTCGCATCTGTGAAATGTAATTAATTAGCAAGGGCCATACCATCTATTATTCATGACATCATATCATGCGTCTAGGTAAAAAAGAGAGAGTTTGTAATTCAAAACAACCCTGCTAAAGACCGTTTCTTGTCATTCTGAGTGAACAGTTGGTCAATAATTAGTTTTGGCTGTTTGCGTGCATTGAGTCTGCAGACTAACTTAGGATCGCAGGTACGGTGCATTTATATGCCGAAGGTTTTTCTCCTAACAACGCAATATGGGTAAAATATAATGCAACTATTCTTACAGTGAAACCAAGTTGAGGGATCGTTAGAAATGCAGTGGTATATATTTTGCGTACAGGATTTGGCGTTTATATGCATAAAATAGGTGTGAGCTCAGTTCGTGGCTTTGTCAGTACAAATGACGTGTTATATAAACGCGCTGAAAGAGATTTTGTCAAGTTTGCTGCTGCATTGGCTTTTGATTGACTCGAATAGCATTCGAACATGAGGGGCCCAATGTTTGGCCTCTTAGGTTGAGGTTCTCTATTTGTCATTCACCTCGTTGCACCTGTATAATAAGAATGTGTATTGTTAGCATAGTGTTTAAGCTAGCAGTGTTTGCACACACAAGCCTTAGTCCCACATTTATTAGATGATGACATGTACAACGGGACATATTGCAGTTGACACTTGACACAAGTAGTTAATATATCGCTTCATGCTTATTTCGGCAATAAAGAATGATTGATTAAGATCTCGGGTCGTTAAGAGGCCTCAAACAGTCAAGATAATAATTCAAAATTGCAGTTCATTTGAATGTGGCACGATGACACAAATGAACAATCTTCGGACAAATGGTTTTGAATTTAATCCGCATCCTGGCAGATAAAATTCTAAGGTATTTGAAAGCAAATCAACGGCTAAATATAAATATATAGCAGGTTAGGTCTGGCAAGTTTGACATGCAAATTTTGGCTTGGAAATTGCTAGGGATTGCTGTGAAATATATCATGAGGAAACAAAACCAGCGTACAACTCGAGGAAAAAAAACATGTGCGAGGCATCCAGTTTGTGCTTTTAACGTTACAAAATTGTGCTTTGCAGGGTTTTCCATGTGTAACGATACTGAGCAGACCCTATGTTATCCATTAAGAGTGTCTTTTTATATTACGTCATGGAAAGTAATCAGCATTCCATTCCATTTCACATTTGTAGTAGCGGTTATGATTTGCTGTTACACGGCGGCAAGCATGTGGGTTTGTCAACCATGTAAACGACCACTTGGTTCATCGCCGTTCGTAGTACTGCTGAGCATTCAATCAACATCAGTATCCTTGAAATGTTTGCAGTGACCACTCATGATATCCTGTTTAATCGGATTT
The DNA here is from genome assembly GCA_034190875.2 of Urechis unicinctus. Classification (NCBI taxonomy): domain Eukaryota; kingdom Metazoa; phylum Annelida; class Polychaeta; order Xenopneusta; family Urechidae; genus Urechis; species Urechis unicinctus. Next base: position 38,182,343 of record CM067353.1, on the reverse strand, counting down.
TGCAGAAGCTTAAATGATTCTTGTTCAATGCCACAGAAATAGCGTAAAACAATATGATGATATCGATCACTCTTTGCAGTCCAAATGGTCAATCGCAATTTAGGAAGACGGATGAATGTGCGTTTCCATATAATACGGCACCATGCTTTTAACCTTTAATTGATCAACCCACTACGTTCGCACCTTGGTGTTGATTGATGCTTACGTTGCTTTATGACCAATAACCAAACAGCTGCAGTAATCTATGTTGCATTGTCTGACGTCATTTGATCCTATCACATTTAAGAGAAGCGTAATCAACCGAATATAAATAAAGTTATATAAATATCGATATAGTCGCGTTGCGTTATCATGTTACGTATGACGTGGTGTAGTACTATTGTTAAGTACTTGCCTGGTGACAAATTCTGCTGTATAAAATAATTTTAGAAGCTGAACTTATAAAAGAGACCAGAATGAAACGCTGACTTGCTTATGACCAATATGTAGTTGTAGGGTATATGATCGTTGGAGGGTCGCTGATTGATGAGTGACTAAATGCGACCCGGGGTGGAATAGCATTGTCCTCTCAGACGCATGAATAATGGCACTGGTGTTGTTCCCTGATATTACAGTGTCAGTCTATGCAGGGATCTCATCCCTCTCTCGTTGCTAGCAAAATGAGTTTGCCAATCCGTTTTTTGTTTTTGTTTTTGTCATATCAGTGAAATATGGCACAGGTGCATGTTCTTAATCGTTTTGCACAACTGATAAAGTCGGCATTGATGCATGTTTATACAGCGATGTCAAAGCGAATTGTGCGTTTGTGTATGACTGCGTGTGTTTTTGGATGTGTAGGGGCCCGTTGTTGAATTCCTTTCAGTATCCGCCATTACAAACAGTTATACCTAGTAAAGCACATTTTTAACGCCAAAAGCACAAACTGGATGCATCTCACATAACTATGTTTTTTTTGTCTGGTGTTGTATTCTGGTTATGTTCCCGCATAATATCAACCACTTTGAAAGCAATCCCTAGCAAATTTCCAAGCCGAATCCCACAAGATAAGAAGAAAATGTTAACATTCCTCGCGGGTTTATAATGCGGTTCATGCAAGTATCGTTGCTGGAACCGTCTCTCACATTTGCTATGATTGACCCAGTTTGGACGGGTGTATGATTATATGTCAAGTAAATACAGGACGTATTGCAGGGCTTAGGTTGGTGAATTAACTCTGAAATGTGCTAATGGTTCATCGTGGTCATGATCATAGAATGCCTTTCTTGGAGGGACACCGATATTGGCCCTGTCGGGTTTTGGTTGTCTATTTGTTATTTACACGGGTTAAAGTACAGTTGACACAAGCAAATGGAATAAATGAATGACTGATTAAAAACGCACGTCGTGTAGAGGCATTATATAGTCAAGATAATACTGGAGATTACAGTGCATATAAGTGTCGCGATATGTAATTAATAAACTAATCGTTGACAAATGGTTATGTTACAAGTAGTTGGATACAAATCAGCGGCCAAATATAAAAATAGCAGATAAAATCGAGCCAGTAATGCACAGCCAAGATTGGCCGGAACGTTTACTATGTGTTGCTTGCAACATTTTGGTTAATATGATCAAACTAAACAAACATATAACACGTGGCATAAATCATAAATGAATACATTCATGATTGCTTTATGTGCGAGGCGTCTAGTTAGTGTTTTTCACGTTAGTGCATAATGCATTACTGTGTGTACTTTGCGTTAGGATAGTGAGAAGGTCTAATATTAGCCATTGCAATCAACCATTATTTCATTACATTTCAAAATGGAGGTAGTAACTCTATTTGCTAGGCCACTGTGAGACAAATGGCGTTCGTCAAACATCTGGACAATTCTAGTACTCACTCGACATCGACCTACTTCAATTGTTTTAGCGACCACTCTTAATATTCTCTAGCATCAGAGAGATACTCTACCAGTCTATGAAGGCTAATATAAATGGCATGCTACGCAAGAAGATTGCATTGTGCCGAGGCTTACACACACATTATTGCAGAAAATGAATGCCACTATAAGGCCGTCATTCCCTTTGATAATTAACGACATGGAGTAACTATTCTTTAGAGGAATACAAAATATATGAAAACCGTTGACCAGTTATAACAAGATGGTGGATGATTGATCGAAAATGAATAAAAGTGGACCAAATTTACCGCAGCAGTGTACGACAGACGCCTGTCTAGCGCAAATGATGATGCATGCTTGCACAAGCTAATTCAGCCCACGGACTGCTCATCACTTTATATGCCCTCGCTAATCATATTTTTCTCCTAGGGTTTGTTGCTACATTTAAATTGTAGAATGCTATTAGGCAAATATATTAATTTGCAACCTGAACACGAGAAGTTCATTTGGTAAGCAGTCAGTTTAATGCAGTGTGCGAATAAACTATTCTGCCCCATTATTATCTCATAATCTACAGGGGCGTATATGTCATGAGTAATGGGGGTTGTTCCATGGATTTTATAAATACATTATTTATATATTCCTGTTGTGCAGGCATACGCACGAACGCAGATGATTGGTACAACCTTATCTATGAATTACCTTGAACATTTTGCGTCAAATTAGCTGGTATATTCTACGCAATGCCATTACGTAAATAAATGTGTTTTTGCAATGACAAAACAAACATCATATGGGTGTGTTTATATCGTTGAAATGATACTGTGACAAAGGATAGAATACGCGCAAGTCTTTGCTGCATATGTATGTGTTCTTATTCATTGCGTGCTGTAGGTAGACATCGGTCCTCTGGATGCAGGGCGATCACAATCAGTTTAGGAAGGTCAGAGGTCAATGCATACCAAGAGCACTTTGAAGGCAGATGATAGTATGAATGCTATAGCTACAGAATTGGGAAAAAAAACGCAATTTAAAAAAAAATATTACGCCAGCAATGCTGTGACGCGTTGTGCTTCACACATATATATCATGATAAAACTGGTCTGCATGATGAAGCGGGAAAACCTGAGGGAAGAATACATATCTCCTCATGGGAGTTGGTGTAATTAGGTAAATGTAAGTGTGTGCGTAAAAATTTTCTCGTCAAATAACAATTTGATTACATATCACATTCAAGAAACAATAACTATGTCCAGTGGTCAACTGTTTACATCTATATATTTTACAAAGCTTCTTTGACATGCTATGAGGGATTAGATTACAGTTGCAATACGTTCTTGCTATGTTTGGGATGGAGAACTAATTCTTTATTTCGCACGCGATATACTTTGTTACCCAAAGATCAAACACTTGTAATCGACCATGGCAATAGTGGCAAATCAATGTTGTCGATATACTCGCTTACATATATAGTTTGTTTGCTATAAGTTCTTTGGCACACTTACCAATGAAACCGGTTGCAATGTAATCGTATCAATTTGTCTATCATTTGATCTTCCAGCAAATATATACTGAATTGTTAACTGCTGATAAGCCACTTCGTATTTGCTTGTACAACATGGGTGTTATAACCTGCAAGCAAGAGTGTGCTCCTGTAATTCCTTAGCAACAATAGCCTAGCCTCTGCAATAATATGCATCTACTGTCCTGTGTGACAAGCATCAATGAAATACAATGTTGTATGATTTTACAAATGTGATCTGAATTACAATGCACAAAAAGCACGTTTTGTCTGCATTTTGTCAGCCTTGTTTGCAGATATCTCTCGCGTCAAATTTATATCACGTTAACGAGGATAACATTGACATAGTGTATAAATACGTAGTGATATATATTTAGCTAACTGACGATTTGTATTCATAGTAAGTCAAATATATAAAGAATAAAATTTGTTACACTTAACAGAAGAGACGCCAGTATTGCAGCAGCATACACTAAGCACGCATCATGTAGCGAATATAAAGGACGGTTGATAAGTGATCAAACGAGAGTGCTGTGATTGGTCGGTCCTTCTTCAGCAGCATTGTATGAGAAATGCATACAATGCTGCCCTATTCACGAATTACACTGCGCCTTATCTCTGAGTGATTTGATCGACTTAGTATCGTTGATGTTATGACAACATTTGTAGAAAGTAAGTGCATCACTGGCTATTGTATATAACGTTGCCCCTGTTAGATGGAGATGATTTCTATGATATTGCTTATCCTGATATAACTCCTTATAAACAGCTGTTCTCTGCAATTTACAGTTGACATTTTACTGATAACCATCCAACAGGTTTCGACATTACACAGCCTTTTTGCGGCATCCGCTCATGCAAGAAGACTACCAATGTAGTCAAGTTGAAATACTAGGGACGGTAGAGATCAGACGATACATCAGTAACCCTGCTGAGCAGTCTATGCATCATAGAAAAACTGCATCGAATGTGTCACGTGTTTCATATGCGCAATTTCCACAATCGCTTGAATCTTCTTTTAGTGTGACACATTTACACTTTTGTGTCGTTATTTGTCTTGATTTGCTGATTATGTTTCCTTTTGGTTGAATAAATACATACATCATTCCTATGTTTCCGTTTTGAAAGAATTGATGCAGCCTTATTTATCAGCAACATTTAATGACTAGAAAATACATCAACATTCGGGCCATGCATCGCTAAAGAATTGGTAAAATTATCCGGCACAAGCATGGTGACATATGTGCATTGATGCGTGTAATATGTGGCAGGCGATTGGCAGTACCGCGTGAACACAATTCGCTTCCAAGCAACATATCTTGCACTATCGTTTTCTATGCCTATGTCTATTTCTATGTATATGTGCAATGATAAATACTGTAGAAGTTGCTTATATATAACTATAATAATACCGATGTCTTCGATCACTGATGTATGGGTATTTGAAAAATGACGAACGTGAATGGGTTTCATTTCAATACTGTTCCATCATCGGGAGTGAGAATGAACAAAAAGTGAAGATAATGACAGGACATTAACAACATGACTTTGTATACAAATGTGGAGTCGCATTTCTTATATCATGGTGAACAACTCCTCCCATAGATAACAGACTAAGCCAGTAGAGCGCTTACGCATGCAGCCCCAATACACTTCTCTTTGATAATATTTTTGTCAAACGCCCATTAGACCACTAGAAACGGCAACCAACGAAAAGGTAAATCAGATATAAACACATATCTTTCCGCAATTAATGTGCTCTATGTGGCAAAAACAAAGGTGGTAACCTATGACGCTGCAATCGTCGTGTGCTTTGGTAAGACATGTGCACAATATATTGTGTAATCACCTGACCTCTCTCTCTCTCTCTCTCTCTCTCTCTCTCTCTCTCTCTCTCTCTCTATCTCTCTCTCAAGTGGATAACAGCATGTGCTATATATAAATATGACCTCAGTACGTGATAAGAATCACAGTTTTCAAACGAATCATGCCGATATTTCAAACATTTGTCTCAAGGAATTCTACGTTATCAGCTGCAGGGGCAATTGTATATTTTATCAATATGGCGATCGTCTAAAGCTATTTAGTTTTATGCCGCTCGAGAAACCATTGATTGACTGACAGACGGTATATATACCAGAAGTGGTAAGCTATGACCCTGCAATCGTCGTGTTCTTTGATGAAACATGTGCATAATTTATGTGTAATCACCTGACGCCTCTCTCTCTCTCTCTCTCTCTCTATCTATCTCTCTCTCTCTCTCTCTCACACACAGACACTCACTCTCTCTCTCTCTGATTCTCTCTCTCTCTCTCTTAACTTGATAACAGCGAGTGTTATTTATAGATATTACCTCAGTACGCATTAAGAAACAAAGTTTTCAAGCGAATCATGCCGATGCTTCAACTATCTCTCGTAATTCTATGATATCAGCTGCAGAAGTAATTGATTGTTTTATCAATATGGCAATCATCTAATGACTAGGATAAGGGATAGGGTTTGGATAATCAGAGTAGCATTAATAGCCACATTGTCCGTGATATTGTGGGTCGATCCTCGTTATATTGCCTGTATGTTCAAACACCATGTTGAGGAAAATCGGAATTAAGCAACGTTGTGAATACATCAGGAAGAAGATAAACAGAAATCAAGCTGTTGAGATATTTGCCTTATCTAAGTAACATTTAAACAAAGTAATTCTACGACTTGAATTGATTTGCCTGATATATGCAAATCATTGCCGCAGCTTAGAGCTATGCATGTTTTGTTCCTCTTACAACGGTACATGAAGAGAAGCCCACCGTTAATAAACACGATTCAAAACGGACGTTTATTTTCTCTTGAGTACTGGGTTGATGCGGATATTGCAAAATAAATTATGTATTGCAGCACAATATCAGGTAGACGCATGGCGAACATACCGAATGGAAATGTGCAGTCTCAAGGCTTCTATTGAACAAACCATAGACGATTTGACACATTTAATAGGTAGAATTAACAACCACTTGGCGTAGTGTCCAAAACATATTCGAACTACACTCTTTTGTCTATATGTTTATGACTAATGCTGATAAGAACAAAAGCGCTTCATTGTAGGACATGGAAGTTCCATGTATCGTACCTCTCAATCATGGTATGGTATTAGGTCAGGTGTCATGCATATAACAGCGAGATACCCTTGGCTATGGGTGATGCAGGAATTTATGCCATGACCACCAGTCGTGATGTGAAAAGGTGATAAGACGCGACGGTTTGTGTTCATAAATTAACATCATGACATCACAGGCCAAACAGAGCATGTTTGTGAGTATGAATCGCTTAAGTAAGGGAAACATGTCAATTGGGTGGCACCGTATATGATAAGAATTAAGATTGTTTGCTCGAAACACTTAAAACTGTGTTTTAGAAGCCCTGTT
>CM067353.1:38158022-38170522 GCA_034190875.2 Urechis unicinctus | reverse complement strand
TAAGGTTGCATGCATTGTGCTTGCACAACATGGTAAAGGGTTCAATGCGCAATTCTGACGGGGTGGCCTATAAGTGGAAGCGGTGTAACTTGCAAATGTATGTAATACATACGGATATCATTAGTTGTTTATTTGAATATAGTTTTCTAAAATAAACTGTATTTACCAAAAAGCCTTCTCTTTTAAAGATTAATTTAAGAAAATCACCCTGATCGCCCTATGACCTACTATTTTGTGAAGTTGCCATTTTGTAGTAGAGGTCAAAAACGCAATAAGAGAGGCGATGATTGACGCGCAAGTAAAGGCGGCACTAGGTGCGATAGCATTGTGCTCTCAAACGCTTGCGGAGCTGGTATTCTTCCTTTGTATAACTCTTTGCCTCTCTGTGACAGCAACACGGGTTTTCCATTCTCGTCTTTCTTATCGCTGTTTCAAATATGCTTTTTGCCGCGTAACCCATGATATTGGTGTTATTTGTAAGTTTATTGATGCCGCGCTGCAAGGGCATGGACACTGCAGTTGATGATGTAGCTGGTAAACACTATAACAGTGCTCAAAAAATATCTTAGCACATGCCATTAATCATTCATCTCTCTGTACATGCATTTAAATTGTGGTAATTCGCAAATATGGTAATTCACAAATTTATCTACTGATTCGGTTTTTCAACAAAGGCCATACGCCAGTTGTGAAAATGACCAGCGGCAGCTCGTTATACATATTTCATTTTATTTTTTTGCATTGACTTAAATAATCTCCACTTCAGAGGCAAAGATAATACAGGGGGTTTGCGTCACTTTATACAACAGGGTGTTGTCGCGACGGTGATGGATGAGGGTGATTATGGTGATTTGGCAGCTCCCGTTAAGTGCCATCGCCGCTCTGATGAAGGTCAACTCAAACGCCATTTAAGCCGTAAGATAGTAATGGTGATACATTATAAAGCTCATTAATGGACTATATAACCATTATTACGCTTACAATAAGCCTACGAATATTCATCGGGTTAGTTATACGTGTGTGTCCGACGGAGAATTATGAAGATATTGCTATTTTATATCAAGCTTATATGTCATTTCATTTAGGGATTATATTTACTTATCCAAAACTCTGATGCTATATTCGCGTCTGTGATACATAGTCTTACCTTACGATTAAATACTTGTAATAGAAAACAAGACAATGACATTAGTAGCAAACTAATGGCAATTATGTCGACATACCAGCATACTGATTTGTTATATTTTCTGCAAGTTATGCTGCACAGGATGTTGCTCCATTGCTCACTTGGAGTGAGCGTCACTTGAGAGAAAGGCAGGTCGGGGCCCAATCCCCAGATGGCCTGACTTTGCCGCGTTAGTTTGCTGGTAACGTGACTTTAGGCTAAGGTGTCCACGCCGTTTGTGGCTATTCACTGTTTTGAGGCAAACGGGGAGAGTGACACCTCGCTGACGTGTAGTCCATATATCTGAGCAGCGAAAACTTTATATATGTCAAAACCTCGACTGATTAATTTATGGCCATTTGCGCCCTCCCAAAGTGCTATAACAAATTTACAACAATCTCTTATTATAAAAGTTACTTCTCGACAAAAATTATTGCAGTTGCAGTTGTCATCGTATATCGCTCCGAATTAAAATCCTATAGTTAAATAAGGAAAAAAACAGACTTATTTATGTACTACACTCTGAGGAACTTGAACGGCGGTAAAGGCGTTTCTTAGCGGGCCCCATTTTTTGTCGTCTGGGCTATGATGGTTGCATCCATTAATGATTACTCATTCATTAAGCACGCCGCATTCAAGCGTAATTAACGCCGCCGGCTGTCGTGCGCCTAAAAGTTATATCTCCGCATGGGTGGTGAAGTTTAAAGCTTCAGTCTTACTTCCGACTTCACAAGGAACGAAAACATTAGCAGCGCTTTAAGTTAGCTAGCAGTCATCGATGGGTGCGCCCTAATAATGAATTGGATTTGAAATAGAGAATATAGCCAGTTATGTAAAATTCATGCCTTGTAAAAGCTGGTCCATTCGTTTTGCGCAAAAGCTGGTCCAGATATTATATATAGAGATATATATATATATATATATATATATATATATATATATATATATAGAGAGAGATATATAGATATATAGAGATAGAGATATATATATATAAGATATATATATATATATATATATATATATATATATATATCTATATATATATATATATATATATATATATATATATATATATATATATATATATATATCTATATATATATATATATATATATATACAGTGGAAATGTCTTAACATATTCGTTTGGGTGGTCAACTCAAGACATGGCTTGTTTTGCGAACACTGCGAATGGATGTGTACAACTTATCTGCATCTTGAATCACTCTGACCCGTATAAAGCACGCTAGATGTGATTAATAACATTAATTCCTGACAAATAATGATCACTCAAGGTTGACGCAATCTTTTATCATTGCATGGCTATCTCCTGGACTTACGAATTCGGCAACAGACCGCTCGTGTCTGTAGTCAATGGGCAGTTGCCATATTGCCTAAGTAATTGAGACCTACACCCTGTATCATCATTCGTCTAATAGTTCCCCTGAATGATGGTTACCCTGTAACAAAGTGGTCTGTCTCACCTCATAAAATTCTCGAGAAATTATCCACCTGGCACATTACCTTCCGTAATACTGGGGTGTTTCTTAATGCGAAATGGATGCTCAAGATTCTGTAGCGTTTATGTTCAATGCCCCAGATGTGGGTAGGTGTCAAGATAAGCATCTGCTGACATTACATTCAGGATATTGTCACCCCTAACGTCACCAACCACCCTTCATAAAGCTCAGGTCTGTAGTCAGAATATTTATTCATGTGATATTTAGGCTCAGAGGCTTGTCTCAATATTGCTTGCATGTGCTTTATGGCGTTCGGTATCTCTAGTAGCAGCTGCTGACGTCATTCCTACTCCCATCGTCGTTCCAATCATTGATATCTCGTATCAACGCAGAGTGCGGGAAACGCCTAAGACTTCGGAAGCATGACAGTCGAACTATGACTGTTAACCGAAGAGATTGTACACATCCAGCAAGAGAAAACTCAGGCAGATACGATTCGTTCATTCCGCCAAATAAAACTAACAAAAAGCGACTCTCCCGGATAGCACTGCTCCCAATACTCCTTGTGATTTGGATCAATAATGTCATTCATGTTCCTACTGTAAGGCTGTAGGAACATGCACTTTTTCAGATCTTTCTATCTAGAAGTTCAATCGTAATATTACTTATTGGTAAATCCATTCGTGGTTTCCAGCTGCAACAAAGATTGCGTTTACCTGGTTTTTGTCAAGCACAGAGCCTTCAAAGAACAATTGAAGTCTCGTGAATGACTTTCTTGGAGTTGATGTACGATTCCAACTATAAATAATGCACGGTAATATAGAGCATGTGGCCCATATATGTCCATCAGAGCAGCAAGCGCAGTATTCAGCATAAAGGTGATTTTCCCATAAGTTGGCATGCGTTTGCCATTCCCATCTTTCTTATCGCGGTTTCAAATATGCGGTATGTCATGTTACACATCATATTGGTGTGATCGATAAGGTTATTGGTTACACGGTATGCAGACATGAACAATGCAGTTGATGCAATGCCTGTAAAACACTTTAACAAAGCTCTATTCTCATCTTGAAGCATGTTATTAATTACTTTGTGTTCGCTGGGTGCCCTATAAATTTTGTCGGTCATCATATTCCAGAACGCAATCAGCACAAGAGCTGTTGGGTGGCGCTGATTTCCACCTTATTGCTTCTCCTGGTATAATCTGCTGTTCTTTGCAATTTACAATTTGAGAGTCTATACATATATATATATATATATATATATATATATATATATATATATATATATATATATATATATATAGATAGAGATATATATATATATATAGAGATATATATATATATATATATATATATATATATATATATATAATATATATATATATATATATATATATATATATATATATATATATATATATATATATATATATGTATATATATATATATATATATATATATATATATATATATATATATATATATTCATATATATATATATAGAGTCAAACCTGTGTTACCGGTCACCTGTACAACCTGGTATAGTACATATCGCTCTTTCATATTGAAAATATACATGTATGTATATGTATAATCTTGTATATAAAGGTCACTCTGGCCAAGTCTATATATCATATATATATATATATATATATATATATATATATATATATATATATATATATATATATATATATATATATATATATATATATATATATATATATATATATTTCATATCGACCAGATTTCACTATTAAACTGTCTTTTTGTGGTAATTGCTCCAGCAGCAATCATCAAAATTTAATAAAGATGAAATATTAGGGACGGTAGAGATCAGGCGTTGCATCGGCAAAACCGCTGAGCAGTCAATGCATCATAGAAAACTGCCGTACTTTTCTTTGAGTTTGAATAGTTACTCTGTTGTGGCGTGATTCGCTCTGATTCCTTAATAATGTTAGTTTTTATTGGTTTCCTTTGTGCGTTACATAGTCAACGGGTTGGTTTTACCATAGAACACGCTATCCTTTGAAGTGCCCTTTCATAGGCGAGAAAAGAAATTAATGAATCAAACCTCATTTTTACCAGACTGATCTCGCATTGTTGTATTCCAGGTGCTGTGTGTTTGTATAAATCATAATGCCTAGTGGTCGGTAAATCGTTCTCGGTTATTTAATCGGAATCTTTGCTTGAATTTGTTTTTACCCAGAATTAATTAATTTACAGATTGGTAGACCTCCGTTCTTCCCGATTTGGAATGACGCCGTACATCAAAAGCTAAATGTACCGAAGTACACATATTGTATCATGTTGACCAAGGAAGATAAATGTGTTTTGTATGTCCATGTGACATTGCGTACTTCAAATGTAGTATAAAATTATTTCGTCTGCAAATGGTTTGTCGTGAGGTGAAATGATATCATTGATAATTCACAAATATGCCATACAATTTCCACGGAAATACATTTTATACAATCTAGACAAACTATACTCCGCAAAAGTAAGTTCTTACCTCAGCCAAAACTGGTGGTGCAAAGACGATTGTGCCTCATACCAAGTTCAGAAAAGAACGCGCATGCTACTCTAAGCAAGGTCGCAATTCGAGGCTGTGACAAATAAGTGGGATTCAACAACTCTTACCAAACCATATGCCAGTTAATAAGGTAACAATTTGCATAGCAGTTGAGAAAAATGGAGTTTAATTAAGCATTCTTCAAACTAAGTGCCGTACTGGTAACAAAGTGAAACACTGTGACAAGCATCAATTGAATGCTTAATATATGGTATTACAATATATAATGCAGAAAATAAGCATATTGATTGCGTATTTAGCAGGTATCGTTTGCTGTGATTGATGGGTTTCTGCTTGACATTTCGCTTCAGCATTGCTAGAGATATACAGCACAACGCGTTGCTGATATTATCCATTTGCACATATTCATTTCACGCATGTGTGCACGTTTTCCAGGCACATGGCATATGTCATAATATACAGGGGTGTATTGAATGGTGAAAGAGAGAGTTGTATGTATTGTATGTATTCAGAAAACAAGCACATATCCTCTTAAATTTTCAGATTTTTCACTTGTTCGAATGCACGAATGTTGTTTTCACAAATTTTACGACATCCTTACGTGCTTCTTAGTTTTACGTCACATCAAAATTTTCAGATTTCTGGTTGTTGATGACTAGCATTTCAGTCAAAAAACCATGAATGACATTCTGCATGTGATGACACATACCGCTCATTCTGTCAAACAATTATAGCAACAAGCGAGGCATCCAGCGAAAAGGCGTGCAGATTTTGCCACTCGGTCGACAATTGTTTTGCGTTTTTGAAGCCTCTTAAGTCTGATGCTGCTGTGTTCACGTGGTTTAGAAGAGCTGAGCCCATCAACAAAATTAGACCTAGATGCTCTCCCGGTCAACTTATGATTGATCATAGTAGAGGCCACGTGATCAGTGAAGGCGGTGGTGATTGATGTGCAACGAAAGCCAACCCTAGGTACAATAGCATAGTGCTCTCAGACGCATTTATGTCGGAGCTGGTATTGTTCCCTGGCAAACGGTGTCGTTCTATCTAGTAATCCCATCACTTTCTCTTTGCTAGCAACATGGGCTTGACATTCCTATCATTGTTATCGTTGTCAAACAAGCGTTTTATCCTGTTACACATCAGACTGATGTTTATTGGCATCTCAGAGCCCAAACACGATCAATGCAGTTGATGGCATGCATGTTACACACAATAACGACGCTCTCAAGCTAGTTTAGATTGTACTTATTTTGTATTAGCTAGGTGCCCTCTAACCTGATGCATTCATTGGCCATCGTGATATTCCATAACTCAAATCGCTATGCATACGAGCTGTAATATGGTGATCATGGCCGACAAATGGCTTCGACGGGCAGAATTCTATGTTACCAGTTACTCTTTTCAATGTACAATTTGATGGATTTCCCCACAAAACTGTCTTTTGGTGGCACTCGCTCATGCAAGATTCCAACTAAATTAATCGGTTATACATTAGGGGCGTTAGAAACCAGGCGATGCATAAGCAAAACCGCCGAGCAAAACTTCGTCGAATTTGTCAAGTGCTTCATACGCCCAGCTGCTGGGGAATCTCCAGTATCTTCGTTCAGTGTGATATAGTTACTTTTTTGTGTTGTTAGGTCTTGATAATGTTTGTTTTCGGAAACATCGCCTAACAACGCACTCGAAACGAGCATTATGATGGTGCAGTCTTCCTGGTCGAAATATCGTCATAGCGCGATGGATGCTGAGTTTGGCCCATCATGCTAGCTTCCCTTTTCAATCATCGGTCTCAGGTTCGAGTTCACTTATTAAGTAAATAAAATCATTCTTTGACAGTTAGCATCCCTGGTCGAACTTTCAATTCAATTATTGCACAGGCAGCATGTGTACGTTATGAGTGCCTGTGCTCAATCGAAACGATATAGCGAAGTGAAGTTCAGATTTGTGGCCGGTATATCACATCACTAAAATAGACAATCGAAAGCTACAGAAAAGAGGTAAAAAAACTAGCAAGTTTGAAGATCACATAACACCAGCGATGGCAGCTGGTTTCATCTGCACTCGAACAGTGCTACAGCGAACCATGTAACATCAATTATATATGCTACACACATGGCCGTCACCCCAGTTCTTTTAGGCGCTTGGCCCGCACAAAGTGTTTTAGATGAGCATGGGTATCAAATGTGTAACATGCCAACTGTACATGATTCTTACTCCCCGTCAGCAGAATCGATTTGTTGTCAAGTCACTTACAGATACGAGTCATAACTCACAAACCAGTGGGGATGTTATCATGGCCATTTTGTTTAAACTCGGATAATATAGTGAAAGGCCAAATTTGGGTAAATCTCAATTGTTTCTCTCAATATATCTTGTAGTTCGGTTAATAGAGGCCTGATTCATCACATCAGAGCATTTCAAATGGAACTTGCACACAATCAATTGTAAATCGAAACACAATATTTGCCATGTCAGATTTGCAAACATTCAGAAAATTGACTGCAATTTTGTGTTAAGCATCGGTTAAACTAACCACAATCTGCAGTTTCACCTTTAATCAAATCATTTGATCCCATGAACTCCCAAGTTATGTTGGAAGCTGTAAATCTATGCGTCAGGATTAAAGTTGACTGTATGCTGTAGGAGGGAAAATTGAGGTGGGGTGGGGGGGGGGGGGGGGGTTGACTTTCTCGCATATTGCAGTTGGTGTATTAAAGTGAATGCAGTCGTCCGCAAAAATATGATTCCCACCAAACTATCATTATGCTGCATGCAAAATACCGAAAAAGGCACCGAGTCTGTATCTACTTCGCCTTAGCATTGCAATTGTGCCTTCAATCCAAATGAGCAGTCGTTCTCAGAACTCGTACAACCGAGAAACAAAGAAGCGAAAATCCACATGGTCACATGCATGCTGTTACATATGCGACCAATATGTTCAGAGTTGTCTACATTTTGAATCTAAATTGGTTGGTCAGTTCCTAACTAAATATTATGATATACGTAGGAGAAGGCCTCTTTGGGCTCTAACATAGGGACCTGGCCATGACCCTAAACTAACCCTTCCGTAGCTGTCCTCCATTACGTCGAAAGACTAATGTCGATGGCGTAGATGGCACCTTACTTTGCCTTAACCGCAACTCTTTTTAACCACACTAAAGCTTACTATACTTCACGGAGCTCATATCCGTTTTATTATTTCAGATTTTACACATTTGATGTCGATTAGAGAATTCCTTATTCATAAATCCATTCGTCCTATGAAGCTGCATACATGACTTGGCGTTTACATTGTTCTAAATTTGACGCCATCATGAGAAAGTGACAAATATCACTAGCATGGCAACCAATGAACAGGAGGTGTCGCGCATAAATGGCATTCTGATGTTGATGATCAGTTCCTTCTTCTCAAATAATACAGGACACTATTCTACATGTGGCCCTCAAATATCGCTCATATATTTCCATTCGACCAACATGCGAGGCATCGAGTGAAAAGACGAGCAGATTTTGTCCCTACGTTCACAATAGCGTTGAGCTCTTGTAATTTTTGAGGAATTTTTAGAAGTGGATAACTTCCGCAAATTTGCGTTCAGAGTTGCTTCGTTTGACAAGTGCTTTCGAATAACTTAACCATTAAGGAAACAAGACCAAAACGTTCGCCCGATTATCATAAGCAGACGCCAGAGAAGGAGGAGGGGATTGATGCGCGAGGAAAGGCGACCTTAGGTACAATAGCATGATGCTTTCAGACGCCAGTATAGCGGGGATGTTATTCTTCCTCGGCATAGCAGTGTCGTGCTATTCAGAAATCTCATCACTCTCTCTTTGCTAGCGACATTCCCATCCTTCTTATCATTGTATCAAATATGCGTTATGTCATGTTTCACATCATATTTGCGTGATTGATAAGGTTATTGTCACCACGGTATGCAGACATGAACAATCCATTTGATGTAGTGCTGTTAAATACCATAACAGCGCTAGAATATTATCTTAGCGTGAGCTATAAATTATTGGGCAGGCGCTAGGAGCCCGAATAATCAGGTGCATATAACCGTTCATGATATTCAGAACTAAAATCGCAGCTGTAAAATGAGGATGATTTCCACAATATTGCTTCTCCAGAGGATAAATCGATATAATCAGCTGTTCTTTGCAATGTACAATTTATATTTTTACAAATAACCATCGAACATATTTCCCCATTAAACTGTCTTTTTGCGGCATCTTATGCACGATTCAAATTTGACGAAGTTGAGATATTAGTGACGATAGAGTTCATGCGATACATCAGATAACCCGCTAAGCAGTCAATGCATCATAGCAAAACTGCATCGAATTTGTCACGTGTTTCATATGCGCAGTTACCAGGCAATCTCTTGTATCTTCTTTGAGTGTGACAAAGTAAATCCTTCGTGTTGCATTTTTGCTCTGATTTCTTGATAATATTAGTTTTCATCACAGTCCTTTATGCGTTCTCGGTCAATACATTGCCGCGGGGATGTTTTAACAATAAAAACCCGCTATCCTTTGAAGTGTCTGTTCATTCGCGAGAAAAGGAACACATGAATCAGGTGTCTTTTTTACCAGTCTGACCTCGGATTGTCGTTCATCCATGTTATGATATAAGCCTGGCTGCGGGGTTTGTATAAATCATCATGGCTTGTGGCAGGTAAATCGTTCTCAGAAGTGCAATCTGAATCATTGTTTGAATTCGTTTTTATCCCAGAAGTGATTCAATTATCGTGCTTTGTCCGCCCATCGTAGTTGTGATATCATTTGGATTGAGGCCGTACATCAAAGGCAGCATGTACCCAAATGCCCATCTTGTAGCAACTTTTCAGCAGAAGATTTATGTGATTTGTCCTGATATATGCCGATGATGTTACATCAGAAGAGAGGATTCATTAGTTGGCGCTGATATCGATATCGCAAATCAGATGTTACATAAGCATTACGTTTAGTTATTCCACCCTGCTGTTCGGAAACATCTCATAACCTGATCACAACGCACTCGAAACGAGCCTGACGATGGTGCAATCCTCCCGCTCCGAAACCCATCATAGGGAAATCGTTGCTGAGGTTGGCCTATCTGATCAATCATCCATCTCAGGTTAGGCTTCACTTATAATGTTAGTCTATTTCTTCCGAAACAAGGAACCCAAGCCATTCGGACGCAGGTGAAGCTGAACCGTCAATTTGGATGGTAGATAGTTAGGGATGTTATACGCGCTACACTGTCTTGGCCATTTTATGGGCTTTTAACAATCTAGACTCTAATTCTGACCAAGCGCCTCAATACATCATGGATAAGATCAACTCACAGTAACCAACGATGCTAAAAAAGCCCCAGCACCTCCCGAGCTCTCGTAAGCTCATGTGTAAAGCCTAACTATGGCTAACTTTACCTTCTGCTCACCGCTGCAGCTGCAAATAGTTACTTTTACAGTTGCAGTTATGACGAATACTGCATGGTGATCACATCAGTGATAGATTGAATTTCGAGTGCACATATTTAGCCAATCAACTATCTCTTTTAAAGTTCGAGCCTTAATAGATAATCCTATTATTAATCGCGTCGTGGGTGTTCAAAATCAATTTATCACTCAGGAAACATTTGTAAGTAATTATCGCCTATGCTCAACGGATAAAAAAGTGTCTATCGTGATATGTTATAATAATATGGTGATCATGACAGGCAACGCTTTGTCACTTGCCCAAATAGGAGTCATATCCATAGTCACACACGTAACATCTCGTTTCAAGCTACCACAAAGTGATGAACATCCGCTGTTCGTCCGTAATCTGCTCAGGCGCATAGAGCCGATCAACACAGAGTCGAATACCAATATAACTAATTTCGCAAGTTCCAAGCACAGCGTTCGATTACGGGTCTGATTGTAGTTTTCCTAACCTGAAATATATTGGTTACGTATATTCCAAACTCTATTGCGGTAACTGAATGGCCTGGAGACACGTATGCTGCATCCTTCCATTACCTTGTCCCATTCATGGACCAATATATTAGTAATAAATAACATATTACGCATGCATGGCGCAATATAATGTGACTCTACGACATGAAAATAATGCTTAGCTAGGTTCTACGAGTCTGTTATCCAGAGGGTTAACCATACATTCCCAACGTGATGGTTTGGATTTATAATGGTTACGGATTGGTTACTCATTTATCTAATTGTTTTTTTGTAAATTTCATTATATAACATTGTTCTCTACTATAACTTTAATTCGTAAGTTTGGGAAATTTCAGTTATTCGTTTATCGATCCGTGGAGGTTGCATTGCGATACGTATTGTATCGTGATGCAGGTTTACCGTTTCCCTGAATGACATTTCTAACAGTGCCGCAACAAAAAGCTGCTGACATCCCAACAATATAGCATTTTTGTAGGATGGCGTATATCGGAACGTTGTGGCCATATTTCCTTGCCGTTTGCAGCAAACGCCTTAGCAGCTACAAATGCAACGAATATCCATAACCATTAGATACTTCAGACGTCAAACAAGCTTCTGCGCAAATTGGCCAGACGATTTAGTAGTTTGCTGTGGTAGTCTCTGCTGTGCTTGAGAGCCATGGCTGCAATATATTCCTCAATAAAGCGCGGTAGAGAAGATAAACCATCTCGGAGAGATGATTTTGAAACAAACCTCGTTATAGTACCGTCATTAAACGAATGCCGCCCTACAATAAATCATTCACATCAAAAAGTCTGTCGCTTATTTTTACGTTGATGGATGGGTGCGCTCGCTGAGACATTGTGGCACTATGGCTGAGAATGTGAACATAGTAAGATTGCATGCATTGTGCGTGCACAACATGGTAAAGGGTTCGATGCGCAATTCTGACGGGGTGGCCCATAAGTGGAAGCGGTGTAACTTGCAAATGTATGTAATACATACGGATATCATTAGTTGTTTATTTGAATATAGTTCTCTAAAATAAACTGTATTTACCAAAAAGCCTTCTCTTTTAAAGGTTAATTTAAGAAAATCACCCTGATCGACCGATGACCTACTATTTTTGTAATAGAGGTCAAAAACGCAATAAGAGGGTCGGAGATTGACGTGCAAGTAAAGGCGGCACTAGGTGCTATAGCATTGTGCTCTCAAACACTTGCAGAGCGGAGCTGGTATTCTTCCTTTGTATAACTCTTTGCCTCTTTGTGACAGCAACACGGGTTTTCCATTCCTGTCTTTCTTATCGCTGTTTCAAATATGCTTTTTGCCGCGTAACCCATGATATTGGTGTGATTTATAAGTTTATTGATGCCGCGTTGCAAGGGCATGGACGCTTTAGTTGATGATGTAGCTGGTAA
>CM067353.1:38138022-38153022 GCA_034190875.2 Urechis unicinctus | reverse complement strand
ATTCGACAACTCTTACCAAACCATATGCCAATTAACAATTTGCATAGCAGTTGAGAAATATGTTGTTTATTTGTGCATCCTTCAAACAGAGTGTGTCGTACTGGTAGCAAAGTGAAAACACTGTGACAAGCATCAATTGAATGATTAATATATGGTATTACAATATATAATGCAGAAAATAAGCATATTGATTGCGTTTTTAGCAGGTATCGTTTGCATAAAACTGACCTTGCGGTAAAGATGATGACATGGGCGTTTACCAATACGTTACAACAAAATTGGACCTAGGTGCTCTCCCGGCCAACTTATGATTGATCATAGTAGAGGCCACGAGATCAGTGAAGGCGGTGGTGATTGATGTGCAACGAAAGCCAACCCTAGGTACAATAGCATAGTGCTCTCAGACGCATTTATGTCGGAGCTGGTATTGTTCCCTGGCAAACGGTGTCGTTCTATCTAGTAATCCCATCACTCTCTCTTTGCTAGCAACATGGGCTTGACATTCCTATCATTGTTATCGTTGTCAAACAAGCGTTTTATCCTGTTACACATCAGGCTGATGTTTATTGTCATCTCAGAGCCCAAACACGATCAATGCAGTTGATGGCATGCATGTTACACACAATAACGACGCTCTCAAGCTAGTTTAGATTGTACTTATTTTGTATTAGCAAGGTGCCCTCTAATCTGATGCATTCATTGGCCATCGTGATATTCCATAACTCAAATCCCTATGCATACGAGCTGTAATATGGTGATCATGGCCGACAAATGGCTTCGACGGGCAGAATTCTATGTTACCAGTTACTCTTTTTAATGTACAATTTGATGGATTTCCCCACAAAACTGTCTTTTGGTGGAACTCGCTGATGCAAGATTCCAACTAAATTAATCAGTTATACATTAGGGGCGTTAGAAACCAGGCGATGCATAAGCAAAACCGCCCAGCAAAACTTCGTCGAATTTGTCAAGTGCTTTATACGCCCAGCTGCTGGGAAATCTCCAGTATCTTCGTTCATGTTTGTTTTCGGAAACATCGCGTAACAACGCACTCGAAACGAGCATTATGATGGTGCAGTCTTCCTGGTCGAAATATCGTCATGGCCCATCATGCTAGCTTCCCTTTTTAATCATCGGTCTCAGGTTCGAGTTCACTTATTAAGTAAATAAAATCATTCTTTGACAGTTAGCATCCCTGGTCGAACTTTCAATTCAATTATTGCACAGGCAGCATGTGTACGCTATGAGTGCCTGTGCTCAATTGAAACGATATAGCAAAGTGAAGTTCAGATTTGTGGCCGGTATATCACATCACTAAAATAGACAATCCAAAGCTACAGAAAAGAGGTAAAAAAACTAGCAAGTTTGAAGATCACATAACACCAGCGATGGCAGCTGGTTTCAACTGCACTCGAACAGTGCTACAGCGAACCATGTAACATCAATTATATATGCTACACACATGGCCGTCACCCCAGTTCTTTTAGGCGCTTGGCCCGCACAAAGTGTTTTAGATGAGCATTGGTATCAAATGTGTTGAACATGCCAACTGTACATGATTCTTACTCCCCGTCTGCAGAATCGATTTGTTTGCTGTCAAGTCACTTACAGATAAGAGTCATAACTCACAAACCAGTGGGGATGTTATCATGGCCATTTTGTTTAAACTCGGATAATATAGTGAAAGGCCAAATTTGGGTAAATCTCAATTGTTCTCTCAATATATCTAGGCCTGATTCATCACATCAGAGCATTTCAAATGGAACTTGCACACAATCAATTGTAAATCGAAACACAATATTTGCCATGTCAGATTTGCAAACATTCAGAAAATTGACTGCAATTTTGTGTTAAGCATCGGTTAAACTAACCACAATCTGCAGTTTCACCTTTAATCAAACCATTTGATCCCATAAACTACCAAGTTATGTTGGAAGCTGTAAATCTATGCGTCAGGATTAAAGTTGACTGTATGCTGTAGGAGAGAAAATTGAGGTGGGGTGGGGGGGGGGGGGGGGTTGACTTTCTCGCATATTGCAGTTGGTGTATTAAAGTGAATGCAGTCGTCCGCAAAAATATGATTCCCACCAAAGTACTATCATTATGCTGCATGCAAAATACCGAAAAGGGCACCGAGTCTGTATCTACTTCGCCTTAGCATTGCAATTGTGCCTTCAATCCAAATGAGCAGAGGTTCTCAGAACTCGTACAACCGAGAAACAAAGAAGCGAAAATCCACATGGTCACATGCATGATGTTACATATGCGACCAATATGTTCAGAGTTGTCTACATTTTGAATCTAAATCGGTTGGTCAGATCCTAACTAAATATTATGATATACGTAGGAGAAGGCCTCTTTGGGCTCTAACATAGGGACCTGGCAATGACCCTAAACTAACCCTTCCGTAGCTGTCCTCCATTACGTCGAAAGACTAATGTCGATGGCGTAGATGGCACCTTACTTTGCCTTAACCGCAACTCTTTTTAACCACACTAAAGCTTACTATACTCATATCCGTTTCATTATTTCAGATTTCACACATTTGATGTCGATTAGAGAATTCCTTATTCATAAATCCATTCGTCCGATGAAGCTTCATACATGACTTGGCGTTTACATTGTTCTAAATTTGACGCCATCATGAGAAAGTAAAAAATATCACTAGCATGGCAGCCAATGAACAGATGGTGTCGCATAAATGGCATTCTGATGTTGATAATCAGTTCCTTCTTCAAATAATATAGGACGCTATTCTACATGTGACCCTCAAATATCGCCCATATATGTCTTTTAGACCAACATGCGAGGCATCTAGTAAAAAGACAAGCAGATTCTGTCCCTACGTTCACAATGGCGTTAAGCTCTCGTAACTTTTGAGGCCATTTTAGAAGTGGATAACTTACGCAAAGTTTGCGTTGAAAGTTGCTTCGTTTGACAAGTGATTTCGAATAACTTAACTATTACGGAAACAAGACCCAAACGTTCGCCCGATTACCATAAGCAATATAAAAGCAGACGCCAAAGAAGGAGGCGGTAATTTATGCGCGAGGTACAATAGCATGATGCTTTCAGACACCTGTATAGCTGAGTTGTTATTCTTTCTCGGGATAGCAGTGTCGTTCTATTCAGAAATCTCCTCACTCTCTCTTTGCTAGCGACATTCCCATCCTTCTTATTATTGTATCAAATGTGTGTTATGTCATGTTCCATATCATTTTTGCGTGATTGATAATGTTATTGTCACCACGGTATGCAGACATCAACAATCCATTTGCTGTAGTGCTGTTAAATACCTTAACATCATTAAAATATTATCTTAGCGTGTGCTATAAATTATTGGGCAGGCGCTAGGAGCCCCAAATAATCAGGTGCATATAACCGTTCATGATATTCGGAACTAAAATCGCAGCTGTAAAATGAGGATTATTTCTAATCTATTGCTTCTCCAGAGGATAAATCGATATAATCAGCTGTTCTTTGCAATGTACAATTTTAAGTTTTACAAATAACCATCGATCATATTTCCCCATTAAACAGTCTTTATACGGCATCTTATGCACGATTAATATTTGATGAAGTTGAGATATTAGTGACGATAGAGTTCATGCAATACATAAGATAACCCGCTAAGCAGTCAATGCATCATAGCAAAACTGCATCGAATTTGTCACGTGTTTCATATGCGAAGTTACCAGGCAATCTCTTGTATCTTCTTTGAGTGTGACAAAGTAAATCCCTTGTATTGCTTTTTTGCTCTGATTTCTTGATAATATTAGTTTTCATCAAAGTCCTTTATGCGTTCGGGGTCAATACATCGCCGCGGGGATGTTTTAACATAAAAACCCGCTATCCTTTGAAGTGTCTGTTTATTCGCAAGAAAAGGAACACCTGAATCAGGTGTCTTTTTTACCAGCCTGACCTCGGTTTGTCGTTCATCAAGAATGTTAAAATATAAGCCGAGCTGAGGGGTTTGTATAAATCTACATGCCTTATGGCAGTTAAATCGTTCTCAGAACTGCAATCTGAATCATTGTTTGAATTCATTTTTATCTCAGAAGTGATTCAATTATCGTAGTTTTGTCCGCCCATTGTAGTTGTGCTACGATTTGGACTGAGGCCGTACATCAAAGGCAGCATATACCCAAATGCACATCTCGATATCACAAATCAGATGTTACATAAGCATAACCTGATAACAACGCACTCGAAACGAGCCTTATGATGGTGCAGTCCTCCTGCTCCGAAACCCATTATAGGGAAATCGTTACTGAGGTTGGCTTATCTGGTCAGTCATCCGTTTCAGGTTAGGCTTTACTTAAAATGTTAGTCTATTTTCTCTTTTATAGTAAACAATACTAATACAACTCTCTAGCGCTAATCACGGTCGTAGCTGATCACAATTCATTTATCCTTAAGGCAACATTTATACGTTATGATCGCTCATGCTCAGTGGTTCAGGAATAGTAGAAATAATTGGGAGACGGGCAGGTGAAACATAATACTTGCTAGGGGAAGTGACTAATCAGTGATAAGACAAATGTGTTGTGTAACAAACAAAATGAAACTTTGTCTTGGTGTGTTCTATCTTTTAAATGATACACCAAATACAGACGGAAATATCAATTTTATAGCATTCAATGAACAAAAGAGTTCGCCTAAATGACATTCTGGCGTTGAAGAATGATTCAAGCTATAAATAGTGCAGGCTGCTATAGCGCAAGCGGCACTCATATGTTACTCATCGATCAAATGTCGAACAGAGCAGGAAACGCCGCATCCAGTGAAAATTTGAGCAGATTTTTGCCTCTATGCTGACAATTGCTTTCAGTTTTTTTAAAGCTTTTGTGGACGTTTGTTAGGCGGGTAAACTTTAATAAGTGTCCTATGTCCCCGATCCAAAAAAAGGAACCCAAGCCATTCGGACGCAGGTGAAGCTGAACCGTCAATTTGGCTGGTAGATAATAAGGGATGTTACACGTGCTACACTCTCTTGGCCATTTTATGGGCTTTTAACAATATAGACTCTAATTCTTGTACCTTAGCCCATTAATGACCAAGCGCTTCAATATATCATGGATAAGATCAACTCACAGTAACCAATCATGCTAAAAAAGGCCCAAGCCCCTCCCGAGCTCTCGTAGGCTCATGCTTAAAGCCTAACTATGGCTAACTTTACCTTCCGTTCACCGCTGCAGCTGCAAATAGTTACTTTTACAGTTGCAGTTATGACGAATACTGCATGGTGATCACATCAGTGATAGATTGAATTTCGAGTGCACATATTTAGCCAATCAACTATCTCTTTTAAAGTTCGAAACCTAATAGAGCACCCTAAAGTTAATCGCGTCGTGGGTGTTCAAAATCAATTTATCCCTCAGGAAACATTTGTAAGTAATTATCGCGTATGCTCGACGGATAAAAAAAGTGTCCATCGTGATATGTTATAATAATATGAGGCTCGTGACACGCAACGCTTTGTCACTTGCCCCAATAGGAGTCATATCCATAGTCACACACGTCACATCTCGTTACAGGCTACCACAAAGTGATGAACATCCGCTGTTCTTCCGTAATCTGCTCAGCAGCATAGAGCCGATCAACACAGAGTCGAATACCAATATAACTAGTTTCGCAAGTTCAAAGCACAGCGTTCGACTACGGGTCTGATTGTAGTTTTTCCTAACCTGAAATATATTGCTTACGTATATTCTAAACTCTTTTGTGGTAGTTGAATGGCCTGGAGACACGTATGTTGCATCCTTCTATTGTCTTGACCCATTCATGGACCAATATATTAGTAATAAATAACAAATTACGCATGCATGTCGCAATATAATGTGACACTACGACATGAAAAAAATGCTTAGCTAGGTTTTACGAGTCTGTTATCCAGAGGGTTAACCATACATTCCGACGTGATGGTTTGGATTTATAAAGCAGGGTAAAAAATGCTTTTGTATTGAACATTTTTTGGCGTCTCGTTAGTTGTTATTCCAACCAAACCAAGAGGGTTTATTTGAAGATTACATTAAATGATTACTTTAAATGAATACATTAAATGATTACTTTGAGTTCCCACTACCATGAAAGAGCTATAATGGTGCTTATTCAACATTTAAGTCCAAAAGTATCAGCGCCACAGTATTTAATAAGGCCGATAAAGGGTTTGGTCGAATTCAGTAAATCAGATTAACGATTAAGCCCACATAAAATTGAAAATCACTGGACACTGACTGACTGGTTCATGCAATATAGTATGCTGTCCGTCACTTTGGTAGATATGCTACACCACGACGTTTACAATATAGTACAGCATGCAAACAAGAACATACAATTGAAATGAATCACTATTTATGGTGTAAATCTATGACTAATCATCGGAAGCTCCGAAAGCAATACAAAGCGAACATTCCGGCCAATCTTGGTCGTGCATTACTCGCTTGACTTAACTTGATATTTATCTATTTAACTGTTGCTCTGTTTTCAACTACTGAATTATAACTAGCCTAGATTTCACTATATGCACATATGCATTTTATGCTGTTGAGCGTGAAAAACCCTGCGGCTAATTGATACACCGTTTGGTTGATGGTGTTAAGAAGTTCCATTCATCCGAACCTTCTTCGTGAAAATTTACAAGACAAACAAGGCCTGTTAGAAAATATGGACTGGTAAAGATGTTTCTACTGCATAAGGGATTATATGTTTGCTTTGAATTATCAAAATGAGTCGAAAGGCGTACTTGTCCACAGAGATTATCAGACTGCCATGCTTAGACAACCCGTCTTGCTGGGAAAACTGGGAGCCTCTCTATCCAATTCATGACAAGAGATGGATAGCAACAAATCAATGCAATGTCGTGTGACAAACTTGCAGGAGACTCAAATTAGGACATATTGTGTATTTATATAGCATCTAAACTTCTAAGCAATTGTCATAGGAGGGATGCAAGCTGTTTACCTTTTTGTTGTATGCCGCGCTAGCTACGTTAATTGTCGTTTGACCAAAGAGATAGCTCGAGGGTTATACTATTTCAAATATGCCGAGAATTCCCCTTGAATATTTTATTGTACAACCGTATGAGAGATAGAGCAATCGGGGTAGGAATAACTAATAGTTATATGTTAATATATACATATAAGTACATAAAATTCCGCCCTTTATTATGTTTATTAACTGTTGGCCACTGTTTTGACTGACAGATGACATCGACAATCAAATTCTCTACCATTTTTGGGATCAAACTGTGTTTTAATTTGGTAAAACCCAAAAAGTTTAGTACGCTCCATATGCTCATGGAAAAACAGCATCCTCTATTAAACACAGGTTGTTAAAGGAGCAAGCAGTTGCTTGCTAAGATGAGCAGGCCAAATTACTGCCAATTACATGTAAGCAAAGGTTTTCGATCCGATAATTTTTGATGGATGACGACCAGGCTGATGTAAAACATTGATGATATGCAAAGAACGTTTGTGTGCTAGCGTTAGTGTTTACTTTTTTACGCCTGTCCGAAATATTATTTACTTGACTTCAGCAATCATGTACAAAAATGGCTAAGCACCGTTGCAAAGCGAAAATCACCCTGTGTCGTTGAGCAGGATTATTGAAGATATGCTCAGTAGAATAAGTGAATTACCTAGTGGATGTTCTTAGACAGTATGAGCGGTATCCACTGCATGTGCGTCAATGTCGTTCAAAGACAACTGTTTACTCAGTGTTCCTAGAAGTAATCATCGTTTTCTTTTTATAATGTACAATATTAATCATTTTATTGTGTCAGTTATACAATAAAGTATATCTCTTATGGGACATAGTCCTTATCCATGTGTTAGAATAAGATTTAGAGCACAGCTATGAAAATTTAGAAAGCATTATTTATATGATATGTATAGTGCTTTTCATCGACAACCTTACAACGCATGTGTTTTGATGAATCTGACACACTTAGCACAGAAGCACAAATGGCGATGACATAGCTTTTCTGAAGTACGATGCAGCGAAAGGGGAAGGTATGACGATAAATCATCACACTATCTTCATAGATGGGAGTGAAATTTGATATGATTAACCGTTAATCACGGCCATAGAATGAACAGTGCATGATGATGGACGAGTTTTTATCGGGACGAACTAGGACGTTATAATGGATGATCCCTACAATAAGAATCTCTCCTTGGTCTATAATAACATCGTGGTAAGCATAACTAGTTAACTATCTATCTAGTAACTAGGTGCCAGAAAACCATGTGTATGGCTTCGCATGCGTGCGTCTTGTTGATTGAAAAGTATCATTATGATCACTGGGATTTTGATATGGTTTATCACAAGTTGGCCAATTTTAGCAGTTTATTCTGGCATCAGCAATTTCTGAACGAAAGACGCGAAACAACAACAGGTCGTGCAATTTGCAGCTCTAATCATGCGTATGGCGCACAGTGCTACGGTTAACTTTCAGTATGGATTAATCCCCCTACCTCTTTATAACACTGGGCAAGAGTTTTCACATATTTTGTAATTGTTATAAGATTAGTCACGCTTAGCCGTTAATTCTCAAAAGGAACTATTTTCAATCGTCATTAATGATATTCTGTATAACACATTCCATGCGCAAAAATCCGTCATGCAATCGGTTGTTCTCTGTCCTCGGAGATTAAAAGCGGAATACATATAGATTTCTTGTTTGAGTAAGACAATTTCCCCTTTGTTTCTGTTTATTTGATTTGTTCATAAACGATATTATGTAAGAATATCCCTACGCAATTTGTAAAATTAATCATACGGTTTAACATGGTCTAAAATAAACAGGCTGAATTTTTTTTCTACAGATTCGTGTTTAACTTCGCTAGTTGTTGGCTATGAAGCAACGCAGGCATCGATCGACGCTCAGATGCGGAAGAATTCGTTTTTTAATACGGAGTGCAAACATTCGACATTTTCAATTGCGATTGATGCTTTGATGCAATCGTTAGTGGATTGACGTCAATTGAACGGTTTCAATGTTCATTTTAGCTTCTGCTAATTGTCACACAAATTTGCAGCCAATTCGGCAGATAATCGGTCTGTCCTTGCAAAAATTGGGAAAGGGCAATATGTTTTTAGAATGCTCAACAATACTAGAGACGGCAACGCAAATAGTGGATTGTCCTCAGGTTTATGCTGTGTTCATATTGTACTGAATTATGCATTCACGTACAAAGCAAAAATTTCACACAAAGCATGTGTGCATTATTTGATGTTTCCTAGTTAAGTATGTTGGCTTTGTTCACTCATAATAACCACAACCTTGAAATATCAACTCAGACCGCGAAATTCCTTCTTATCTTGGCCGGGCTTTACTGGCTTTGTATTTGTCTTCTGGATTGCGGTCGTGCGGATTTAATGCATAACCGTTTGTCAAAAAATAGCTGATTTTTGACATCTCGCAACGCTCAAAAGGACACTTATCTCTATTATTGTCTTGTCTAAAAAATGTCTCTATACGACGCGAGATCTTAACCAGTACCAACCGCCGAAATAGGCATGAAGCACAACTGTGCTATGTCCCGTTGTATATACCAACAGTATATAAATGCGTGACTCAAAAGGTATTGATGTTACATCTTGTGTGTGCAAAAATTGGTAGCAAAGACATTATTGTGTAATTATGCATTCTGGTAATGCATCTATAACCACGAGTGATGTGTTCAGCTGACAAGGATTACCATTACGATTGCAGTCGTGGTTGCTAGGCTACGTTTATTATCTCATTTCTGCTTTATTAACGCATTCAACGTAAAATAGTTATACATCCGTGAATTAAATACCACCCCAGTTAAACATTGCCCATTTGTCCGCTTTAACTCGCGATATTCATTACTCAATTATGTACTTACTTGCCACAAAACTACGCACAAGAGACAGTAAATAACTTTTTCGCATCGAAAGGATTCGCTATAGTCAATATAAGAGGCAATTAACTGACATTTTACAAACAAAGTCACTGACCAATGAAGCTCCGCACTCTCTTTCTCGTTTCAAAATACTTCGCTACTATAAAGTCTTAGTTATCGAAGCACCTAGATGACTTTTCTGTTGAGTGCAATGGGTTTGATTGATATTCACAGACGCCATATGGAGTGTAATTCAAAACTTTTACAAAGCATTTTAATAACTTGGATAATGTCTCCGATGCAATCAAAAGCTACGAATATTTTTAACTATGACCAAACTAATGGCATCAAACGATTTATATATTGTGTGGCATGCATTAGGTAACCAATGTCCAGCGCATCCAATTCAGTGTAGAAATTCTTTTTCATCCTTCTAAACATATCTCATTTACGACAAAAATTTTGCAGACGCCTTTGCTATTAACCATCCATGAAAGCACTTGCTGGTGATTTATCCCATAAACAAAACGCAACTGTACCATCGAACAAATTTACATTCCAGAAAATCAACTAGGAGGAAGAACGAATAGATATATCTGTGGACAAGAGACACCAAAAAAAGATGCGGCATTGTCATTGATTGTTACCGTTGAAAGCTGACATACAAATGAGGTTATGTTTTATTTTTTCTGAACAGTCGAATTGGATGTGTACCGTGGTGGTCATGATATTTCAGAGCTCAAATCATTAATTGCACGAGGTGTTAGATGGCGATGATTTCCACGATATTGATTCTGCTTTCAACGCTCTGTATAATTCGTTGCTAGCTGCAATTCTAATATTTAAGTTGTTACAAATAACAATTAAAACAATTCTTCCATTATTTTGGAGTTCGCTTATGCGAGAATTCCACCAATTAAGTAAAAGTTGAGATACTGGGGACGGTAGAGACCAGACGATACCTCAGGAACCCTGCTGAGCAGACTATGCATCATAGAAAAACTGCACCGAATGTGTCACATGTGCTGAAGGCGCAATTGCCAGGCAATCTCTTGTATCTTGGTTGAGTGTGACATAGTTACTCTTTTTTGTTGTGATGTGCTCTTATTTTCTGCATGCTGTTAGGTTTCATCAAAGTACTTTGAGTGCTATGGATTGATACATAGCATCAGCGCTGATTTGTAGAAAGCACAATTTCCTTTGAAATGCCATTTCAAACGCGAGAAAAGAAACATATCAATCAGCCATCTTTTTTCGCCAGAATGATCTCGTTAATTCTCGTTAATCTGGTGTGTTCTGGAGTTCGTGATGCTGGGTGTTTGTATTAATCATCAGGTTGTAATGTTCGTTAGCGTGCTAACAACCGGCATCCCATTCGTTGTTTGCATTTGTCCAGTGATTCGACAACCGTTGCGTTGTTTTCCTTGCTATGTTGCGATACACAATTTGGAATGCTGCCGTAAATCATGCACCAAAATGCACATCATGTAGCAATCAGGCAAATGATGATTTATTTGCTCTGTCTTGCTATATGCCGATGTTGGTTCATCAGAAAACCTAGCATTAGATATATTTTATTTTTTTCTATCTATATTTTAAACATTTTATATCAAATGATGTGCATGGGTAATATTCATTAATTCGTTACAAGCTTGTCGAACTAAAAGACAATGACATAAATCAATTTCAAGGGGAGTTGCATAAATTACATTTGTGCTTTGATGAAGGATTCAAGCTCTAAATATTGCAGGCTGCAAAAGCCCATATGGCCCTCTTTTGTGTCTAATCAACCAAATATCCATTAGAGCAACAAGCACGTTATACACCGAACAGGTGAGCAGATTTATCTCCTTCGTTAACAGCTGCTTTGGGTTTTAATTATGGCACGTATGACCGAACAAAGAGTCCCTGTTGTGGGCTGATCAGCAACAGAGGGTTCATTAAAGTCCGTATAGTTGACATGTGGTTTAGAATAAACAAAACGAAATACACAAAACTGGACCAAAATGCTCACTTGGTTAGCATAAGATATATTGTAGCGGAGGCTAAATGATCAGCGAAAGAAGGCAGTGATGGATGTGCGCGGAAAGTTGACCTTACAATTGCACTGTACTCTTAGACGCTTGTACAGCAGTGCTGGTATCGTTCCTTGGCACTACACTGTCACTCCATTCTGAGATCTATTCGTTACTAGCGACATGGGTTAGCAATTTCTTCCCTTATTATCATTGCTTCAAGTAACCCATATTAATGGTGCGATTTATTAAGGTTCGGAGCACAGAGGTGCCAAGGCATATACATGGAGTACCTCGTAAACGCCATAACTATCCTAGAATATTATCTTAGCGCATGCTATTAATCTTTTGTCTCTCTGTGTGTGCACTGAAATTGCTCGGCGCTAGTTGGCGGACTACTGCGATGCGCACCGCCCATACCTACTGATTGGATTTTTCGACCAAGGCCAACCACTCGCTCTTCAAACACCAGTTGAGAACATTACCAGTAGCAGTTGGCAATTCATATGCAGAGTGTATTGGATCGACGTGTTATCGCAATAACTCAAATTACTGCCACTTAAAATGTAATAATGCTATAGGGATTTAACGTCAACGAGGTACCTTAGGCTATGAATGGTCAACCGTCTTCACCTATCACGGATATGGTCACCGCTTATTTAAGACTCTGCATGGCCACCGTCACCTCTAATACCCAGCTGTAGTACTACACAGCCAGTACCCGCACCATCTGTGACAAATACTAGATGTGAAACTATGTTAACCAATCTTTGTTAACAGAGCTTGAATTATATGATTTATTTGATTTTGATATGTGCTTGAGTCATAGCTATGCAGTCAAAAAGAGTAGTCAAGTTGGAACACAGGTTGTCTTTTCACGAAAAGTTTCTGGAATATACATTGTTATGTCCTTTAACTAATTTTGTATACCTTTTATAGATTTTGTCACTACTTTACAGGTGTATCGACGTGAAGCGCTTTTGAACAAGCTGCAATGCGCGAACAAGCGCTACAAAAACACTGTATGGTTTTAATAATAATACGTATAATGATTAATCATTCTAGATAATCAGTTGATTTGTTAGAGCCACGGGAACTTCTGTGAGTATCTGCACAAGAATGCGGTTGGGGGAAACCACGTTGTAAAAAAGACTGATATGTTGTATTCGTCGCTGAGACCATACACACGTATTTTGCATTATCACCGTCGAATAAGCAGTTATGTCACTTCAAATGGAGGAGATGATTTTCGCAGGTAGCCAATTTCAGACCACATTGCCTGAGATTACCTAACTTGGAGCCCATTTTATTGGTGACTGCTTCGATACAGCGCTAATTTCACATCAAGACATCAAAGAGTATTACAGCGTTATCATCACCTGAGCTATTTATATTTCATGGTAGTAAAAGTAATTAAGTTTCATATCTTATTTTGATGACGACTCCCTACGGACAGGAAACCAGTTGAATGACTAGTTATTATTGACGGTGAATGATGTTTGCATTATTGATTTTATTACGTAGCAAATCCAGCGTTGTAGTTCGCATACAATAGTGCCTGACAGCTGATCTGTATGTGGTGTGGTGCTTGTTTTTTAAGACAATATGATTTAATAAGTCGTAATATAATTTTATTTAAAATGTTATTCCCGAACTGAAATCACAATGCACGCGAAAATTGCTTTTGCTGGCATAACTCTCTATAGTCCGTTGCTCGTTGCAATTCAAAATGGTTTTTTGGCACTGGCTCATGCATGAATACTACCAATCTAATATTGTTAGATATAAGGGAGAGTAGAGATCTAGCGATGTATCAGCATAGCCGCTGAGCAGTAAAAGCATCATATCAAAACTGCATTGAATTTGCACGTGTTTCATATGCGCAGCTGCCGCAGTCTCTTGTATCTTCTTTGGGTGCATATAGTTACTCTTTTGTGTCGCTGTTTGCTCTGATTTTTGGATAACGTTAGTTTTCATCTTGCTCGTTTGTGTGCTCCGGATCGATACTTAGCCGCGTGGCTGCTTTTCTGTAGATTAACACTTCGTTGAAGTGCCCTTTCATACTTGAGAGAATGAATTCATGTTTCAGAACGAACTCGGATTGTCATTGGTCGGGATTGTTCCGGTACAGACTGTGCTGTGTGTTTTTATAAAGTAGCGTGCTTTTTGGTCGGTAATTCGTTCTTAGAACTGCCATCAATATATTAGGTGGAATTTGTTTTCTTCCTAGAAATAACCTAAGTTTTGTGTGCTTATCTATGTACGGCTACAAATTGGAGTGGGGTCGTGCGTCTGAGGCAGCATTCACCGAAATATTTTAGCAAGCTGGTTGGGGAATATTGACGGGCTTTGTCTTTCTATATGCCATTGCAGGTACATCAGAGGGAAGGATTTATTAATTTGCGCTTGGGTCAATTGCGCAAACCTAATGTTACATAATAGTCACGTTCATTTAACGCTTGAAATAATATCACGGGGAAAAAAGTTTCCTATCTCTTTATGATGGACGATTAATTTTATACCAACATTGATATATGCTTGATTGTATGATTGCCGAGATAGATGTCTAATCCGCTACCTTGCAGACAAAGGTGCTTCACCAGATTCTAATGTCAATGGAAATTTGTAACAATGGGCATGCCTACATACAATGATTTAGCAACATGTGCTGAACTTGATGGCACGTGGTCTGAATCAAGATTTATTTATACATATCTCTTTTTTGATAGAATTTTTTTTATAAAGCCTATAAATTAAAACGATTTCGATGTAAAAAGGATTGCGCACCATTTAAATGACTTCAGTTACATTCGTATTGTTAATAACTAAGCCCTGGGAATTAAACTGGTGCTACCAACTAAAGACCACTTATATCTGGTTGCATACCAACCCCAGTCGGTAACTACTCATTGCAGTGTATTATTTCACTTGCATTAAATAGAAATCTCAGCATCATCGGTATGTCTGAATATATATATATATATATATATATATATATATATATATATATATATATATATATATATATATATATATATATATATATATATTCTATATATATATATCAAACATGATAACTATTCCCTGAGTTGAAACATTCACCTTAACAACAA
>CM067353.1:38015141-38137922 GCA_034190875.2 Urechis unicinctus | reverse complement strand
GAGATGTAAACAATATTTAAAAGCAGCTGATCTTTGTTAATTAACACTTGCTTTGTTGATGACAGGGAGGCACACCATTCAAATAATAAAAGTATTGTCAAACATTATGTTATACATTCGTGACTTCACTGTTGGCAAAGTCTGTCTGACAATGAATAGGATCTGAACAATCTGTTATATTAACTTTATGTATCTATCTAGCACACATGTTTGCAATGTTATTGACAAAGCAAAACGCATCGCTTGTTTGGAATTTAATCAACAGTTTCACTGATTGTTCTGAGAGCAGGCGTGATTTCCAACCGAAGCTAAGCTAAACGTCCCGACGTCTATTCCAGCGTAGACGGAATTCATTGTACAATATGCCATGAAAACAATGAGGCCTACGTGACAGTGTACCGCGAATTGTCCAATAACTCGACTTGTCAAGAGGCATTTGCGAAAACGGGAACTTCAATCCACCAATTAAATAATACACATGGGGGCCATTTGTGGTTCTTACTGCACCCAAGGTAATATGTAGCGCCAGGAGTTAGTGACGCTAATTACCAATTTATTCCTTAACTTTATGCAACCAATATGCATCAAGGTGATTCATAAGTGGAACCGGTCAGCCGTCAGCTTAATATTGATCGAATGTGATTTCACAGACTACAATAACTAGTTTTTCCTGAACACACAGTTTATGGGGAATGCCAGTTACTTTGATCTCTGCTGCAGCGTACATGAAATGCCATTTAATTCGATGAACCCATATGACCTGTAAGAAAATTATGTTGAACAATATATGAATGCACTATCGGCTTCCATCTGTTAGTGCTACGCATTGAACTAGAGAGATAAGAACCGAAAATTGTTAACATTGTCGGACTACTGCTGATTGCAGAGATGGTGTATAATGTTACTTAGAAAAAAACAACAAATGTTATTTTCGACGTAAACTTACTAAGATAATATAATGACAGCGAGAGCGTCTCAAATAGTTTGTAAAATAATTCCATATAATATCCTTCAGTATTAAGATTTGAAGATTGCAACGCAGTGCATTACCAAAATATAACCAGGTAATTATGCAGAAGAACAGTCAGTGCCCATAATTTCAACCAATTTTGATTGCCATGTAATCATTTTCAGCAATTATCAGGTATTATATTTAAACGATTGTTTAATGAACTATTGTGGAGTAAAAAGCATTAAACATCCATCTGAAAAATACTCATACATATTGGAAAACAGGCCTTTGCATACATTCACGCGTGTCCAAATTCGCACGCACGTGCGTCAATAGCTCTTATTACAGCTGTATGCATTGGTGATGTATATGTAAGACATTACTATCGATAGTTCTAGCCTTTAGGAAACTCATTGGCTTCAAGTAATGATTTGTAGCTAAACTACCCTGCAAAAATGATCTGCGCAAAGCCATGGATAATGCATATGACGAAGAAATTAGTTCTAACACGTTTGGCCACAACATCATGGACAAGTGATAAACATAGCATCCTGATGCAAATTCAGAAAGCACAGATCGGATAATCATTCGAGATCAGTTGATTATGAACGATCAATAACTATGTACAAAATGTGTTTACTGTTTGTTAAGTCCTTTTATACATACTACCCAAGTTATATATATTTTAGCACAATCATGACATCCTTCACCGTCGAGATATCACCTCATTATGGAGAGTGGCGTAAAACAGGCATTATTATTCCCTTTGAAGAGGCAGTAAATGCGATTACACGTCCTCTCAATAAATTGTGCACATGTTCAACGAGCAGCCAATGGTAATTTTATCACCTGGGTTTAGTAGAGCGACCAAAGTGTAATTTTAATGCACATACGGAGAAACAAATGATAAATAGCAGGCGATAAGATAATATTACAACACTCTGATGGCGTTTACCACGTACTGCTTTGTCCATGCCTGTGCATCGCAATGCAAATCAATATATAAAAAACACCAATTGTATGGATTACATGACAGCATCGCATGCTTGAAACAATCATAACCAGGATGGGAATGGCAAAACCATGTATCTGACAAAGATCCCTGAATAGAACGACACTTATATATATATATATCAATATATATATATATATTTATATATATATATATATATATATATATATATATATATATATATATATATATATATTTTATATATATATATATATATGCATATATATATATATATATATATAGTTGAGGGGCTGATCATCTGAAAGAGTAGTATACATTACTGCCCAACGGTCATAATGAAGAATATGTTTATAGATATGGGGGACATCTGTTAAACAGAATTGATTATTGTTATGTATAACACTTACTTGGGTCCTGGCTTTAAAGATTGATTATTTGTCGAATACATGAATTAGCATGTCACAGCAAACCGGTTATGATTATTAGCTGTATTTGGGGCGCCCCGTTAAGCTCTATAGGCAAGGATGAGACCATACAGCGTTCCCACATGCGCCATCCAAGAACAATGGCAATAGTATGTTAGTAGCAGCTTGTTGTTATACTGTTCGAATATGTCATTGACACGATCATAGAGATGCATATGCGACATTATCAGCATTCTATCAATATTAATTTGTACTATCAATCAACACTGCCTACGCAGTGCACAGTGGGTACAGATGCTACCGCGGCGAAATCTTCAATTTATCAACATGTTCGTACCTCGTCATATTGCACTAGAGTATCGCATCCGTTTGTCAAGTATATAGCCGCATTTCTTGCCCATTGTTATATAATACTAAAGGCCTGAGAAAGCCTTGGTAAGACACATTGATTATTGTAATCAAATGCCATATATATTTTGAAATGTATCGAACCACGGAATTCACTGTGCGATGTTTTACAGTTATTTAATTCGGAATTAAGTCCCAAGAACAATAAGCTAACGCATGGAAAATCCTATATGCTTTATGTACAGATTCAAGGAGCTTTTCCAAACACCATGTCTATGCTATGCAAGATTTTTATTTAGCTGTGCCATGTCAAGGTTGATGTTAAGTTATTACCTGTATAAACTATACTTATTTGCATATCTACGAGCACGACTGTCACCGTGTGAACTGGTCCGGTATATAATAGCATGGAAAACGAAAGTAAGCATTCTCTCAAAGTACATTATGTGACAACTCAGTCGCAAATATATCGTCGCTGTCGGTGCAAAACCTGTCAATCTTTTTGCTTGATGCCGCGCTGGCATTTTTTTTTCAAGTAAAATGCAAAACCAAACGCTTATTTATTTTGTTTATGACATTTCGCAACACTCATATGGACTTTAACTAGCCTATAAAATGCCCGTACATGACCTGAGATCTTAATCAGTCACTATTTACAGCCTAAATTGTAATGCAGCACCGAATGTGCTACATGTACTACGTTTCGGCTGTTTAAATGTTCAGATGCATATAACAACAATAAATACTTAAGTTACCAGACTGGCACAGATCTTACATATTGTTTGTGCAATACCTGCTTATTAAAACACAATGATGAAATCATGCATTCCGGTCTTGCAATTGCGACAAGGAAAATAACGAACCTCAAAGTGACCCGGCCGAACCGTGCCGATGTTTAGATGTTATTCTAGTCAATCCCGAGTCAGATAAGCTGACTTTATCCAAATTATTTAAATAGCATGTCATTTACAACAGATTAAAAAAAGTGCTCAAATTTATAATAATACGTGACAAAAATAACAAACGAATGCTGTGGCATGAGGCCAATGGCTGGA
This sequence comes from Urechis unicinctus, assembly GCA_034190875.2. NCBI lineage: Eukaryota > Metazoa > Annelida > Polychaeta > Xenopneusta > Urechidae > Urechis > Urechis unicinctus. The sequence goes on along the minus strand of CM067353.1, from coordinate 38,134,169 downwards.
GGCATCTACATCTCAACAAAAGAATGTATAGTGGCAAGAATAAAGCACGCTCACAATCAGGTAGGAAAAACACATGTCAATGCATGATATGTAGGTGACAGCATGAATGCTAAAATATGAAACAGACCGCTACAGAGAAGAAAGGATACAAAACTACAATATTTTAAGATCGTATTATGCCATCGATGTAAGACGTAACTCGCCATGAGTGATTTAAGCAGCTATAGCAAACCACGGGAGAACAATTATATCCGCAAAATACACGGCCATCCCCTACGCTCATATTGGCACATGACCAACAACGAGTATTAGATGTGACTATGAAAATGAGAATTCATTCTTTTGTTGAGGTGTAGATGCCTCGAGCTAGTTTGTACTTAAAACTGCAGTCAACAACTTAGCTTGAATTCTTTTTCGCCCAAAAGCGATTCATTTACTATAGCGCTGTTTCTCAGGTGATTTAAGCAATCGCACAGCATCGTGAATACCGGAGCATGGATGATTAACGACAATCCGAGATTAGACCAGTTTAAAAGACGCCTGATGCACGTATTTCTTATGTTCACGTTTAAAAGGGAACTAACAAAGAAGAGCATTTATTCCGGTCAAATAACCCTAACTAACATTTTCCAAAATGTTGTGCAAAAATGACACAAAAGAGTTAGTATTTCACACTCAAAGAAAACATAAGACATTAACCATCAGCTGCCTGTTTAAAATGCGTGACAACTTGAATACATAACAGTGTTTTTAATGCATCGTCCGATTCGCACCATATTTAATGTATCAACGTCATTAAATGGGTAGGCTTCTTGCATGAGCATGTACAACACAAAGACAGTTAAAATGATAATTTATCCGATAATTACTTTTAAAGTCTAAATATCTTATCTTTTTATTCTATGAATCCCAATATCTTGAATTGCAGCACGCAACGGATTGTACTAAGTTATGCAAGCAGAAGCCATATCATAGAAGCAATCGCAATCGAACGGCTCTTGTGTGATGCGAGTTATGCTTTGATATATCATGACTGACAAGTTATCATATTTAATTGTACTCAGTGAACTAAAGATAGCTGACGACATATTTCGATTAATTGTCTCATAAATATTTCAATGTAAGCTTTCAGGAACTCTGGTCAGAGAACTAAAACGGTGGATATGTACTATATGAAATAACCCAGTAAACACTTCTATATCAGATATCGCTATATTATCACAACTACCCTAACCTTATAAGATCACAAAATAAGCTCGAAATGATGTCATTCCGATTTCATAAGCTGACATCACAGACTGTGTAACCACCATGATATCAGTTCAGGACCATCATGCGCGACCTGATCAATATGTTCAGATCATGACGTATAGACAGCACGTGGCATCCAATTAATTTTGGCAGGCAAATTGGGCGAATTCTTTTTTTCCCTGGATTTCATTTTATTACAGAGACTCATAAGATTTCACCAATGTCTCACATAAATGTGAGGTCAATAAGCTATTTGAAACATTTAAAAACACTGGATATCTTATCAATCTATTATTCTCTTGGTTCTAAACCATTTTACAGCTGATTCTAAGAATTTCAGAAATAACGGGTTTCCTATACATGACATCGGCGTGTTTACTTATTGTGAGATGCATCATATATGATATATAACAGTGCAATATATTGGCGGATACGGTTGTAATTTTAGTGAAATTCGTGGTGAATGTGATGCCAGAACGATGTTTCTACACCCTGGTTCTTGTATAACAAATTAGTCATTTCACAGTCAAGCTAACAAGAAACACCATTAGTCACTTGGTGTTTTCCTCGACTTATACTTTGATATAATAAGACAGTTTCCCGTTGATCCCATGCATTGCATAAATCAAAGAGTAACAATACGACTAGTATTAATATAGAACGAAGGACAGCAAAATGTTGAAGCATTTAGCACCATTGTGTCAAACCTTACATTCCATCAGAATTAAAACAATTACCCAGAACTTTGGACGAATTGAAAATGATGAAGGCAACCGAGTTGCGGACCTTCTTGTTGTACTGCAGTCCTATCCTAAATACGTTCTGCCAAATGGTGAATATATCTACTTCTTGAGTTTGAGTGTATCCACTTTGTTGTGACTAATGCTGCCAGTGTGAGGGAACCCAAAGAGTACGCTCATGAACTGCTCTGTTACTTTGTTGACGATGATTGGTCCAGTACACAGACCATTTACTCAAGTATAATTTCCATTGTCTTTTAATCACAGATCTGATTTTGCTGAAACACATGGATCACTTGAAATTGCGCAGCCTATCGTTAAAATAATGTGTACAAAATCAGAAGAACACGAAGAGGAACATCAAAACTTCGTGTCTAAGATGCCAGCAGATTAGTTGAAATTAAACCGTGTCTAACCTTTTGTAGCAGTCCGGAAGCCAACATACCTAAAGAAACACGGGTGTTACCAATTGAAAGATGGATCATACTGTCCCATCAACACAGAACATGCTCGGGACTGCAATGTGTTAAGTGAACATTTCTAACAGACGAGAAAATAATTCTCGTATCAGCGTGACTCCGGAATAGCAGGCTTCCACAAAGCCAGGATCCACAACACTGCGATGAAATGATTTTGCGATTTAAAATCCAAAGCCATATACATCTCTCATTCCCTGTTTGATTAAGATGTCTGCTGCCATAATGTCGCTCTTTTCCTCTTATTAAGTAAGCATTTGGTGTCAGAACTAATAAATATATATAGATATAGATATATATATATATATATATGCGCAGCAAACATTCCGGCCATTTTTGTTCATACAAAATATATATATGATATATCTATAAATATCTATATATATTTAGGTATATATATGCGATATATATATATATATATATATATATATATATATATATATATATATATATATATAGATATATATATATAGATATATAGATATATAGATATATATATATATATATATATATATATGCGCGGCAAACATTCCGGCCATTTTTGTTCGTACATCATTGCTAGTTGGGTAGGTGCATCTACTTTAATGACAAATAGAGATCCACGATCCGACGGGACCAAACATTTTGGCCCCCTGGGAAGAGCATTCCATGTATAGATGTTATCTAACGGTGAATAATTACATCGGCTGATAAATGGTGTTAAGAAGACTAACGAGACCTGTTTGAGCATGTTAAACATTGACTGGTAGAGATGTTTAGGCTGCATATGGGGTTACATGTTCACGGTAATTTGCAATGCGTACTTGTTCAATGAGATGATCGAACTGCGATGCTGAGGCAACTCGTCCTGTTGGGCTGAGGGTAAACTGGGAGCCTATTTCTCCCTCTCATGACAAAAGATAGATAGCAACAAATGTATGCAGTGTCATGTGGCCACTGACTGGATGCCCAAAGATGGAAATATTGTGAGTATTGTGGGCAACACAACCAGGGTGCTTATTTATAAAGAGAAGGCGATATGAGCTTGCGACGGTAGTGAAATGTTTAAGCTAACCTTAATTATTGCGCGTCAAAATGGAAAGCAAAAGCAGTGACAACGGTTATCCATGAAGGTATTTCTCGACCTTACTTAATCAGAGGTTTACTAGGGTGTCACAAACAATATATGGCATCGCTATTGGTCTTGGGTTATGATTGCACAAATCTTTGCGCCGTTGTTCTCATTTATGAAGACAAATAAATCTAGCTTTCCCATGACAAATCCTGAACAATTATTTCATTTATATTGATAATAGAACCCACTTATTCATTTTCTATCACGTCGGAAAAACAGAAGATTCAAGGTAAGACGATGTAGCTCGAATACCTAGAATGCATATGTATAGTTGAAATAGCTGATACTTTTTTGAAGGCAATCACTCGCACGCACCCACCAAAAAGCAAACAAGCGCACATACACATACCCGCAATTTGCATAAATATCGTTGCTAAAACATACACCGACTTTACAAATTGCGAACAGTCACTCATATTCCTTTGTGATGACACATATTTTAAACAACAAAAACAACGAAGTGAATGGCAAACCTATGTTTTTGGCAAAGAAAGAGCGATGATATCCCTGAATAGATGGACATTGTTATACCAGGGAACAATACCATTATTCATGCGTCTGAAAGCACAATGTTGTTGTATTCCGGGCCGCCTTTATCAACTCATCGATCAACGACCCTCCAATGATTACTTGGATCCAGTGACAATATATTTAAGTTACCGCTTAATGCAACTTTCTTTTATAGTTTCAGCTCCTCTAAAACGCTTGTATTCAGCAGCCTGACAAATACATCAAAAATGGCACTATATAATGTCATACATAATAAGGTAGTTTAATGCAAATATCACGATGAGTTGTCTTAACTACACAAGTTAAGTTACGCTTCACTTACATGTGATTGAATCAAATGATATTAGTAAAAAAGATAAATATTGTAGCGCTTTACGCAGATATCCTAATGATATTTCTTAGCTCTTCAGTAATGAGAATATAAACATGTACTGTTCTTGCTCGAGATTTGTACATTTCAATTTACGTGAGTTGTAATATTGGAACATGTCACTTATTTCATTATCAATGTCGCTGACTTAGACACTCGTAACGTTAATGTCGATAACCGGATAACAACGTCCTGAATTACATATATGTTTGATCGCTTAGCATGACTGCCGAAAATAAGACAGCTTGCAAAGGCTACCCACCGGTCGCGGTCCAGGTACCAGAAATTGTAGCACAAACGTAACTTTGCTTCAACACTACTTAATCACGGCAGAAATACAGTTATTTCATATAAGTGATAACGATTGACGCAGCATAAAGAGAATATCAATCATCTGTTTAGAAAAGTTCTGCCTTTTAGTTAATGCAGCAATATCAGTTTAGATGACAGGGTGTCTTTCTGACGATGCGGATGTAAATGCGGTCAACTTTCGTCGTGTATTGTTCAGACTACATCTAATGATCATTTGTTATCTTGTCAAAGCGATATGCCCAGTTATTTATTGCCCTTACATTTTGAGGAATACTAACGTCAATTATTGCATTGCTATGAATGAAAGTCCAACGAATTCACATTCCTTGTCTTGCCCTTTTGCAATTAGAATCGCAGTTAGGCATCGATTGCCATTGCAAGTTACCTGTAGGGCAGCTAGGTATCAATAAACAGTTCGGTAGTTAAGGATGATAAACGTTATGCGGTAACATGGGACAGTCTGAATGTAAGGAAAGTAACTTGATGGCTGATTCCACCGTTTCTCGAGATTGGCAATGATTTTAACAATGTACTTCGTTCTTGGTATATTCTGAAGTTGTGACAATACCTAAACAATCTGCACAAAGACAAAGAATATTTACTCGCGACTTTGCTAGAGTTATATGGTTTTGCTATAATATGTCAGAGTATACATCAGTAAATCCGTTCTGGGAGGTAATTTAATATAGCGAAAAGAGAAAGTATGACTATAAATCATCGCACTATCTTCAGAAATGAGAGGGGATTTTACATGAAGAATGATTAATCACTGCCTTTAAACGAATAATTCGCTGTAATAGATTAGCTCGTTCGTACGACATACTGGGACGCTTTAATGAATAATCCCGACAATACATGAGTATATTTGTTACGGGACGTAGTTTAATCCCGCGCAAAGGGAAAGTATATTTAGAGATGAGAATGGAATCTTATCTGAGGAATGATCAATCGCTGCCAATATATGAACAATGGGTGGTGATGGATAAGTTCTTTCTGATGACATAAGAGGACGCTATAATGAATGATCCCAACAAAATCAATCTCCCTAAATCTCTACAATAAGCAAAGTAAGTATAATGTATCTACTATTTCTATACAAATTATGTGGCAGGAACCATGTATGCAGCTTTGCAAGTGTGCGTCTATATACTATTTTGCCGATCGAAGAGAATCATTATTACTTAGAGTTGAATATGATTCTTCTCAAGTTTTGCAATCCTTGCGGTTCACTTTTGTTTCAGCAATTTCTGATCGAAAGGTGCATAAAAACAAAAACGCCACCCCCAACTGACAATCGGCTTCAATCAATTAACAATTGGTTTCCAATAAGATTCAATGAATACTAAGTCAGCAAAAAACTAACCGATTTGATAACAGATTCAGATGTACTATGCTATGATACTGTGTGCGCGTTCCGAGTTAGCTAATGCTGGCAATGTTACGCTTGAAACTATCATTAAAAAGGTCGTTGGCGGCTAATTAATGTCACTCATATATGGGAAAGGTTGCAAAGCATGAGCTCGTTAGTGTGGACACGTATCAAACGAAGCGAGGCATATTCGATAGGGCTTTTAATTAAGCTAACTACATACAGCAGACAAATAACAAAATACTAATATATGCATTGATCACCATGTGCTAGTTCCGGTAAGCATAAGCATAACCAACCTTGTAATACCAGTAAACAGCCATGGTGCATATTGCATTCAATAACCTATCGAGTATGAGGGTCTCATGTACCCTATTGCATTGATTCATCGGATGCTCCCTGGGACATCATCTGCTTTATAGTAGGCTCGATACTACCTATAAGCATATATTATATACTTAACGTTCCGCTACAATGCTCAGCATTTACAAGCGGAAGCCGATAGTGTATTCACATGTCATTCAATATATGTTCTGTTTCAGTTCATTTCGATCGATCAAAGTAAATGGCATTTCATATATGCTTCTATGCTATGCTTGAGCAAGGATTAATAGTACTGCCATTCCTTTAAAGCCTACTGTTTAGGATATATTTGTTATTGTAGACCATGAACACATTGTGAATTGATGAAACTAGTGCGTAGATGCTCTGTTGTCAGGTATTCTACCACCACATTCATAGCGGATTAGCAGCAAATCTAGCATGCAGTGACGAATTCCTGATTGGCATGTCATATTGATTTCCGGCGCCTCTATAAGGACAAGCATCAAACACTTTTCTGCTATTAAGTATCTTAATCAAATTCAGACATCAATAACCTCGGATCAAATATACACGAACGAACATTGATGTCTGATTGTGGACACGAACCCGTCAAGACATTTGACCTTTTCCACTGGCTGCTTTGCAGACAATAGCTGCTGAATGCCTGGTTATGAATCACCTTGATGCATACAAGTTGCCTGTGGTTTAGCAGGAAATTTTCATTTAGAGACAATAACTCATGGCGCTACATATTACCGTGGGTGCTGCATAGACCACAAAACACCCTATGCCTATTATCTAAGTGATGGTTTAGAGTTCCCTCTTTTCTTAAGGGCCACTTAACGAGAAGAGATACTGGACAATTCGCGGTACAAAGACTCATATTCGTCATTTATTGTATAAAGTTTTGTACTATAAGTCCCGTCCACGCCATATCAAAAAACAATTGCTAGCCCTACCTTGTTATTAACAATACGGTCGTGCCAGCAAGGATTCATAGGCTGATCCTTCTTGGCCATCCGGTTTTACTATGGTCTACTATCCATCAATACATTTAATGTTTACGCAGATGATGTTAAATCAATGATTGTATTGACCGTTAGATGCGTGCCACAGACATCGACGGACCCTAACGGTTTTTTGACTTGGGGCTTTAATCGGTCTGCGTGACAAAGCAACCAATTCGAGTAATTTGCTTTATGTTCCCATGGCGACTTTGTCCTACATATAACCGACACAGCTGAATAGAAATTTATGTCTGCCGCTTTGTTCGTCCGTGATTATGTTCAATAGCATAAATACGAAGGGCACCTAATGCATTTTTGTCAATTTACCTGATACCGTTTACAATGCAGCATATCCACCCCTTCTTTGAATGCTATTATGACTTACTTGGTAAGTAAGAGCACTTCATATACCTCGCTCTTCCTCATTTAGGGTTGTACTGTAACATATATTATGGGAACATAGAGTAATGACGAAATCAACCCACTATGGCAAAGCATAATTTAGCTGCTAGTAGTTTTTGTTAGACGCACTGAACAGTCATTTATTATGTTGTTCCCACAAAGCGACAAGTCGAACTATGCTATATTATTGCTATCATTAGTGTAACAGAGATATATATATAAAGTTTGTAGTATAATGCAGGGACCATATGTATTGCCAGACAGACTATGCGAATGTACTTGCAAACAGGTCTGATGCTATTTATAGTGATTTTAAAGCATCAGCCACGCTGGGTGCAGCTACGTCTAGCTTGTAGGCATCTTGTCCCATCGTTGTTCCCTTCAGTGCATACACAGGAGGTAACTGTTTGGAGGTTTTAAGAATTTAACTTCTCTCATGTATTCACTGAATCCCTTGGCATTGGTTTGGCTTTAAGCTGCTTACCGTTGTAGCCGGTTACTTAACGCATTGGTATTGTGATCGCAGTGATAATCCTGCTTTACGTCGCTATCAATGTAAATAAGTAACGTTATATTTTGATATACCTTTGTGTATGCATGACCGAGCCGTGCATGCCAATCATTTAATTACATATTTAGTGTATGACAGTGCGACTACTGTTTACCTATATGCTACTTCAGTGGCATGTTGTCATATTTGAATGACCGCTCGCATTTCATTCGGGAGTATCAACCTGCATGTCGTGTTATTGACATGTTGCAAAGGAAATGCAGTTTACATTTATGGAATTAGATGGCTTGTTGCTGTCTTTGCTAGGCAGCAGTTTGTTTCAAGTTTGCGATGACATTTACATTGGGCAACCGATGCATCATAGTGATCCTTGCACTTGTTTTTATACAATATTTCATCGCATGCGTCTTGTAAAAGGCACAATGCGATTTGCGGCCATAAGGTAACCTGATACACACTTACGATATATTTTAGATCCCAGAGAGTTTCCGATTCATTATTTTGACAATATACATTGCGATATCTTCAAATAACTGTCATCCCAAGCAAAGCGTTCAACATAAGGTGATGGGCACTACAAACCATTGGTCATAATTAATGATAAAATTACGAGGTAAGACATATCCAACGAAGGCTTGAACATTGGCAGCTATCCGCCCAGTCAGCAATACATGTAACCGTATTCGATATACTTTTCTTTTCTTAACATTTATCGTTATTTAAAAGCTTAACACTATTGAAAATGAAATTGATTCATCGGTCATTGCTCGCTAGTTGTCTATAGCAGATAGTCCATCTTGTGTAGCGTCTAGTACATTCTTCTTGCAAAGAACAAAACAATCCCCATCTAAGCCGGTCATTGCTGTCGATTTGCTCTTGCTCATATATAATTCTTAGGAACTACTACGGAAGAAAGGGCAGGAAGAATGTTCATACATTATATTGCCTTTGGGGGTCATAATGTACAATTTGTATTCATCTATATTTATTTTCTTTTGCTAGGACAACGGCGACTGGTAATGAAATGTAACATTTTGTATCATTATAAATTCTAAGCCCCAAGTAGTCTTGGTCTTGTATAAGCCCTGACAATACGGAGGATGTTGATTTCCAGTGTCGTGCACCAACCAAGGAGGTCAAGGTTCATATTGATTGCTGAAGAATCAATTAGAGACATTTTCAATTCTCAAAGAAGCAAAGAGCTACTACAATCCTTGATCCCTTCTCCATATATTGCTTATGTTATCAATACTCTATGCAGTTATGAACTATATAATAACGACCGCAGCATGTGTTTACTCATCAGGTTGCCAATCATTGTCTGATGATGCAAAGTAAGTAGCACTGCGTTTATGAATACGCCGAACAGCCATGATAACCTATTCTTGGAATTTCAAATCAACGCGCAAAAATTAGATTGCTTATGTCCTGAGCCTTTTGAAATGTAATTACCACATAGAGATTATTGAATATTGTCTCGTCTTTGTCAAGCTGATCTAAATGACGAATGCAGCAACATCTGATATGTTTGAGAAAATTATCACGCATTATACGTTTGTGGGCCAAGTGACACTTGAAATAACAAGTATGTCATCGAAGAATATATGATTGTATCATTGACGGTGATCTAAGTAAATATCGGTTATAAGTACCTTGTAATAGCTGATCGTGTTTTCTACAATTAACATCCCGCCACGCTCAAACTATCATATTACTCCGTTCCTACTTGGCAAGAAAATAAATTGTCAACGAGCACATTGCATGCAAAACGACCATCGGCAATATTTGATTGTAAAGTCATATGTTATGATAACGATTGTCATGAATAATATGCACGACATTACTCTGTAACACTCATGGATATTTGAGTAGGTATTGATGCGTGATCAAGACGCGGCCAGTGCGATCTTATTAGTAATAATGTTATGGACAAAACAACTGGATATACCATGGTGTGCTCGGTATATTCCTGTAATACTGAGGCTACCAAGCGGTGCGTTATTTAAAGTATTCAGTCCAAGTTTGTATCTCATAAAATGATGTTGATCGGAAGTGCAATCTGAGCCAATATTCGAGTATTAAATGAGGTCCTAGAGCAATTACAATGACTCCACAATCATACCGACCAAAAAACATGTGCGTAAAACCTGCCACTAATTAAAATGAAGATCAAACAAAGTAGTCATGTGTTTGACTCCTAGATGGCTAAGGGACATTCCGCTCCAATCAATGAGATTCACAATTACCATCATGGTTTCGGCCATTATAAAGTCCATTAACAGACACTATTTGTTGCAATGCATCTTCGTAAACTCCTGCAGTTGTATTATATTTTAGCTGTCTGCACATTTGGATATTACCAGAGAGCAATAAAGTTGTCAAAGTTGACACAAAACTTACGTTGTGACGGAATGCTTCAGCTTAGGGGGAGATCCGGTTCACTTCAGACAAGTGGTAATATCAGCTTTCGTACTTTTTTCGGGAGCTTCCTTTCTCCATCGTGCATGTTGCATTGATAAAAAGTATTGTTTTTATTCAAGTGCAAGTGCAATGGGCACAATGATTGCGAGGAGCCGACTTGTTAGTAAACACGATAATTGACACTACAACGAATGAATGAAATAATATCTTTAACATCACTCTCTGCTATCAAGTGATATAGCAACGGAGAGGGACGAGGTTGACGAACGCTTTGGATAAACATAAAGGGTGCGAAAGTGGACTAGGTTGTGGGTAATGACCAGCAGTTGTCTATTCAAGCAATTGATCATTGTGACATAGCACGTAATACATGCCTTAAATAGTTTTATCGAAACCCCTTAGCAACAGATGATAATCCAAAACAATTACCGGTTCCTATCGCTATTGTTATGAGAGCGTTCATATATTACTTTGATTTTTCTCAGGAACAACGTTGGCTACGTGTTTACCCTTGTGAAGTGGTTTGCAAGACAAACGTGTGTAACAATGCTAGCTGCTCAACACAGTAATCTTAGTAAAATCGCTTGTTGATACTGCTCAATTTGAGAACAGTTGGTATGTGCATGTTCGACCATAATTGGAGCTTCACATCGGACAGGCTTGACGCTTAATTACAGAATTGCTATTTGATTGTCAGTGTTCAAAACATTTAGAGACTTTATGGAATCATATCTTCTATTACAATGGTAAAATGCTAGGTTGTTGTACGAATGGCAGATAGAGGGACCAAAGTTTTCGCTTTCCGGGTAATAGGAGCATATTTGCTGGGTGATCTGTGAGGTGGATTAAAGTTTTGTACCTGATTGAAAAAGAAGGCACCTTATGGTGGAATTTATGCACAGATGGTGGCCGGCAATGTATTATGTCGATTAATGACATCGACTGGATAACGTTATCTCCTTTAAAGGTTGAGCTCGACAAGCACATACCACGAGCTTTGGCAAGAAATCGGAAGGCAATACAGTACGCCAGAGAAGGATGATGCATAAAGAAATACGCATACAGTGAACAAGCCGTATTGAATACAAGTATTGTTCAACACTGTACGATTCAATTCCCATTAAACACAACTAAACTCATTGCAATGAAGTATATAATTTTGTAGGCAAGATTACGGCAAAATTAAATTCTACAATAAGCTACAGATTAGTTGATTTACTACTTATTGGGAACACATAAATATGAATAAATAGGTGCTGACATTCTCAGTAGTGTAAGACGTACCCCTTCACACCTTGTTTTGGAAATTGAATACTGTACGAATACTGTACGACGTGTATTGCGTAATATATGTTTCGCTGACGATTGCACGCGGATTCGGTGCGGTATTTTGCTGACCTAATTCTATTTTTGGAAAGTGATTTCACCATCTGTTCCGTTATTTTCCGCCCTTGAAATATTTGCGCCCTTGGTGACCTCATGGAGGGGCGCTATTTTGGATGAGGTCATTTTTGGGAGTTTTATTGAGAAGGAGTTTGTAAATGGGTATTAAAAGTCAATTAGCGGTAATGGTGTTGAAAGAGAAGTGAAGGATAGTGTTAATGTTAGTGGAGTATTCACCATCTGTTCAGATATGAAGACGGTGTTTACGAGGTGATTTGTTGCTATTAACTTCCTTTTATCCCATGACATGTGGTGATATATTGAATTGGTGACCTTAGGAGGGTAACGCGATGTACGGTATTCGAGTGAGTTCATTTGGGGCTATGTCCTTAGGAAGGTTGTTGACTTTCGACCTGGTGTGATGAATGGGCGGTATTTGGGTGAGGTCATTTTCGATAGTTTTATTGAGGAGATTGTAAATGGGTATTAAAAGTCAATTTTCGTTAGATATGTTGGTCGATTGAAGTTTTCACGTGAATGAATCTTACTAGCATATGAGTCTTACATAGGAGGGAAAAAATGACAGATGTCTTTAAGTGTGTTGTAACTCTCATTGAGAATATAACGACAGATGGATTAAAAGTTGACCATTGGATATTTCTCAAAATGGGGGTGGAGTTATGGGTTACAAATAGCGGATGGTAAAATTAAATAAATATAAATATATAAATGTTATACTGGTGTTTGTGTTATTAATCGGACTCGATGAATCTGTGGTATAATTATACAAGCTGGTAATGTGATTTACCGATCGTTGAATTCACGATGCGCATCTATCTTAATTAAATAACGACTCATGTCAAACGATTTGATAAATTAGTCATTGTGAGTTGCCCCCCTGTCAGTCGATTTCGCATTCACCTCAGATATTTGGTGGTGACATCATTCTATTTTTGGAAAGTGTTTCCGACTGCTGAGCTTTGCGACCTTGGTGACTTCATGTCAATACATTGAGCTGGGCGCTATTTTGGATGAGGTCATTCTATTTTTGGAAAGTGATTTCACAATTTTCGTCGGATATGTCGTCATAGTTTGCTGAGCTAAGCTAAATGATGGGATAGAGGGTGTATATAAAACGGGAGAGTGTCTCAGTCCTGCGTTCAGTTATAACCATGGCTGAGAAGAGACAGCTAGAAGCTTTCAACGATGCGTGCAAACGCAGTAGACCGATGAGCGACGCAGATTTGTTAAGAGCCGTGGAACAAATCGAGATAGAAAGCAGTAAGTATGATTTTATTTTCTATATCTGAATTATAGAATTACCAGGTATACGTCATTTATTTATTTATTTTTGTTACGCGTGTGTGTGTTTTAGTGTTGACGGGAGACGAAGATATTTTACATGTCGCTATGGACGAGTATGAAATAGAACAGGCGAATACAGCATTGGATTTGTTAAACAACGCTCAACACAGCCCCCCGACACAAACTGGAAATGGCGCTACAGTCGACAACGCTAAGGGTAGGTCTATTAAAGGATAGGTCTATTACCGGTAGAATTGAGAATTGAGGAAATATTTATATTGACAGATTATCGATGATTATGTTGACAGAAGCTGTGTTGGCTGCTAATGAAAGAGCTATTCGTACTCATACGCGCTTTGGAAGGCTACAAACTGTTTACAACTATAATTTATCTGAAGAAGTGCCCAACCTCGACCAGAATATATTTAAGGAATGCGATTCAGCCTGTAAAATCAACGGGAGTTATGGATTCTTATTACGTCACAAAGAAACAGATGAATTGCGGTACTTTCACTCGTCCGTCAACAACCATCGAATGCTACCAACCCCTCTAGTCGTACGGAATGCCGATGATTTTGAGAGGGCTATGCGTGAAATAACACAAAGAGACATTTTAACCTACGCCCAGAACCAACGACCGGATTCGAAATGGAGTGTAGAGGAAGTGACTAATTTGACCATCTTTGTGAACCCAATTGAAGATCACGTGATCGGTTACCCACCACCCGTTATGCCGGAACACCTGAAAACAAACAGAGCCATCAACCTCAACTTGTTAGAGCGAAGTCAACAAACGGGTAAACCGTATCAAGACCGATTGTGCTTTTTCAGGGCCCTGGCTTTACATAGAGGAGTAAAGATCACGAGTCTAGAGAATGCAGCAAAAACATTGTTAAAGACTGCTTACCCAAAACAAAAGAAAAAAACATTTGCAGGTGTACCCCTTGAAGACGTCGAAAGACTAGCAAAAAACAATTCAAAGTGAATATCACCGTGTATACGCTAGACGAGAATCAAGTAAGTGTGTCTTGTAGTGATTAAACAGAAGTAACAACATAAACGATGTAATCATTTGATATCGAAATGGAAATATGAGATGTGATCGATTTGTTATATGTGTTTCAGGTAGCTACTTTGGTCAAGCGAACGCGCACAAAATTCGCCGCGACCTTGAAATTGAACCTGTACGAAAATCACTTTAGTTACATCAAAAACTTTGACCTTTATAGCAAATCATATATTTGTGGTACCTGTCAGAAGCTGTGGAAAAGTGAGAAAAAACTACATCGCCACGAAAACATATGTACTGTGGAAACGAAATACAAGTACCCAGGCGGTGTTTTTCATCTACCACCCACTATCTTTGAAGCGTTACGGGACGAAGGAATCGAAATAGAAGACGGTATTTACCCTTACAGAGCCACCTATGATTTTGAAAGTTATTTTGGAGAAGACAACCTACCCGTCAATTCACCCAAAGTCACCTGGGACCAAAAACACGTACCGTTATCAGTGAGTGTATGCAGCAATGTACCTGATTATACAGAACCAAAATGCTTTGTAACGGAAGGAAACACGCAAACATTGATTGACAGGATGATGATTTATATAGAGGAGATATCAAACGCCGCCTATTTACAGATGCTTGCTCAATACGAAGCTACCCTAACCCAGTTACAAGAGAAAATCGATGAAGCGTATCAACTGGACCCGGTCGTCAAGGGAGAACATCCATTGCAGAAATTACAGAAAAAATTCGACAACTATTTACATGTATTACCGTTAGTCGGATTCAACTCATCGAATTATGACCTCAACCTTGTGAAAATACCGTTGACAACTTACCTGCAAGAACATTCATCGATCAAGTATACCATCAAACGAAATAACTCATTCATGTGCATTGAAACGGACCATGTACGGTTTTTGGATATCACCAACTTTATTGCACCTGGATATACATACGACAAATACCTACGAGCCTTTCAATGCGAACAGAAAAAGGGATATTTCCCGTATGAATGGGTGACACTCGATCGTTTGAAAAATACAGAATTACCACCCCATGCAGCTTTTTACAGTGCGTTAAAACAAGAAAACATTACAGCAGACCAATACGCTGAATGTCAAGAAGCGTGGGAAGCAGGTCATATGCAGACTTTTAAAGACTTTTTGATATATTACAACAATTTAGATGTCGAACCGTTTCTGGAAGCCATAGAGAAACAGAGTCGTTTTTACAGTGAGAGAGGTATAGATATGTTGAAGGATGGAATATCAGTGCCGGGATTAACCATGCGATATTTATTTCAAGACTTGGAAGATTATTTTACCTTACCCGACGAAAAGAACAACGACATCTATTGGTTGATTAAAAATGGAATAGTGGGCGGACCCTCAATCATCTTTCATCGTTACGAAAAAGGAAAAACTTACATCAGACGTGAACAGAACGGAAATGAATCGAAGTTGTGTGAAGGAATCGTAGGTTATGATGCGAATGCGCTTTATCTATGGGCATTGTCTCAACCCATGCCAGCCAACTTTCCGACCCGACGTCACGCGCCTGAGTTTAAACCAATTCAGACCCGAAAAGGCGGAATAGCGGATGAATGGTTGGCTTGGATAGCACACAGCTCACAAAATCAAATACAACATCGTCTAAACAGAGGGGAAAAAAGAATTGGCGCCCGGCGATTACCCTTAGACGGGTGGTGTAAAGAAACGCAAACAGTATATCAGTTTCACGGATGTGTATGGCATGGCTGTCCGTGTCTGAAATTGACCCATAGCCCCATCAGTGGAAAACTAATGAGTGATTTATATACCGAAACAGAAAGAAATACCCAGTATTTGAGAGGATTAGGTTATGATGTCGTAGCTGTGTGGGAATGTGAATGGACGAAAAAACGAAAAACAGACCCTCAGATCAAAGCGTTCACGTACAGTCGATCGCAACCACTACGAACCGGTTTGACGGAAAAACAGCTCATAGCCAATATACGTGACGGAACCTTTTTTGGAATGGCTGAAGTAGATATACACGTACCAGAAACCCTTAAAGACTATTTCAGTGAAATGACCCCTATATTCAAAAACACTGAACTGACCCGAGATGAAATCGGACCCTTTATGCGAGACTATGCTGAACAACGGGACATTATGAAAGTAAGTACACAAGGTGACAAGGGGCGTGGGATCATAATGTATTTTGTTGCGATCACTATGATGTCATAACGATTTTCATTATTTATTTTCAAATAGACGGAATGGCGGACGTTGATAGGGAGCTACAAAGGTGTGAAAATATTGCTTGCTAGCCCACTACTGAAATGGTACTTTGAACATGGCCTGGTGATCACAAAGATATACCAAACACAGGAGTATGAACCCACAGCCTGTTTCAAACGATTTGCCGAGACCGTATCAGACGCCAGGTATGTACGAATATATATATGATATACTCTTATAGTTATATGTGATATACTCTTTCAAGCGTGGAATTTTATTTTTGATAATGTTCTTGTTTGTGTGTAGACGTGGGGGTGATGTCGACCCGAGTCAGACCGTTATAGCCGAAACTTTTAAGCTACTTGGAAATTCGGCCTATGGTAAATATACTAAAATGTATTATTGTAAAATATATTGATTTAATTGTTACTTTCAAATTTATTTCAAATTTATGATTTAAAAAAAAATTTAAAAAAAATACCCGTCAAGTGCTGTTGATTTATACTAATTTGTCTATGTTTGTAGGTAAATGCGTCACGGATAAAACTAAACACCGTGATGTCAAATACGCCGACTACCGAGAGGGTAAGAAATTGATCAACGACAAAAGATTCAGAGCCTTTAACGAATTAACCCCCAACCTGTTTGAATTCGACATGGCCAAAACCACCATTGATCTCGACTTACCCCAACAAATAGGCTATTTTGTTTATCAATACGCCAAATTAAGGATGCTGGGATTTTACTATGATTTTATTGATAAGTATGTCGCGAGATGTGATTTTGCCTATGTACAGATGGACACTGATAGTAGTTATATCGCTCTTAGTAGTAGTCATCTAACAGATGTCATCAAACCCAACATGAAAGAACAATTTTACAGAGAATACCCTCAGTGGTTGCCAGCTGTAGCGTGTGATGATCACAACAAAGACTTTATACAGTGTAAAACGAACGGAACCCCGTGGGTACCTCAACCGTGCTGTGTGACCCGCCAAAAATATGATAAACGTACCCCGGGGTTATTTAAAGAGGAGTGGAGTGGAGATGGTTTTATCGGACTGTGCAGTAAAACCTATTACTGTTATGGAACTACGGATAAAGCCTCGTGTAAAGGACTCAATAAACGTCAAAACGACCTGAACAAGGAGAAATATATGAATGTGCTGAGAGAACAAAAATCAGGTCGTGGTGTGAACCGTGGCTTTCGCATTAACAATAACACAATGTATTCGTATACGCAAATTAGAGATGGATTAAGTTATTTTTACCCCAAGAGAATTGTGAATGCAGACGGTGTAAGCACTAAACCTTTAGATGTGTGATACATTAATATGCTATTTAAGAAATTGATATGTGTTATTATGTAATAAATTGAAGTGAAGGTGTTATGTAATCGATGGATGTGTGCTCTGTAAGAAATTGATGTTTAAAGGCTGTGAGAGAAACTAAGAATAAAAACGTCGTACATTTTCAACACGCGTTGTTTATTTGCCTTAAATTAAACATGTCACCAGCTTATCGTTGGTTGAATAATCGTCGGTAAATACAGCCAGCAATTGGTTCAAACTTATTCCACGACATCGTCTCTTTAAATAATACAAACAATAAAGTCCACAAGTATTGGAATTAAAGTCTTGTAATGGCTTTGTATTATAGGTCCAGTTCACACAATGCTTGGTCAAGAACTTCACAAATACGTTATGAATAGGAGGTAGTCCGTAAGAATCAAAATATTCGCCTCGTTCATTATGATCAATGAAAATAGCAATCCAGTGTTTGCCTTTTTTGGAAGCTGGATCCGTATTACAAACGAAACCGCTGGGGTAGTTGACATGGCGGGGTAATTTATTCCGCGCAAACACTCCGCGCACAGTAGCTCGAGTGAAAGCTTCTTTTTGTAAGAGCTCGTGTAATTGCCTGGTATCCATTGTTAGGCAGCGTAATCAAACAGAACGTTACGGTTTCGGTCAATTTGAATCATATTTTCAAATTCGGCATACACAATGACATTAATGGTACGTTCTAGGGCCGTACCAAAACGCATTTCCAAGCGCACGTTTCCTTGTTTCAACAAATTAAAATGAGTGCCGCTATCACCCAGGTCGGGGGTCAGATCAAAAGCGAATAGTGTATAGCCATTGGGATAATCACTCCAACTTATGGCATTGCCTTCGTCTTGATAGAGTTGTCCAGTGCTAATGAATAAATTAGCATAACTGCGGGTGTATATATGGTGATTAAAATCGGGCTGTAATGGTTTTGCGGGCACTTGTTGCCCGTCAACGTACATAGCTAAAAATGTGAGGTCGTTATGCTTAAAGTTGAAGGGGTTCTGAGTGTAATCACCGTTGAACGCCCTATTATCAACACTTCCAACTACAATTCGTTTGGGTAACTGACCCAAAAATAAATTTTCTTGATTGATCGTCATAGCTCCTTGAGATGCAGAAAACACTTTGGTTTCTATGCGTCTTATGGGGTATTTAGCTGGGCTTCGTTCTAAAGCCTTAATGTGAGCTAGTTGCACGGTGGGGTTCAACTTTATTTTGCGTACGAATAAGGTCACGGATTGCAGAACTATTTTAGGGGCAAATCCTTCTGCAGGATTGGCCATAAGGGCAAAGCTGTCACCGCTGCGTACTAATCGCAACTTCAAATCTACGCCGTTTAATAAATAGCGTTCTTGACTAAATAAATCTAAATGTAATTTGCCCATCATATCCACAATGCGACTCTCTTGAGCTCGTTCCTTTCTAGCTATCATCCCCTTGTTGTTAGTACCACCCACGGCGTCCATGTGTTTTGGGGTGTCTTTGTACCATAAACTAGCTGTTAACTGAGAGTTTTTGGCTTCCGAACCATAGCTCAATAGCGTTTCCATATAAGCGCGATACGGGTATGTGTTTGTCGAGGAGGACACAAGTTTTTCGTTGAGAGAGACATCGACTTGGGAAAAGAGTGAGTGTAACCAGAGGTCAACGGGTGCTACAGCACTGTCAGCTTCCAAAACCGCCCCATCCTTTTTCACCACTTTGGCATTCACTTGTAAATACGTGTCGTTCAGATCGATATAATCATCACCCGACCCACTGATGTAGAATTCGACTGGACCCGAACCTAAAGCAGCTACCGGATGGAATTCGATCCACGATCCATGATCGACACTGCTTTGAGTTGGGGGAATCGAAAATAGGTCTAATTCACTTTTGACACAGGGACAAGATTGGGGGTGTACCAGTGCCATGATCTAACCGAAAATATCTTTTGGCAACCTCCGAGTTGTTCCACGACGACCGCGTGAACTACTGTTCCTACCTCGTGCGAGTCGTTTTATAGAGAATGGTGGTCGGCGACGCGGTTGTTTGGGTGGAACTATTTGATCGAACACTTCCTCTCCGGTTTGTAACAATCGTTTCTTAGCCGACTGTTTCAGAGACTTCCCTCCCAACAAATCTCCAACTACCCTCACTCCTGTTTTCAAGGCGTGTTTTTTAACGACAGGTAAAACTTTTCGAACCAGCGGTAACACCATTTTAGCCAGACCACCAACCACATTACCAAGGCCGTGTCCGCGTTGACTCCTGGCACCGGAAAACACGGGGAGCCCTCCACCCGCTTGGTTCAGGTAATACGGGGTGTAAATATCAGCCATGGTTTTCAAAATATAGCTTTCTTGATTTTACGGAAATGTAACGTCACTGTCACTTTACCAGATTCGAATGGAATGGGTCGACCAGTGTCATCTCTTATATCGATTTCTATAGTAGAAAAAGTCTTGGTGGCTATCGGGTAATAAAATATCTTTTTATACGTGGAGTTGATCAACTGCCCGCGACGATTGTGATCGATTGGAATAATACGCAGAAGGGGGACCACAGTGTCTCCTACCACCTGAGCTTCGATGAGATTACAATAGACATAGAGTCCGTACAAGCCTCGATCAGGGTCAACAATGTGCTGACCGACTTGACTGTTCTCAAAAATCCCCATTTCAAAACCGAGTCTTTGACGCAACCCCTCGTCCATGTAAACTACAACTGACTCATTGTCTAGGGTCATAGTTGCTGTCTGTCGTGTTCGATTGTAGGTGAGACGCACTCGCTCCTCATTTTGCTCCTTTAACTTGGCTGCAAAGGCTTCTATCAACGATCCGGTCGTATAAAAACCAGGGGTAATGTGAAAATATTTGGGACGGGCCTCTGCAAATTCACTCACAATGTCATATCGCTCACTGCAACAGATATCCGGGGGGAGATTGAGCGCAAAAGCCACACGATCCATGACGACCAACCCCTCGTCCTCAGTAACATTGTACCACGTGTAAGGGTACTGAATTTCCGCTAATCCCACTTCCCAAGCCCCTTCCAACTGTACAGCTTTGGGGAGTCGAGTTAAGTAACGTGTCAACGTGTTGTTGGGGTGATAATTCATTGAACTGTTGGAAGGTAGGGTCAGAAAGAAACTCATGATGGTGATGCCATGAGACTCAAATTAAGTTCTTCTTGGTTTCACGGAAATGTAAAGTCACCATCACATGTCCGTCTTCGAATGCCACGGACTGACCCGTGTCGTCTCTTATATCAATTTCTACGGTACAAAAGGTTTTGGTGCCCACAGGGTAATAAAATATCTGTTCGTATGTCTGGGTCACCATTTTGTGCACCCGGTCGTAGTCCACAGGAACTGTGCGTAGCAAGGGAGCCATCGTATCACCGACCACTTGTGATTCAATTATACTACAATAAACGTACAGTGCGTACAACCCTCGAAATACATTAGGCTTGTAATCTGTTTGAGAATCGTAGAGCGAAAGACATTCCTCACACCTCAATATTTGACGAAGACCTTCGGTCATGACAACTTGAAGTTTGGGATCAGTTATTTTTACATTCACGGTCTGTGAGTGGGAATTGAATTGAAATCGAACCACGCCTCTGAGATGCGATTTACGGATGTGCATATTGATACTGTCTATCAATTGTTCAGCACTGTAGGAACCGGGGGTCAGGCGAACGACCAAGGACTCGACCAAAGGATCCCCTTCCAAGTGTCTGTCTATCGTATGGTATCCAGCTCGCTCATCCACTATGACAAAACCGACATCGTCCCCGATGTTGTACCAGGAAACAGGGTACTGAATTTCTGCTAATCCCACCTCCCAATTACCTTTTAATTGTATGGGTTTAGGCAATTGAGTAAAGTAACGTGTCAGCGTGTTGTTGGGGTGATAATTCATTGAACTGTTGGAAGGCAGGGTCAGAAAGAAACTCATGACGTCGCTTTATGTTTCAAAGTGGGGTTGGGAAGAATGTACCCTAAGCTACTGCTTAACAGAGCAGTCCACAAATTACTATCTCCTTTACCCGCCGTTAGATTGTAGATGCTGACGATGATTACGGTATATAAAATGAGGATTTGTGTGAAAAACACGATTTCGGCTTTCGGAATTTCCCGACCAAATATGGTCCACACCCGATCACTTCTCTGATCTTCCATCCTAATGACGCTTCTGTTCCAAATCTCAGTTTTTATACAGCTCCACACCACTGACCCAACTATTTAAACTGGCAGGGTAGCCAAACCACTTGACAAAGTATTGTTTTTGTCCTTTCCGTTTACGTTCTTTGATAATTTTTTTCAACCCTATACCATGCTTTGTCATTCACTTTCTGTAATTCTTCCGCGTAAAATGTTCCCTCTAACACTTCGTCATTATCATTCTTTATCGTATACACATTAGGGGAGCCTAAGTGAACGTTCTCCACCCGAAACAACTCCTCGCTCCAATTGGAAGTGTAACCCTTTTTAAATTTACCCCGTGCTTGACTGATGCGGACACGATCCCCGATATCATACCGTGGTCGTTTAACCTCATCAGAGCGTTCCCCGTATAATGTCATCCACGTGTCTTCTTGATTACGCACCGAGACTGATATCGGAGGGCGCTTAATGCTGCGGTGATAACTGACGTTGTATCCTTTCACCAGCGAAGCCAGAACCGATAGATAAACACTGGTGTTGTGTTTGGTAAAATAACGCCACATTTTAGTTTTTAACGTACGATTAAACCGCTCGACTATGCTAGCTTTGGTTTCTTCGTTGTGGGTGGTAAAAAAGCGAATCCCCTGCTGCTTAAGAAATGTCTGAAATTTACGGTTGATAAATTCACCACCCTTATCAGTCTGTAAACACAGGGGCTTCCGCCCTTGTTTTAATATACTCTCAAAGGCTCGAATCAAACTGTCACCCGTTTTATTTTTTAGTGGTATCACCCACGCATATTTCGAGAATACATCGATACAGGTCAAGAGAAATTTCATGTCTTGGTTCTGTTTGGCTAAGCGAGCTATGTCCACTAAATCGGCTTGCCATTGATGGTCAATTCCCCCGACTATGACGCGTCGTCTTCGAAATCGACGACGGATTGGTTTATGTAATGTATAGGCATCTTGCTCGCCCAACCATTGTCTGACTGCCTTTGTTTTGAGTTTCGTAGCTCTAACCAATGGCTGCACCCCTCCATACGCGGCCGGTGCCTCAGGGTCGAAATACACACTTAACTTCTCCATGACATCCAATTTTGTGTTACAGGCTCCTCCTCACCAATCTTGAGGAATGTTAGAGTCTCGCAACGCTTCAGCAAATCTTTTCCAACCCTCTGGTTCAAAGTGTTTACGCCGTCTCAACACATCGTTAACCAAATCCGCCACGTTAGTCCCACTAACGACTTGTCCTTTAATTGTTAATTCCCCTCGTTCATTCCAACCCACGTCTGGGTTTTTTCGAAGGCGTTCTAATAGCAAACGCCCTTTTTTCTGAAATTTATCAGGGATGGTTTCTACAACTTCCGCAATAGACACATCTTCTTGTTTGGGTGTGTGGGGCGGGGTATTAGCTAAGGCTGTGTGAGGTGTCGGGGTTCTGTGCTGGCGGTAATACTCGCGGTGTTTTGTTAAAATTTGGTTATAAGATTCTACTTTAGCCTCCTCCGATAAATCACTACGATTCAGGACATCCCTTATCTTAGCATCCAAGTTGGATAACACGTCGACAGTGGGAGCTTGATCGTAACGCCCACTTGACAGTACCCGGGGATCAACCAACATCATTTTCTTAGCCATAATTTTAGCCCAATAGTTTGCCTAACAACAGACCAGCGATACCTAAAATAGGTCCTAATAACGCCGGGAGAAAACCACCGGTTTGTAATACTCTTTTCTTTTTCTTGACGTTAGTTTTAGGTGAGATCAAAGCGCGCAGACCTTGTCTGTATCGGGCTAATTTACGCTTCTGAACTGAAGTCAAGGATACGTTTCCTTTTAAAACATTGAGTGCACATTCACATAGACAATTTATCAATTCTTTGTCAGCCGTGTGAATCAAAGCCCTATTGACAGGGGGTTTGGCTTTAGCCATCACTCGTAATGTATCAGCGTGTTTTCTGAGATGCTCTGCCATGATCTATGTCTAACGATAAGAATGGCGGTCGTCCGATGATCGACGGTATTTATTTCTGTAGGTATACAACTTGATTGGGTCGTAGTATGTCAGTTCGTAGCCGTAAGTGATCTGGTGTTGTCTGTTTCAAATCGATAAACAAATAACCGTGAGGTTGCGAAGTAGCATCCGAAAAGGCTTCTTGTACATACTTGATGTTTCGCGGGTACATTTGTTTGGCTAAATGCATGATTTGTGAAGCGTCCCGTGGGTTCTTAAATACCACTAAATAATGAGCGTTCAAACTGATTGTTCGATGTTCTTTATTCTTTCCGAATAAATTTTGTACTAAATACAACACGCTAAGATTGCCATGGTGACTCCCTTTGGTGAATAGGCGAGTGACGCGTTCGTCAGTTTCTTCCATCAAATCATCGATGATCAACAAGGTTCTTTGTTGAGGATCTGTCTCAAAATTCAATCCCTCTACAAATTCCACGTGCGGTTGTTGAGTGTACATGGTTTGCCACTCTCCGAAACACCACACGATTTGGTCGGGTGGTGGCTCAATGTGACTGCCTTTGATTAACTCACTCACAAAGTAAGTTTTTCCACAGCCGCTCGGACCAGCTATCACGCAACTAAAGGGGTGTTTTAAGGCTCGATCCATTCTTATACTGAGTTATCATTCACAGTTCCCCACTCTTTTTATAGATAGGATAGGTAAATAGTGTCGTGATAAGTAGAACTCAAAAAGAAATTCGATTAAAGTATATCATCACTTTTTATTCAATCACCAATCATATATATTCATGCGTCTAATAATTTTATTATATTTACAGTCATAAGGTTCCCCCATTAAGACTTTAGACCAGTGTTCGGTGGTCACACAAAAACCTAACATGGTACGTCGATACTCTCTAGAGAGCCAAAGACACAGTTCAGTCGAATTGTGTTGCTCACACAACAAGCGCCATAATAAAGTGACGTGATGTTCGTCCACCTTATCCAAGGCTCTTCCAACGCAATGTGAATACATCTTTTGTTGGTTCTCGGCTTGACATACGCCCGTTCCACACACGCCGCATGGTTCTTGAGCTATGTCAGATAACAATGGCTTCATCAAACCACTGTAAAGGCTAATTATCATATCCCACCCATCAGGCGACGTTCCTTGGTCATCCATCTTTTGTGCGCGTGCTGATAGGTCTTGGTAAGCTTTTATGAGCAGCCACCAATTGAAACTATCAAAGCACATGGTCAAGCTTTCACGGGTAATTTCAATATAGGGGACTGGGGCTTTCACTCGACCAATTACATCGTCACAAATGGTTTCTTCCGTATCAACGTCCGATTGGCCAGCTTCCGCGTCAATCAACGATAAGGTGAGTGTTGTAAGAGCCGTCCCGCTTCTGAGAAAGGCATTTGAGGGTAATTTTATTTGATGTCCGCTCCATCGATCGCGAATGTGTAAATCATTGGGGTCTGGGTTACTACACCACTGGGTGATTTGAAAGCGACCACTACAACGACTGGTATACAACGGTCCGTCAATGTAATCACACTCCTCGCTGTTCTCCTCAGCCATCCTGAATGAAACAAAAATCTGTTCGTGTTCGCTTATTTATCCCCTGATCGAGGTGATGTCAGCAGTTGTTCGTGATCACGTGTCGACTTAATTTAGCTGATGTCAGCGCTTTTTTCATGATCACGTGATGAATTGATTTAGCTGATGTCAGCAGTTGTTCGTGATCACGTGACGAATTAATTTAGCTGATGTCAGCAGTTGTTTGTGATCACGTGACGAATTAAATTCAGATCCGGTAAATCACGCACACACGCACACGCACACCAGGTTGTGGGGTTCTTCGAGCGTGGAAGTTAAGCTTTCCGATTACGTCACAACCTTCCTCTGCTTTGTTGTGCCTGTTGTTTTTCTTAATTTTCGATTGTGAATGTAGAGCTTATAATTACAGTGATATTTCAAGTGTTGGGTCAAAAGCGCCTTGGTAACAAACCCACATTGACACAGAGGACATCGCCTTAACCTCAGGGGTCTGTGTTTACCATGAACAGGTGTCTTGGGTCTATATGGGTTGTTGGGTCTCAGCAACTCTCTGACATTCGTCACATTCTACACAAGTTTCCATGTCGTCGCTTTAAAGATTTAACCTTTACTGACAGTGAACTTGTTGTTAAACGATATTTATAATTACTTTAATCCACCTCATCTTCAGACACGAACGCAGTTAACTGACGATCCATTAAACACTCTCTAGCTTCGATCGCTTTACTAAGAGCCGTATCAAAATCGTAACCATACTCCATCAAGCGCTGTTGATTTATACTAATTTGTCTATAGATCTTATTGTCTCTCAGTTCTCGAGTTAGTTGTGCATGCATCTGTAACTTGTCTTTTAAAACAGACCACCTGCTATACGCATCCGTCATGTTGATGTTACTCTCTGACTATCTTAGCCATAAATGACCACCCACCAAATTTGAACTCTTTATAACATACATTCCAAATCATAATTAAAAGAAACAAACACAGACCTGTATTTTCACTCATTTATTACACAATCTGTTAATTACACGTGTTTCAATATCTGATTTCACCGACTCCAACCAATATTTCCTATAGTCCACACACAACCATTTGCTACGTTCCATCCACGAGGGGCAGGGGTCAATTAAACCTATACTTAATTCCCATAAACTTGATACATAGTGTTCGTCAACACGCTCGAGAGAATCCGTCATACACATCCGAACTTGTTCTTCAGGTTCGGCCATCAAACAAAGATTATGCTGTCGCTGACTCGGGTGGTCGATCTGACAGCCATGGCATTTTTCTGGTATTAGAGCTTCGATTAATTCGACAAGCGTGTCTGTGTATACCACCATCAGATATTCCTCCATTAATTTCGCTCTCATCACGTGGGCTCCGTAGAGCTGTTTCAACTCCTCCCACGCTTCTACAAACATATACCATGAGTAACTGTCCATTTCCATTGTCACCTGACCCTTCTTTATCACCACCATAGGGATCGGGTATCGAACACTCATCGTCACGTCTGCACCAATAGAGACCTCGACACGACTCTCCTCTCCCGCTTCTAACTGTTTCATTGTTTCTGTGACAGCAGCTATTTCGTAACCACAGTCCAATACACAGTGCATCCCAAACTCTATGTGACATTTCTTGAAATTGTTTTTTCAAAAACACTACATCTTTATTCCAAACCACTATCGAATACTGTGCAAAGTATCGTGTGTATAGCGGTTTCACTTCCTCCATTTCGATTTGTTCCACGGCTTTTAACAACTCCACGTCGCTCATCCGTTTCCCAGCCATGATTATAACTGAACGCAGAACTGAGACACTCTCCCGTTTTATACACACACCCTCTATCCCATCACTTAGCTTAGCTCAGCAAACTATGACGACATATCCGACGAAAATTGTGAAATCACTTTCCAAAAATAGAATGACCTCATCCAAAATAGCGCCCCTCCATGAGGTCACCAAGGGCGCAAAGATTTCAAGGGCGGAAAATAACGGAACAGATGGTGAAATCACTTTCCAAAAATAGAATTAGGTCATCAAAATACCGCACTAAATATACTGGCAATACTTTTTCCATAGCTTGTAAAGATTGGCAATAATGTTCAGAAACATCTACCAACAGTATTTGCTTTGTAGTTGTCGATATATTTTTGGTACATTATGCGTTTCACCTGTTTTGCTTACGTGTATGTCGCCTGTTAATTTCTATACATAATGAATTTGCCTACCTGCTGTTTTTATTTGCACAAACAGTTTGTGTCATACACACACACATACATATATATATATATATATATATATATATATATATATATATATATATATATATATATATATATATAGATATAGAGATATATATAGATATATATATATATATATATATATATAATACATATATATATATATAGATATATATATATATATATATATATATATATATATATATATATATATATATATATATATATATATATATTTATATATTAAATATATACCTTCGACAAATTGTGTGACTTTTTTATAAGAGGTGGTTCCGTTGAAGCAGCAAAGGAAATACAGCATAAAGAGAAGTGAATGCAAAATTGTAGACACCTAAATGGAACTCCATCGCTCTTTGAAACCTAAACATTGCATAGCGTCGGCTAAGGACCATCAAGTCAAACGTTGCTGCACATGATATTGACATTTCTGAGTGTTTTGTCGGGACGAATAAACCTGGTAGACTGAAAAGTACTATTTTTGGACTTGCCGTAAAAGAAGTAGACCATTGTGCCTGACAACGTCTGCGGCATGTCTCTAATCTATACGTCTTACGTCTGGCCAGCATACGGTTCAATCATAATCAGCCAACTGTCTTATGCAGCAAGAAATGGATAAATGGGGGGTTAAAGGAACATATTATTCGTTGAGTGTCTGAATGTGATAAGTCTACATATCCTCGCTCGTATCCAAATTGAATTAACATGCCGACAATTATGAACAAGCAGACTTTCCGATAATATAATATTCCAAAAACTGGATTTATGACGGAATATACCGTAACATAATAGTGACGTTTGAACGTCTCGTAAAAGGTACTATGCAATGAATATACTGGCTCTGAGATATTGCAATGCATACATATATATATATATATATATATATATATATATATATATATATGATCGAAATATATATGGAGTATCCTGATATTGTCAATATATATATACCATATAAATTTATATCTATATACTATATATATATATGATATATATATATATATATATATTTGATCGATAGGATATGGAGTCTCCTGAATTGTCGAGGCGACCACGCCCCAAATTTAATCTGAAAATTCCATGTTGTATGACCAGTTCAAAGCACCGACCCGCCCTAGGTCGCATGCTAAACAATTTCTTAGGCAGATGCGCGAATTAGCTCTCGTAACTATTAGCTGATTGGTAAAAAATAATCAACATATGGTAACAGACAGTAGCAATCTTTATCTAATTATTTGTTGTGCGTAACAGATAGCAATTGTACAGACAGGGTGCATAACTGCCAATATTGTGTCTTTGAAACCACATGATATCATTTATTAAATATGTATTGTTTGGATACATTTGATCATGGACCGAGTAAATGGATTGGAATATACCTCTATGCACTCTAGGCTTTGCTAACATAATTATGAAATGTATAACGACGTAGCCATTACTTATAGTAAATTCATGTTACATGATTTTGTTTAACGATAATCGCCACGGTTAGATATATGAACCTCCTCGAAGGAATGTAAATGTACGCTTGACTCCGCGATTGTTTCGTTGCCTATCCCACAGAGAAATCTTAGGCCCAATGAAATCGAAAAACAGCGCTTATTAATTATTTGGCTCCATCATGAATTTGTACTGTTATTTTAGCCGCGTAGTTATTCGCCAAAAAACAGTTATATTTGATGCATACATGTTAACTAGCATCACCACGTACGGTTCGGTCTCCACTCAGATAATCTGTATATGACAAACCTCTTGTATAGGAGCGATTATATTACCATAGAAATAACTTAAGAAGCCCAATTTGATCCGAGTCCTAGCTACATCTGCGTTCGCATAGAGTGATTTCACAAATGCACACAACATTTGATAGAGGAAAAACCTTTTATTGTATATGCAATTAAATAAATGCACACAGCGACCGCATAAGAAGTGAACCACTGTTCTACACATAATTCCCATAACTGTCTACGCTACATATTGTCGTTTGTGCTGAAGATACCATCATGGTCCCATGATAGTATCAACTTGATGAATTGGAGTGCCTCTGTTCCTCCTATGTCTCAGAGCCAGTATGTTTTTGGCTCATTACCTTTTACGACATTCTCAAACGCCGCAATAATGGTAAGGTATGTTTCGTCATAAATCTTCGGAGTATTCAAAAATGGTCGGTATGTAAATTCAATCTAGATACGCGTGAGGATATGTAGACTCATCAGACTCAGCCACCAATAAATGATATATTCCTTCAATACATCTATTGCTTGCTGCACGAGACACTTGGTTGACTATGATTGAACTGAATGTTGACCAGACGTTAGACAACATGCCGCAGACGTTGTCGGGCACAATGGCATGCTTCCTTGGCGGCCATTGTTCGAATAAATTTTATTAGCGAAATCAGAGCTACACAGATAAAAAAATTATTAAGTAAAATATGAATGGTGGGTTAAAGGAACATATTATTGCCTGAGTGAATGAGTGTGATAGCCAATTCATGTCATTAATCGACATAAACATGCCGGCAACCATCTGAGCATAAAGTCTACCATAAGGTGCCTTCTCTTTCATTCATTAGGTACAAAACTTTAATCCACTTATCAGATCACACAGCAAGTTGTTTTCTCCGTTACCCGGCAAACGAAACAGTTTCTTCCTCTATCTGCCACTCGTACAACCACAAAGAATTGTTACTTTTGTAAGAGAAGATATGCATCCAGTATGTTTCTAATTGCTTTGATCAGTGACAATCAAACAGTTCATCAATATACGTGGCTTGAACTTATCCGTGTTTGAATGCATGAAACATCATTTGTAATTAAGGCTAAAACCAATCCATGTAACATAACGTTGTTCGAGAGAAGCACAAAATAATATATGAACGCTGTCATAACAACAGCGATAGAAACCGATAATTGTGTTCGGATTATCATCTGCTGCGATAAAACTAGCTAAGGCATGTAATCCATGTTAAATAACAGTGCTCGATTGCATGAATAGACAACTGCTGGTAATTGCCCACATCCTAGTCCACTTTCGTGCCATTTGATCACATATAGGTTTCACGGACCCTGCAAGACATTTTAGCGTTTTGCGGCTTCGTTTTGCCGTATGTCTCACTAAAGTGAGGTCACCCTAGAATCTTCGTCACTATATCACTTCATCATAGAAAAAAGTGAGGTTAAAGATATTATTTCATTCATTTGACAGTGTCAATTATTGTGTTGCGGCTTAACAATCATTTTGGCCTATTGCACTTGAATTTGACTAAAAACAACACAATTGTGAGGTAATAACCTCCCGCAAAAAATACGAAAGCTGCTATTGCCACTTGTCTTAGACGAACGTGTCACACCATCGTCTGAAGTCACGTCATACCATAAGTTTTGGGCCATTCTCGTGAAAAGTGAGGTTATTGCTCTTTCATTCATATTAAGTAGTGTCAGACAGCTGAAATGCTCCTACAATCATTTTGCCTATTAAAGACTATGAATTTGACATAAAAACAGACACAATTGTCGCAGAGGTAATAACCTCCCGCTAAAAATACGAAAGCTGCTATTGCCACTTCTGATGGTTAACGTGATCACTCATTCGTCTAAAGTCTCGTCATACCCTAGTTTTGGGCCATTCTAGACAACCTTGATCTCTTGTTCAATATCCAAGTGTGCAGATAAATGGCAAGTTACAACACAGGATGATTTGGTAAAGATATGCATGACATCAAATAGTGGAGACTTATAATGCTCTCGGACCTCATAATAGCTGTGAAACCGTCTGAGTTTTCATCAGTCCGATCAACTCAATTATGAGATACATTTTCTAGGGCTGAATATCTCCTTAGAATCATGTATAGCTTGATGAGGCTATTTAGTATTTGGGACTATATTGGCAGGTTGCCGCACACGTCTTTGGTCGGTAGGTAGTTGATAACTGTATATATTACATTGATAGCATTGTCTAGCTCTCGGACCTCATTTATTGCTTTTAAACACTCTCAGAGTGCACCTTGACGACAACTCTCTCGTGCATGACATACGTGGATTGATCTAACCCCCAATACATTTTGCAGGCTAACAAATGGAAACGTTTCCTAAACAACAATATGTAGTATAGCGATGATACACATCAGTTGAACTACAAACCCAAATATGTCACTGCTAATTATAAAAATTTTCCCCGTCGTTAGTAATCTGTCATGCAGCTAATATTTGTGATGAAATGAACCTTCATAGGCAGCTGCCGCAACGCCTTACGAAATACCTTAGGTGAGACCAAACACCGTTTATTTGAATCTTTACTTTGTAAATAAGTAATATATGTTAATATTGAATGGGTAACACAGACTGCTGATATTTGACTGTAAATATCAAGAATAGACGCACCACCAATGAGTTGATATGCAGAACTGTAGTTGTTGTGAAAGAAGAATGCTTATGTTAAATGCACATTTGATATATGCAGTAAGTACGACAACACCTTCGTTTTGACAGCGCTCTTGATTGCTAGCCCTGTAAGTACTGAAAAAACTATTTGTTTCTGAATCGTGTTAAAGCCGCAATACAAGTAACTTTTAGAGCAGCGGTAATGAAGGTTTTGGGCACTTTTTGTATATTGAGCGTTAATTTTGATCGACGAATACGCGATTGAAATGAACTAGTTAAGCAATGATTACTGCATAGAAACGGCGTGGTATGAAAAAAACGGGGGCGCTGGAATGGTGACGTCGGCATTTGGTGACTTGTGCATAATAAGATACAGTATGCATTGAGATGCATACTGCCTCAGGTTAGATTATACAGTCCGATTTTATTTTCGGAAGCGTAGATGTATACCAGGTAATTTAACGCAGCATAATGAAATCAAACGTTGCAGCAACAAATATATTACTGATTCCTCTAATATGCAACTAAATAATTAGTTAAGAAAATCGAATTACCGTATAATTATCCAGTTATTAACGATTTAGCAGTTCTTTGGAGACACACCATTCTGTGTTTAGTGGGTACGCACACATATTGTTCAAGTTAGCTTCATAAGGATGTGTTGGATAAGTGACAACATAATGCATCAAAAGGCGATATAACCACTTTATGGATGATGATATCAATGATAGCTTTGCGAATATCCTGATTAATCATTGATAAAATATCGCCCCATTTTGATAATGATCCTAATCTTTCCTCTACTCAATTGTTTAACAGTCATGCCGCAGCGATTGCAAATCACATTATTCCTCTACGTTTACGCTGATAATTATTTGACGCATCATCGACACTTGGAATATATTTGAAATAACATTGTCATATTATTATTACCTAGTATCTGCGTTTGTGTCAATTATATACTACAAGAGACTCGATTTTGCTGTTGTTTTGTAACGTGCATATAATAAGATATAATGGTCTCTCTCTATCTCTCTCTCTCTCTCTCTCGATCTCTCTCTCTCTCTAGAGAGAGATCTCTATCTATCTCTCTATATATATCTATATATATATATAGATATATATATATATATATATATATATATATATATATATAGATATATATATATATATATATATATATATATATATATATATATAGATATATATATATATATATATATATATATATATATATAAATATATATGAAAAATATATATATATTTATATTTATATATATATATATTTTATATAAACGTAAATATATATATATATGTATATATATATTTATATATATATATATATATATATATATATTCTATATATATATATTATATATATAATATATATATATATATATATATATATAAAATATATATGTATGAATGCTTATGTCATCTACTTCTGCGAAATGTCATTATTGCAAATATACAATGGTCATTTAATGCTTATTAGGATCAAAGCACACAATGTCAGGGTCACACGAGCCTATGGTTACTGGTAGGCTTTGAGGATGACAAATTGCTGGCGGACGTTTTTTCATAACCGGAGGCAATGAGCAAATCCTCTTTACGATCCATATCTGGAATTTACGATACGCCATAAAGAAACATTACTTAAGGCTCAGGGATATTTAGTACCTATAAACTCGTATGTTTAAGAGGCATATCATGCTCCCGGCAGCATCCACTGAGTACGGTGCACGATGTCCTCCGCAGTTCGTGGGGCAATAAAAGCAAAATGATCTGCAGTGGGTTACTGACACAATGCCGTATGATATGGTTATGCCTACTACAACTGTCACGAGGTTATCTCTCCATGTATCAGTGGGATTATACTCATTGCCAGTAAATGATCAGCCGTCGTGGGATACCACACATAAGTAAATGGATCAATCGTGTGTGAATGCTTGCGATTGCCGACATACCATCCGATACCAGTATTACAAAGTTTGACGTCGTTATGTAAGTCGACTTTCGATATGCTATCCAGTAGGCTAAAATGTGTTTTGTTCATTCATGAACACAGGCAAGCATAATATTCTCACAGAATTCTGCTCAAGAGTGACCATTCACGGTCACGATAGTAATTACACATCTCTGTATAATATGATGTATGTGGATGGTTTACAAAGATGTGTGTTTTGAATCTATTACAATACCTAATATATACAATCGTTTGAGCTAACTGAATCACGACACACGTCTAGCGAGCCTAAAATTAAAACATCAACATAACTTGTTCGACTTGTTTGCTGCTCATACCTATCGCGCAACTCAGATATAAACGCAAATCACATTGAATGTGTGCTCAGTGTTTTCTTGCACGCATAATATTCAGCCCTATGTAAGTGTCTCCGCAAACTTGGAACAAACTGCTGTCCAACGGAGACAGTAGCAATCTATCTAATTCCACAAATGTAAATGGTATTTTCTTTTGTGCAACATGTCAATAACACCATAATCCAGGAATGTGTCGACATTAAGTTTTATACTGCCGAATGAAATGCGAGCGGTCCATCAACATATGATCACATCCCATTGAAGCAACTGCCGTTTTCCATTTATAAATGCGGAAGGTCACTGTAACGTGCCACAGCGAGACACCTCTCAAACACATAATCTGAATTGCCTATTCCAATATATCGTAAGACATTAACAATGATCTAGATCCCAATTATTGGTTAATTTATTGGGTTCAATATAATTTAAATGATGATTGAGTATCAAAATGTGATATCTGTTTCAGACAATGACACGGTGATGTAGGAATGCCGTGCAAATGTACATATACCTCCTCATATCGTATGTTGAACGCCCAGCCTGGGATTGGGAACAATCTGTTTTTGTCTGCGTGGATACGGGTGGAGAGATAATGAGCAAGGAAGTATGAAACGTTGTCAAATGTGAATCATTTCCTTTAGCCTTTTATTCACAAACAACTCAGTGATGCATCGTTTTCTACCAGCCATTTTGCGGTATCGCTGCTAGAAAAATGGTGCACAGCTATTTACTCGGAATCCTATCATAATCTTACGTTTTGCATCGATCCATTGATGCTCCCGAATTTGGCGTTGCTCGGATGTTCATGTATAATTATACAATAAATCATTGATAATGTCAAGCGTATTCAATATACTGATAGCGCGTCGTTAACTTATCCGACCCCTTTGCGTCTGGCTATGTCGGTCACATAAGATGTTAATTGCAAATTCGATTAGGGTGTAATATGAGATAGAGCCGGCATTTATTGAATTGATCTTGTTTTATGCATTAAAACCAAAACAGCTGGATGGAGCGTCCATACATTGATTTGTCTTATTTTCATATGTTAAAGTTAAAACAGACAAACATGATTACAAGCTTAACCTAACAACTATACCCCTAAGTATTTGCTTGGGAGGTTATGGAGCGAATTAGCATTCAATAAATGTATCCAGAACCAAATTGTATGACTGACAACCAGACAGAGTTGAGAGTTATAATTGACAAACATCGTTTTTCTACTATTTCTCGTCGCTAACCCTCTTCACATCAAATGGTGTTGTTAAATATGATGCAGTGCACAACCCCTTCACATTGACACCAACAAATATGATATGCTCTATTTAGTTCGTTATTCCGATATAAGGCAAGATATTAACACGTATAAATAGAGTTAATCAGCAAGTATACTCGGTTATTGAATCAAATGTTACGATAGATCAGCTCGACTATGCGACTCCTTGCGAAGAGAGGGATGACAGTGCCATCACAAATATATATATATATATATATATATATATATATATATATATATATATATATATATATATATATATATATATATATATATATATATATATATATATACGCGTTATAGAGGGTCAGTAATGCTTGTGTTGTTGATGACTAACAATAGAATATGCATTTACAATTAAACCATCCTGATGCTGATAGGTATTGTCAAACATAATGTGATTCATTTGTTTCGTGTTGTAATTTGATTCAGATACTTCATAGCAGAAGTGTGTTTGACGCTTAGCCCTAAAGAGGCGCCGGGCATCAATATCACGTTCCGATCAGGAATTCTTCATTGTATGCTAGATCAGTTGCTATTCCACTATGGATAACGTATTAGAAACCCTCCAAGCAGAGCATCAACACACAGGTAGCATCGATTCACACGTGTCTACGAATCGCAATATAATTGATCTCTGCTTAATCATAATGTAGGAGCTTTATGGAATGCCATGGAAACGTATTCCATGTGAAAACGTTTTATACGCCTCCGTGAAGTGTTAGAACACATCAGGGCGTACTGATTGGTGCTCGCTGGCTAGATAGTACCTCGTCTGCATATACGTTCATCAGTAGCGTATTTATCCCGTATATTTTCATGCAATGCAGTTATTCCTATTCCAATATCACTCTCCACGATTTATTTATGACAAATGGTATTTCCCCTACGGTTGTTTGATCAACTATTTCCAGGGAAGTCACGGCGCTTTATCTAAACATAGATGACAGGGACAATATATCACAAGTATGGCATTGAATGAGTCTTTTGAGTGACATATGGGTGTTTAGAACAATTTATATTGGAAGTTGTACAAGCCTTAAGCTATCCTGTCGGTCAAAAACCAATAAAAGTAGCTGGCGCCGCATGCAACAAAGAGGTAAACACTATGCGTCCCTTCTTTGACAGTTGCTTCGATTATATGGTGCTATATAAAGCACCTCGAAAGGTGGGTAGCCTATGCAACCAATCTTTTTTTCGGCACGTGCTAAGCGAACTAACATGTATATGATTGAATACCTTACCATCCCGTTATCGACATTGACGTTAAGAGTGTGTAAGTCAGTGACGTTGATAATGAAATAAGTGACATAGTCCAATATTGCCACTCACGAAAATTGCAATATACAAATCTTAAGCAAGATCAGTACACGTTTATATTTTCAATATATGCAAAGTACAGTTGAGCAATATCATAAGGAATTCTGCTTGAAGCGCTACGATATAGATCTTTATTCTGGCTGATATAATCTGATTCAATCACATGTAAGTGACTCGTAATGTAACTAGTGTAAATAATAAAATCATCGTAATAATTGTATTGAACTACCGCGTCATGTATGACATTATGTTGCGCCATTGTTATGTGTTTGTCAGGCTGCTTAATACAAGCCTTGTAGAAGTGCTGCACCTATAAAAGATTCCAGCTTAAAGCGCTCACCTTAATTGTATTGTCGCTTGGTCAAAATAATCATTGCAAGGTCGTTGACTGATGAATTGATGAAGGCGACGGTATTGTGCTCTGAGACGCATGAATAATAGAACTGGTATTGTTCGCTGTTATAACAGTGTCAATCTATTCAGGGATCTCATCGCTCTTTCTTTGCAAACAACATAGGTTTGCCATTCACATCTCTCTTGTTGCTGCTTAAGATATATGCTAAGTCAAAGTTGGTTGTATTTTCGATATGAATAAGAAATTCTTCATAAATGTGAAGAATTGCGCAAGGAATCACATCTTGCATTATTAAAACTAGAAAAACAGACACAAAATTCACAAGTCTATCTATGCAATTCGAAATCAGAAGTATCATTGCCGAGATTGATATTGCCCTGGCAAACGAAAGTTTTGTTGTTGGTATTCATCGCGGGTCAATCTTGTCTTTCGTGCAGATATCATTGACGGAATCGTCTCTCAATCTTACAGTTATATGGGGATTTGCTGTTGTTGTCTCGCAGACTATAATATTTAGTAGGATGAAATTATATTCATTTTATGTAACCTTACAGACTTCCTGCAGGGCTATAATGATTGCTGCATTAACTCCACAGAGTGCATTTTGTTCATCGTGGTCATATTCATGGATACAAATATAGATATGTGCAGTTGCAGCTCAGGACCAATGGCCATGTCATATATTGTTTGTGACACTCCAGTAAACGTGTGATTGAATAAGGATGAGAAACACATTCATAGACAACCGCGGCCAAGGCCTTTGCTTTTCATTATGACGCGCGTTAATTGTGGTATACTTTTATGAACAGTGTGAAAGACTAGACAGTTATTTTGTTTTACTTTATTGAATTCGGGTTTTCTTTGCTTTTTTATTATTTCCAAAGCTATAGACAGTCAGCATTGAGATGAATTATCGTTATTTCAGTACGCAGACTCATATTATATCGCCGACTCAAGTAACGATTCTTTATTAATACGAATCCTGGTTTTCCTGTTTGCAAAACTCAAGTTCCTACTTTGGGTCCCCAGTCAGTGGTCACATGAAAGTGCGTACATTTGTTGCTATCCATCGCATGTCACGAGCGAGGCTCTTATGTTACCCTCGGCCCTGCAGAACTCATTGCCTCGAGGCTGATCATTTCGTTGAACAAGTACGCTTTGCGACTCAATTTATAATTCACCGTGAACCTATAACCCCTTTTGCAGCCAAAACATCTCTACAGCACATGTTTAACACTCTCTAACAGGTTTCGTTGGTCTTGAATTTTTTTGCTACGAGAATTGGGATGAACGGAACTTTCTCACACCATCTATCAGCCGGTGTTTTCATTCACAGCAGGGTTTGTTCATGTTTCTCGTGATTGGATAACATCTAAACATGGAATGCCCTTCTCAGAGGGGTATACTGTTTGGTACCGTCAGATCGTGGTACTCTATTTGTCATATAACTTGTTGCACATATGCAGTAAGAATGCGAAAAGTGCTTCAGCTAGCAGTTTTTGCACATACATAAGATCAGTATCCGTTGAGTCGGATTAATTCGCTGTTGATATATACAACGGGTCATTGTACAGACGACACACGATACACGCAGTAAATTTTGCTGTTGCATTCCTGTTTCGGCAACAACGAATGACTGGTTAAGATAAATGCATATTCAACACTCATGTTTAAATATTATTTCGACCATTTGGGTCAAGGTATATATGATTGTAGGGAATGTTTTGTGGTTTACGGTTTATGTCCGAGAATGTTCAGTTACTAAAATTGAATTTTGCTATAATGATTATAATTCAATTAAATCATTCGTGAAAGATTATATTTGTGCGTTATTATGACAGGGCAATCATATGGTAATAGTCTAACGAAATTATTTTAAAATAGTTTGAACAAAAATCAGCAACTATTTCATGTGGATATAGCGGTATATCCTTCCGAGGACCAAAATCTACGAAAGATTGACAGAAAGGTCATGCACTTGAACATTACACAATACTAGAAGTAGCAATGCTGTTTGGATACCTTTGGCGAGACCGAAGTAAACACAGTCACCACCTATGAGCAGATAATACATAAAGTAAATCACTAAGACTAATCAATGTGGCAATAACCCACAAGTAATCACTTAGCATATCAGCTTATCACCAACTATTGTAGCTAATAAAGACGCACTCTAACTTTCAAACCTTAATCAATTACCTTAATCTATTGCCAGCAGATA
The DNA here is from genome assembly GCA_034190875.2 of Urechis unicinctus. Lineage (NCBI taxonomy): Eukaryota > Metazoa > Annelida > Polychaeta > Xenopneusta > Urechidae > Urechis > Urechis unicinctus. The sequence continues at coordinate 38,094,299 of CM067353.1, read as the reverse complement.
TTTCTTTGGAATTTTAATAATGTTGTAGCTTGAGTTCTGTATCACCCTCCTGGCTTTCCAGGAATAAAGCCGACAAAATACCCCAATAGAAAAAAAACTGTCAGCAGCATGCAGTCTGAAATCGTAGTAGTTAATGTGCAAGTAACGTCTTTTTTCGACTCTCTAATCGAAGATTTAGTAGGTGTATATCAGTCTGTGAAAGACGTTTCCGACAATATTTTCGCCCGTTGATGTAATGTTTTTTTAAATATTTCCCTGGATATTTTGGACCGTTTTGGCATATGCGCAAAAACCGACGGTCATTGGCTCCTGAGTTTGTGACGTCATATGTAACCGTCCAGCCGGATATCGTCTTTACACGGGAGCTGTGGTAGGTGTGAGCATAATCGCATTTTATACCGTTTTCATTTATATCATATACCGCAACGTATCACATAATTTCATGTGGCTCTGAGTACTTGTTCGCCTAGAATGCATCAAATTATAACAAACTTATATTATGTAGTGTGAAAACATTAACCAAAAGGGGACCGAGCGATAATACAGGCTGTGCTGGAGCACAGGGCTGCACCTTGATTTCAGGCCCGTTTAGGCCTGTCCTGTTACGGAGAATATCTATTCTTGTGTGTTTATTGGATTTAATGGTTAAACGTTATCGCAAATGAAAACTGCTTTCTGCATTAAATGGGGAGTTTCAATAAATTGTACTCTCATTGTCAACAGATGAGTAGATTTCATCTTAAATATTAGCACTGGTTTTGAGAGACGAGACCTTTTATGGATTAGCTGTAACAATTAAATGTACCTCTTCAGTGAGTTGTACAGAGAGACTTCTGGCCAAGAATCCAAGTCCGGTGCCATATGTTTATGGCTACATATACCAAAGGCCTTTAAAGAATTCAAGGCCTTACACTAGTTGTTTGTCTTGTCTGGGGTACCAACCTCAATAATACATACTTTATCTTGTCCTTATCAGATATATATTCATTACTTACGACTAGTACAGTGCATAACTGCCATCATATTTTGCTTTGCTTTTTTTAAGGAGCGAAATGTCCTCATCTTCCTCATATACTGACAACTCTTGAAGCAATGAGCTGGATTACAGCAGTGAGTTTTCTTCTCACCAAGAGGAGGAACTAGGAGCCTGTGGGGGCATTCATCCAGGTTTGAGCCTCAAGCTAAAACAAGGCCAGCAAATTCTTTTCAATCAGAAGAGAACTTGAGCCGACTTGGTAACAGCACTTGGCAATGGCACATGTTTCAATTCCATACCATTTGCAGATAATTAACTCTTTATTTTACAGTTGTACTTAAGTCTTGCTTGAAGTCAACTTTTTATTCATGTTTTATGTCCATTTAATTTTTTTTTCTGAAAAATTAGTTATTCATTGTACTTATGCCAGTGGCTCAAATGGGTCAATGCTTACAGTAACAGAGAGTAAATGGTGTCAAGAAATTTCCCAAGTTCTCGAGAAGGTAAAATCTATAGATGTGACCTGTAATACAGCACACACGACTATGATAATTGATTTAAGTTCTTGTGTCTTTCTATCCCTTTGAGACGTGTGTAATCTACGTAAAGTTAGCGTAGAATAATTGTAACATCTATGGCATGATAACGTGCCCATGTTGTGCACTGATCAGGCAACAGAGGGTTCATCAACGTCGCTACTGCTGACAGGTTGTTAATAAGAACTGAATTTACAAACGAGACTAGACCTAGAACAATACCTCGTTATCATGAGACATATTGTCGCAGAGACGAAATGAGCAAAGAAGCGGGCAGGGATTCATGTAGGAGGCAAGAAAACTGTACGTACTTTAGCATTGTGCTCTCAGACGCTTTTATAGCCGAGCTAGTATTGTTCCTTGGCATTACAGTGTCGTTCTATTCAGGGATTTCTTCGCGTTCTCGTTGTCAGATACATGGTTTTGCCATTCCCATCCTCATTATGATTGTTTCAAGCATGCGTTGCTGTCATGTAATCCATACTTTTGTATATGTTGATTTGCATCGCGATGCACAGACATGAACATATCAGTTGATAGAGTACCTGGTAAACGCCATCAGCGAGTAGTAATATGATCTTATCGCATGCTATTAATCATTTGTCGCTCAGTGTGTGTGCATTGAAATTGCACTCTGGCCGCTCTACTAAACCTAGGTGATAAAATGACCAGTGGCTGCTCCTTAAACCTGTGCACAATTTATTGAGAGGACGTGTAATCGAATTAACTTAAATAACCTCCTCTTCAAAGGGAATAATAATGCAAGTTTAACGCCACTCTCCACATTAAGGTGATATCTCGTCGGTGAAGTATATCATGATTGTGCTGAGATATATATAATTTGGGTAGTAAAATGCACAAGTCAATAAACCGGTGGCAAGTGGTAGATGAACTATGAGGGTCTCATGTATCCTATTTGTTTGATGCATGGATGTACCCTGGTGCATCATCTGACCCACATGGATTTTGGTTCATTGCCCTTGCCTTTTACAAAATGCCCGCCCTTCTTTCTTATCCTCAAGGTTAAATAGCATATACAAGTTGATATGACCCCGGCCGTAATATTCCTACAAATCACTGAATAATCGTCATTGATTGACAACTAGTGCATAATTATTTATAATTACGTTTAATTACAGAGGGTTTCACATTAGTGTCAATGACTCATGGCGCTACATATTACCGTTGGTGATGTAGAGACCACAAATGGCCCCAATGTGTATTATTAAATTGATTAATTTTAGTTCCCTACTTCTCAAGTGCCTCTTAACAAGTCGTGTTATTGGACCATTCGCGGTACACACTCTCAATAGCCTCATTGATTTCATGACATATTGTACATTAAGTCCCGACTTTGCTTAAGTACACGAACGACGAATCAACCCCTCATGGCGACGTTAGTTTAGCTGCGGTTATTATAACGCCTGCCCTCACATTATAAAAACAGTGAAACTGTTGATTACATTCCCAACAAGCGATGCGTCTAATTTTGTCTATAATATTGCAAACCTGAGTGTTAGATCGATATATAAAGATAATAATAGACTGCTTCGATCCAATCAATTGTCAGACTGACTAATCCCGTAGACTTGCGAATACATCTGATGCAATTTATATTGACTCCTTCGTCGTTCTCATCGGTGCATACACAGGAGGCAATTGCCTAGACCTTTTATATATAATTTGGGTAGTAAAATGCACCTCCAATAGCATTGCACGTAGTCAACGAATCGATTGGTAGTGGTTGTTTGCTGTATATAACCTGTGACTTCACGAACTGGTACAATAATTGCAGAAATATAGTTCTTATGCGTCAGTATTATTGTAATGAAATTATTGCTTCTATGTGAGTCAAACACACCTCTGCCATTCGATAACTGTATATTTAAAACAACATGAATGTTTACCTTGTTAGGGACTACATCCCATGCCAAATAATATAAATGGATCGGTAGATACTTATCACTGCATTATTACATACGTTCGTTCATTTATGACCCAGTTGTGCATGTCAATCTTCTCACCATTTATTTAATGTTCTGCAATGTGAATAATGAGTTTACCAACAGTGCAGATCCCATAATGTTTGACAATACTTTTTAATAATAGGATGGTTTTCTTATATATGCAAGGTCTACTTTTTCATCAACAGAGCAAGTGTTAATTAAAATGGATCATCTGCTTTAGAAGATTTTTTTACATCTCTGTAATTCATAATGTTTCAATGAATCGATGATGCCAGAAATCATGACGTCTATTTAGGTTCGCGGTTGAGTTCGAAAACTTTGTATTCTATCTTAAAGCAAAGACTAATAAATATTAATGTATTGCATTTTTATCATCGATGTTTATCTCTCAATATACAGGCTTGTGTATACAGGGACAGGTTATCAAATCAATCTTCCCTGTCAAAAGAAGTAAATGCATATGCTATGCACCACTGGAATCGGGAGCTACCATTGTTTCAATAGGCTGACGATAGTATCATCAAGTTGATACAGGGCGATTCTGCCAACTAATGGCATACGCATGGCTAATTTGATAATGACTATTCACGAGGTTTTGGTTATTAGCCTGAAACATATAAGGTATCTAAACACGCAATTTGACAGCATTCGAAGTCCCATAAGGGCCCATGTCCACATGTGTAACGCTTTATAGACCCAATGACATCTAGTTATACGGTTTTGCAGAGCAGGAAGTGCTATTCCTGTTAAGTCTGGGAAATCATCGGGACGTAAACTATAAAAAATATACAAGCCATGACGTTCGTACGATAATATACACGGTGTAGATTTATGTTAAATAACATTTTATGAGATATCAAATGCGTTTTATGTGCTTTTCGTTAAATATACAGATATTTCAAAGCATTCAATGGTGTTCCAAAAATTATTTCAATGCTAAGATCCTTGTACATGAGGAGGTCGTTCTGGTCCTTGCACGTATATGACACCAACATAAGGTTGAAACATTAGCGTCGAAATACGAATAACGTACGTTTTAGAGATAAATATTCTTGTTTCGTTCTCTCTAGTCAGTTATTTCAAAATTAAATCCCGGCCCCATCTCATATAATACCCTGGTCGAACTTACAGCTAATGGAATCCAATAATACTATGCAAGGCATTTGTAATGCATAGTCACGAGTATGCAATTTACTTCTTGCAAAACCGATAAAGTAGATCTGGTGTAGAGGCCAGCCGCGATCGTGGTCGGTGACCTGTTTTGAATCGGATAATGTAACGCCATGATAAGGTCTGACACGCTAGCAGCTAAATAAATGAAATGGATTGTGTGAATGACATCCGAGCAAAGCCGAATTCTTGAGAAAGAAGTTGCGCAATAACTTTTTAGCCACGATTTTGCAACATAGCTGGTCGAAAGCGATGCATCAATGCCTTGGTTGTAAAATTATGGGCTCAAGGAAATTGTTAATATCTGACACTATTTAATTATACCTTACTAGTAATCTCTCCACCTGTATTTATGCAAACAATTCGCATAACATCTTCTTATCATGGGGGGCCGTACCATGGGCACTATCAAATACTATTTGTTTTTCCCAATCACAGGTTTTTCTATCAAAATGACTTAATACGATGTAAAGAACTATACGTCTTTAACTGATTCCACAATAGTGCCTGGTGATTTTCATGCTATTTAAAAAGAATTGGATTCAATACATTAATTGGGGTCGCTATTACTGTTAATAAAAAATTGTATCAACGGATTAATCGACCGTATTTGCTTATGTTAAAGTCATGCGTTTGAGAGATATCTCGTTGCGTCATATCAACGTGCACTTGTGCATGTACAAACGGAAAACTGCAGTTTATTGCAGCCTAGTCCGCTTCAATAGCATGTGGGAATATCTAACGTGACAGCCTGCATTTTATTCGGCATAATCCAATCTGATGTCAGCTAATTCCTCTATAGGGGTGATATCGATATGCTTATCAGTGCAAGGGCCATCGACATTTGATGAAGTAAAGGGATTGTTGCTGTTCTGGCTGAGCAGCGAGTTGGTCTTAGTGTGCGTAGACATTTCAAAAGGGCTATACATGTATCTTTATCTTTCTTGTCCATGACCTTTACCATATCACCTATTTGAAGGTTACATTTCTAATCATTTTCTGAAGAGCATTCCGAACGGTAATCAGTGTCGCAGGAAATAAGATCCTACTTGTTGGCTCAACTATTTCTCATTAGATACACACATACAGCCTTGCTACCAAGCGGAACAAGTGTTGCTTCTTGGAAAGCTTGCACTTTCCTTCTTGAAGTGTTGTTGGTCACACAATTCAACCCAAACTTGTAATCAACAATGTACAAATATTGTGTCAATGACAATAATGTCAACTGAATATATAACATACCGGTCGGATATAGAGACGAGTTTAAGATTAATACTCATATAGATTAGCGGATGATTTGAATGGACTCATTTTGCCTGTCACTATTTACAATTAATCATAAGCTTGAAAGTTGTAGCGCCGTGTATGAGTCGGTTCATTTAGTACCAACAATGTTAAATATTGAAGGTTTTAATTAATTTAAAACCCCCTTCTTTGGAAGCAAATCGCGTTTATAAAGTTATATAACGTAATTTTGGCCGTGAATGTTTATCTATATTTATGAATGTAACGTCATTTTGTATTTTATTATTTTATTATCGTACACCTTACAGTTAAGGATATCACAGATTAACGGAGATATAGACATGCGTCAAACTCTTGATCAATGACATCGGAGAATTTGATTCCTGACCGATAATCTACGTCGTTCATTATAATGAGGATTCTGATATGTCCGCTATCACAAGCATTCACACTTGATTGACCAATTTGGTTTGGTGTCCGATATCCAGTCCAACACGGCTGATCGCCTACTGGTAATGAGTAAAATTCCACCTATACGGAGAGATAGCCTGGGGACAGCTCTAGAAGGCATCACCATGTTGTCATGTATATATAAATATATATAAGAGAGAGATATATATATATATTTATAGAGAGAGATATATAGAGAGAGATATAGAGAGAGATATACACATATACATAAGAGAGATATATACAGAGAGGGATATTTATATATCAATATATAAATATTTATCATATACAATTATATAGAGATATAGGATATATATACTTATATATATGTATAATTATAGACTCTATATCATTTATATAGAGAGATCTCTGATATATCCCTCTAGAGATCTCTCCCTCTCTCTATATATAGAGAGATATCTGTATATCTGTGTGTCCCTCTCTCTCTCTGATATCTTTCGCTAGATATCCCTCTCTCTCTCCCTCTCCCTCTCATATCTATCTCTCTCCCTCCCTCTATCTCTCTCCTCCTCTCTCTCTCTCTCTCTCTCTCTCTCCTCTCTGTCTCTCTCTCTCTGTTTCTCTATATATATCTATAGATCTATCTCTCTCTCTCTCTCTCTCCTCTATCTCTCTCTCTCTCTATATCTATATCTATATCTCTATCTCTCTCTATATATATCTCTATATCTCTATATATATATATATATATATATATATATCCATTTTCGGAAATTGTACGACGACAACTGTCAGTATGCAGTCATTCCACATGAACAACTGGCAATATTTCTTGATTTTATCCGTTAGTGATTAAGCTCGCCATTCAATTGATATATCAAATCACTAAGTACAAGAGCATATGCAAATATTTAATTGAAAGGACCAAATATGACACGAACGGGAATACTTCCACTGCATGCTCCTTACAAAGATGCATGGCGGCGACTTGATAATGCTAGGAATAGTCTCCCTTATGTTGATGAAGGTAATCGTTCAAGCAATTTTCTGCTCCAAATATGGTACCTGATTGTCTAGGGCTTTTAGTCCCAAACCAATCTCGGAGCTCATTATTTACGTTCACAAATAGCGGACATCAATCTTTTTTTCTTACCCATCCAATATATGTCTCTTGATTTGTTTGACCTTTATAATCGTCCGTGTTGGGCACACCATATGCGGTCGCTGTGTGCATTTATTTCGTTACATAAATAATACGATGTTTTACCTTTATCAAGTGTCATGTGCATTTGTTTCACCACTCCATGCAAACGCAGATGTAGCCAGGACTCGGATCAAGGATTAATTTATTTCCATGGTATCATAATCTCTCCTATACAAGAGACTTGTCAAATGGCGAACAGTGGTACCATCGATCGCATATCAATATCGGATTATCTGTGCAGACCGAACCGTACGTGGTGATGCCAGTTAATGTATTGCATAAAATAGAACTTTTTTCGGTGATTAACTCCTCGGCTTAAATAACAATATAAATTGACGATAGAGCCAAATAATTAATAAGTGCAGTTTTTTTTATTTCAGTGAGCGTAGGATTTCTACGTTGGATAGGCAGTTTTTTTTTTATTTCCGTGAGCGTAGGATTTCTCCGTTGGATAGGCAGTTTTTTTTTATTTCCGTGAGCGTAGGATTTCTCTGTTGGATAGGCTACGAAACAATCGCGGATTAATTTACATTTCTTCTAAGAGTTTCATATATGCTTTATTGAACAGTGGCGTTAATCGTTAAACAAAGTCATTAAACATGGATTTATTAGTAATGGCTACGTCGTTATATATTTCATAATCATGTCAGCAACGCTTAGAGTGCATTAAGATATATTCCAATCCATTTTTTGGTACATGATCAAATGCATCCACACATTGACGCGCATATGTTTGAAAAACAATGATATAATGTGGTTTCAACGAAACAGTATTGACAGTTATGCATCACAAGCAACGGTAACAACGAAAAATACCGCCACATTTACGCTCAAATTTACTATATCGCACTTTAACAAATAGTTTAATAACGGTCAAATATGTCTGCTACCGTATATCGATTATATTACTACCGAACAGCTGATAGTTATACCTCGAGGGCCTAACATGCAACCTACGGCGGGTCGGTGTCTTGTACTGGTAATACTACTTGGAATATTTTGAATAAAGATGGGACGTGGTCGCCTCGACAATTCAGAAGACTCCATATCCTTAAAAGATGCCGAGCCCCGAGACTTTTGATCAAAAGCACCTTGTGCATCTTTGGATTTCATGGTAGTGTCACCTGATGACGGGCGTGTGTCACTCATTTTCATACTCAACATACTGCTAGTCGAAGCGAACCCTAATAGAAAACTCGAGATGGTAAAATAATAATACCCGCCTGTCCGTTTGGTGAAGTACACTTCATAATACATTTGTTCGTAATTATTGAAATATCAACAGTCGAACGTCAAAAAATATTTTGACATTCGATTGGCCAATTAAGACTTCTAGATGATTTACTGGAGTATGACTTTGCGTCATGCAGCCCTGCATTTTATTTGTTCTGCATTCTGCTCGCAACATATATATATATACACATATGTATATATATGTATATATATATTATATATTAGATATATATATATATATATATATATATATATATATATATATAAATATATATATATATTTATGTATATATATGCATAATCATCAACATATTAATATCTAAATCATCGTATATACATAGATAATTATAATTATTAAATATATATACATATATACATATATATATACATATATATATATGCATATATATGTATATATATAAATATAAATATTTGTATATATATTTATTTAGATATATATATGTTTTTATATATATACATATATATTATATATATACATCGATATATAATATATCTATATATAAAGTATATATATATATATATATATATATATGTATGTATATATATATCTCTCTCTATATATCTATATATATATATATATATATATATATATATATCTATATATATATATATATATATATATATATATACTATATATATATATATGTATATATATAACCTTGCAATAAAAACCGACGGGGACTGTGTCGTATGTGTTGTATGGTTAGGTAATTTGTCAATAAGATAATATTTATAACTAATTTTTTTATTGCGCTTTTAGTTACCAGCCGTCCTCACTTTTGTTCCAATCAGTCCACACGGATGTAACGACCGGCTACTTGACCTTCTCGTTCTCATTCCATGATGTACCTTCAAATATATACAAGCCGCCATTCTACAAATATTGCTTCGATCATGTTATGCGCGGCATATATTTATCTGCTGGCGACGTATTTTTTGAAAAAGTCGTATGTCTTGGGCATCGGCAAGAATAATTATATGATGGGATCTACAGGATTGGTTAATATTGAGTGAGGTGATTTGCTTGATCAACATCTGCAAATAATGTGTTATTGCAGCATCAATAATTGGTACAACGATCTCAAATGTATCATTTGCCTAACGCGTTTAGAGTTTGGCATCATTATAAAGATTGAACAATCAGGATGATTTTGTCCTTAGGGCTTCATGTTTCTAATATAGTAATCCGAGGGGCCTTGTTTACTTCCAGCGAAGAATTTTTTCCTACAACATTTTTTGGTTTAGATTATTTCATTTAGTGTCACTTTAAATATCCGTAGTCATGAAACCGGCACAGACGCATTCTCGCGAGAAGAGGACGGAACGCTGAAGGTCGTGGGGGAATATAAGTGTGAGCGACCATATTTCAATTTCCAGTCACGAACACTTCCCCGTCGCATTCTACAGCACCAACAGGAAGCCAGTAATAAGGAGGGCACCCAATTGTACAATATCTGATCAAAGATCCAGGGCACGTACCATCTCGTCGGATGTTACTAACCATGCATTAACCCATCCAATATATATTTACGTGCGGTTAAAGTGGATTCGTATATGCTGATGTCTTTCTTCGTCTGTACCATCAATACATAACCCACATTTTTCCCCCCAATAAAGTCATGGTAACGCTTTACAATGACATACGTGTACGGAATGTGAGCAGCTTTGCCCCTGTGCATTTATTAAGCGCTTTAAATGCATCTGTACCGTACAATTTAACAACGAACATCAAAGGAGATGCAGAGTGGCTCGTCATAATTACACGCACGATGTTCCTTCAAAATCATTATCCTGATCCTTACATAGCGATTATTCTACGTGTCGTTTCTGACTAAGACGCCATATATTTGCATATTTCTGCACATAATGATCCAATGTTGTCCAATTATGATCCCTTGATATGGAGAGCTGAATACAATAGCTGCAGGAACATCCTGATGCTTTATTTGGGACGCAATGGGTTGGGTAACACATTCTTGAGTGCATCCGTGATATTTTGAGTTACCCAACGACATGACCACCGTAACAGTTCACAAGCCGTGACATTAGGAACACTTTTAATGACAATGACAACTTGTAACAACTACAAAAAAGGGTTGACTAATGATTAAAAGAAAGGGCAGTGATCGACTGGTTCTGCCTTAGAAATGCCAGTAAAGCGCAACTGATGTTGTGCATTTTGTATTCGGTTCACAGATCGCACTGTTCCATGATCCCCTGATGACTTGGACCTATTAAAGCATTGACGTTTTTTTAGCCTAACATTTGCAGAAAGCCGGCTATCAAATTTTACCGGTTACAGCATACAATGCATAAACTATGCATTGGTGTTGGTAGTCTTTAGTCCATGGACGCTTACTTGGTGCAGGAAGTTAATTTTGTTACTAACGTAAATGTAGCGTAGAAAAGTTTTAACCTCTATGGCATTATAATTTACCCATGTTGTGCGCTGATCAGGCACCAGATGGTTCCCCAACGTTTCTACTGCTGACATGTAATTAAAAAGAACTGTATCTACAAACAAGACATGACCTAGACCCTTAACTGGTTATCACGAGACTTATTGAAGTAGAGACGAAATGTGCAAGGAAGGGGGATGCGATTGATCTACGAGGCAAGGAAACTTTACGTACTTTATCATTGTGCTCTCAGACGCTTTTATAGCCGAGCTAGTATTGTTCATTGGCAATACATTGACGTTCTGTTCAGGGAAATCTTTACTTTCTTTTCGTCCGAGACCTGGGTTTGCCATTTCTATCTTTTTTAAAATTGTTTCAAACACGCGGTTTGTCGTTGTCTTTGCTAATATGGGCTTTTAAAAATCTGTGCTCCTCTTTTTGTACCAGGGCAAATCAAAGATGTCTTTATTTATAGTCCTAGCTCCTCTGAACTTAACCAACCCCACGTGTAAATACTGCCAACGTCGCCTTTCATACACGTGCCATTTGCGACAAATGCCAGTTGTGAAATGTTTCTAAGCGTTTACAGAAAAACTTTTTTAAAGCTTAAATTAAATGATTTACTTGTTCTTAATATGTGCTTGAGTCAATTTTATCTGTTAAACATAAAGAAGCATAAATGGAAAAAAAGCTGTCTTTTAGATAAAAGACTACATAACTAGTTCGTTTAACTACTAATGCATACATAATATATTCCGCGTCACTATTTTATGAGTGTATCGATAGGAAGCACTTTAAGCACGCTGCGATTCTGCATAAAAACGATTTGATGGAAATAATAATTATTATACTGGTAAGTCATGTTCTTCTTACATAAGCAGCATATTATTCCGAACTAGCAGAACAACTTCGAGTTGTTGCGACTTAACAGATAATATACGCCGATATATATATATCTATATATATATATATATATATATATATATATATATATATATATATATATATATATATATATATATATATATGTATATATATATGTATATATATATATATATATATATATATATATATATATATATATATATCTATATATATGTATTTATATATATATATATATATATATATTGAGAGAGAGAGAGAGAGAGAGAGAGAGAGAGAGAGAGAGAGAGAGAGAGTCATAAATATACAATAGACAAATTGCTTATTTATCTTGTAGAGCCGTGAATTATTTATGGGCCCTTAAATTTATTGTCGCGCAAAGATAATGAGAATTTCTGCATCTAGGCTTCCTCAATTATGAGGGAAATGTGATTTGGTTGCAGAATAACCACAACTTGTTGATCATTGCAGATAACCATGTGTGTGGGTCATTTCAATCTACACAAGTGAGCATCTTTGGAAAGCTATCCATTTCAGATGAATAATTGGAACACTTGATACCTTGTATGCTCAATTCATTTAATTGTTGACTTGAAACTTTACACTGTAAGTCATTATGTTCTATCCAGGCGTCGCCTAACATTCTGTTGCGGTATATTGAGCAATTCATTTAATTGTTGACTTGAAATTTTACACTGTAGGTCATTATGTTCGATCAATTCGTCTGCCTATCATCCTGTTGTTGTACTGGATGTATTGGGCTATAAATCGTTTTAAACGTGCCACAACCAGACATACAAACTCATTAATTTACTGTTATATCTTAGTGCAATTTCCAATAACACCCACAGAACAATCATTTGAACACAATAGAAGAAGATAACATGTGCGAACGGTATGTACCATCTTTCCGGAGATAGGCCCCCATATATATATATATATATATATATATCATTTAAATCATTACATGATAACGATACTTACACGTAACACAAAATCATAATAGGCGCGTGTTGATTTATGTACTCAGCAACATTGGTCTCCATCGATTTTAATAGTTAGTGAAGCGCGGTTGTTAAAAACCTTGCAAAATGGCCATGCTGAATATGCTTTTAGTGCTTCATTTATCTTTTGCTACGTATGCGAGGTCCGGCAATCGGCTCCTTTCTGTTTTGAAGATATTGTTATTTGCGTCGTGCATAGTAATCAATGTGAATAATATGGTCGTCAGTGTTTAAGGATATAATGACGCGTTTGTCAAGTTTTATCATGACGTGTGCCAGGCGTTCGGCGGCTTACCGCATATTGTTACCTACAATTAGATGCATTTATTGGTTGGCATAACCATAAAAAATTGTGCAGCGCCAGCAATCAGCCTAGGTGCATACAAAATTCATTACCCTAGGAACTATGAGGGTCTCATGTATTATATTTGATCGGTGCCTCGGATGCTCTCTGGAGCATAATCTGCCTTACAGGCAATCAATTGGTTTGATGCTACCTATAAGCATATATCCCTCAACATCTTATAATCAATGGTACCTTGAATCATTAATTTCCTCTATGGATGTTCGCCATTACTTCTTGTCCTCAAGGTGAAATAGCCTATATAAGTTTATGTAATCCGGCCATAATAATCCTTTATCTTACCAATCATTAAATAATCGTCGTTGATTGACAACTAGGGATAATCATTTAGAAATACGCTTAATGATGGAGGGTTTTGAATTAGCAGTAATCATTACGCAACAAAACCTAAGCATAAAAAACTATATTATAGGCAAGCATAAGGTCTTGAAGTACAAAAGACGCAATATAACGCGTTTTGTACATTGTTGACTGTTGGTTTGCAAATGATCACCAATAATTATCAGGTATGTGCTCTGTGAATTTGCGTCAATAGTTTATATCAATCTTATATCTATGCTGTCGTGGCCGAACGCGTGTGAACTTATCTCGTCGTCATTTGCTCAAACCATGAATTTTCTCCGATCATTGATGTACGATAGAGCTCTTGAAGGCTAGATCTATCTACAGTAAGGTCTTACCTATACATCATTCATGCATAAAGATGAAATAAGAGAGCGCATTGGCGCACGTACTAGCGAATACGTGCGCGCGTGAACGGTGTTTCTTAACATTTATGGGTATGGCTGATGGGTTTTTAATGATGTTTACTTCGCAATAGTTCGTTGAACAATGAATCTAATATAATGCCGGATGATTGTTGAAAGTGACTTCATGGCTATTAAAATTGGTGCAAATGATGCGCATGGACTGTTCCTCTGCGTAACTACCGAGTAAGGTTTTGTCAACATGTTTTCATTACAGGTCATTCGGGTTCATCAAATTAAATTGCACGAGACGAACGCTTGAGCAGAGATCAAAGAAACTGCAATGCGCCTAAAACCTTGTGTTCAAGACATACTTGTTACTGTACACTGTGTAATTAGATTCGATTAACATTAATTGAGGATAACATGAACGCGTTCTGATGTGTAAGTCCGATTCTGAACACGAACAAGTTAAGACAGTTGACCGGTTCCAATTATGAATCACTATGATACACATAGAATAAAGTTAAGTAATAAATTGGTATTTAGTGTCAGTAACTCATGGCGCTACAGATTACCGTGGGTGATGTAAAAAACCACACATGGCTCCTATGTGTATTACGTAATTGATGAATTGGAGTTCCTTTTTACTCAAAAGTCGAGTTATCGGACAATTCATGAGTCTCGTTGTGTTCATAGCATATTGTAAATCCCGTTTATGCCGCAGTAAAAGTTTGCTGGCTGTGTCTGCTCGTTACCAGAACGGTTGGCACGTTGATCAGTTCAATGTTCAAGCGAGGATAAATAGGCTCGTGGGGCATCAAGTTTGATAACGTTCTGCTAACATTCTATACGATTATTGATCACTGTATATCATGCTTGTTGAACCCTGGTCGTATCGTTTGATGCTTGCTACAGACATCGACGCACACTAATGGTTCGTAGGCTTAAAGGCCCAGTTACACGGGGCTCCATGTTAACTCCTACCCTAATAGGTCTTTAAGTTACTCCAGCTAAATTGACCTACATGTCAACGAAACGACATAAATGGTTACAAGAGGTACCTGACTTGCAGGAAAATATTTATCGCTCATATCAACAAGTGGCATGTTCATTCGATTTAATGCTGTTATGTTGCTCATTTTGACGAAAGCGGTCGCCTCATTGTTGGACGGGATATCAAAGCTTTATTCTTATGATGTTGTGAAATATCATGAATAAATGTAGCGTAGTTCACCTTACGCCGTTTATCGTGCAGCATATCCAACTGTTGTCCGAATGCCATGACCTCCGAGCAAGGCCACATTTTTGAGAAAGCAGTTCCTCAATAACTTTTAGCAACGATACCTCAACATGGCTGGTCGAAAACGATGCATCAATGCCTTGGTTGTAAATAATCGATTTTTACTACCAACTGTTGGGTATATAAATATATATATATTTATATATGTAAATATATCCGACTGGATTCAATTATGCAAACGCTACTTCCGGTAATTAGTTTCAACTCACTTATACTGGCTGCATTGAATTAACGGACAAATATTATTTGCACATACTTAACATTCGGGAACTATCACGAAAAGCCCCAATTAGTCCGGGTATTGTATTGGACTTGACAATAGCGAGGATGTTAGCTTCAAGTGTGAACTAAGGTGTGATGGGCAATAACAAAGGACGACAGGGTAATATTGACGGTGATCACAGTGAATGTCAATTCTCCGATTACCTTATATAAGTTGATTGTATTTTCAGCAACTGCTTTCCCGTCGAGCTAAAACTATCATAATGCTGCGTTCGTACTTGCAGTGTATTTTGAATGAGATCCTAATTGGCTGGAAAATGAATTGTCAAAGAACTCATTTCATGAAAAGCGACCATCGGTAATAATTGATTGCTAGATCATGTATTGTTCCATAACATCTTGGCCATTTGAGCAGATATGACACAGACAGTCCGATTGCATGAGTAACAATGTTATGAACAAAGCAACTGGGTATACTCATGGTGTGGACGGTATGTTCGTGTACAACTGAGCCTACCACGCTAGGAGGTATTTTTGAAGAGAAGCATTCAGTTCTTACCTTTATCTCATAACCCCATAAAATGATGCTGATCGGACTGTTGACACTCTTATCCAATATTCCAGCAATAAATGAGGTCCGCAAGGAAGGTTAATTTTAAAAACTGTCCATGTAGTACGAGCGTCAAAAAACATCGATAATAGAGATGCATTACAATAATATATATTTTTATTTGCGTTCAGTTAATAAACTCGGTTTTTCGAACTCAACTGTGATCCTAAATGAACGCTATAATTTCTGGCATCATAGAATTATTGCAACAACATTGATTACAGAGATGTAAACAATATTTAAAAACAGCTGATCTTTGTTAATTAACACTTGCTTTGTTGATGACATAGAGGCTCACCATCCAAATAATAAAAGTATTGTCAAACATTATGTTATCCATTCGTGATTTCACTGTTGGCAAAGTCTGTCTGACAATGAATAGGATCTGAACAATCTTTTATATTAACTTTATGTATCTATCTTGCACACATGTTTGCAATGTTATTGACAAAGTAAAACGCATCGCTTGTTGGGAATTTAATCAACAGTTTCACTGATTTTTCTGAGAGCAGGCGTGATTTCCAACCGAAGCTAAGCTAAACGTCCCGATAAGGGGTTGGCTTCATCGTTCGTCTATTCCAGCATAGACGGGATTCATTGTACAATATGCCATGAAAACAGTAAGGCCTACGAGACAGCGTACCGCGAATTGTCCAATAACTCGACTTGTCGAGAGGCATTTGCGAAAAAGGGAACTTCAATCCATCAATTAAATAATACACATGGAGGCCATTTGTGGTTCTTACTGCACCCAAGGTAATATGTAGCGCCAGGAGTTAGTTACACTAATTGTCAATTTATTCCTTAACTTTATGCAACCAATATGCATCAAGGTGATTTATAAGTGGAACCGGTCAGCTGTCTCGGTCGGTTCGTGTAGAGAATATACGTGATACGTGATTAATATTGATCAAATGTGATTTCACAGCCTACAACTAGTATGTCCTGAACACACGTTTATGGGGAATGCCAGTTACTTTGATCTCTGCTGCAGCTTACATGAAATGTCATTTAATTCGATGAACCCATATGACCTGTAAGAAAATTAGGTTGAACAATATATGAACGCACTATCGGCTTCCGTTTGTTAGTGCTACGCATTGAACAGGAGAGATAAGAACCGAAAATTGTTAACATTGTCGGACTACTGCTGATTGTAGAGATAGTGTATAATGTTACTTAGATTAAAACAACAAATGTTATATTCAACGTAAACTTACTAAGATAATATAATGACGAGAGCGTCTCAAATAGTTTGTAAAATAATTCCATATAATATCCTTGAGCATTAAGGGTTGAAGATTGCAACGCAGTGCCATTACCAAAATATAACCAGGTAATTATGCAGAAGAACAGTCAGTGCCTATAATTTCCACCAATTTTGATTGCCATGTAATCAATTTCACCAATTATTAGGTATCATATTTAAATGATTGTTTAATGAACTATTGTGGAGTAAAAAGCATAAAACATCCATCTGAAAAAGACTCATTAATATTTCGAAAAAAAGTCGTTGCACACATTCACGCGTGTCCAAATACGCACGCTCGGACGTCAATAAATGTATGCATTGTTGATGTATATGTGAGCCACTACTCTCGATAGTTGTAGCCTTTAGGAGCTTCATTGGCTTCAATTAATGATTTATAGCTAAAATATCTAGCAAAAATGGATGAAGCATATGACGAAGAGATTAGTTCCACCACCGCGTTTTGTCACGACATCATGAACAATTGACTAACATAGCATATTGATGCAAATTCGGAAAGCTCAGATCGGATTATCATTCGACATCAGTTGATAACCAACAATCAACAAATATGTACAAAATGTGTTTACTGTTTGTTACGTCCATTTATACCTACTGCTCGACTGTAGTAGCTTTTTCTCGTCGCTGTTGTTGCCTAATTTTCGCTGCTTATTTGAAACCCTCTGTAATTAAACGTGGTTTTATATTATTATACAGCAGTTTTCAATCAGCGACGATTATTCAATGCTTGGTCGGAATATTATGGCCGGGTTATATTAACCTATATATGCTATTTAAACTTGAGGATAAGAAGGAATGACGGGCATTTTGTAGAGGACAAGGGCAGCGAGCAAAATCCATTTTAGGCAGGTAATGCACAAGGAAGCATCCGATGCATCAATCAAATATAATACATGAGTCCCTCAGCGTCTATCGACCACTACCTTCCGATTTATTGACTACGTGCGATGCTATTGGAGGTACATTTTACAATCTAAATTATATATATTTTAGCACAATCATGATATCCTTCACCGTCGAGATATCACCTCATTATTGAGAGTGGCGTAAAACAGGCATTATTATATCCTCTGAAGAGGCGGTTATTTAAGTTAATGCGATTACACGCCCTCTCAATAAATTGTGCACATGTTAAACGAGCAGCCACTGGTAATTCTATCCCCTGGGTTTAGAAGAGCGACCAGAGTGCAATTTTAATGCACATACGGAGAAACATATGATTATTAGCATGCGATGGCGTATACCACGTACTTGATCAACTGCTTTGTCCTGTGCATAGCGATGCAAATCAATATATAACAAACACCAATTGTATGGATAACATGACAGCAACGCATGCTTGAAACAATCATAACGAGGATGGGAATGGCAAAACCATGCATCTGACAAAGATCCATGAATATAACGACACTGTAATGCCAGGGAACAATACTAGCTCGGCTATAAAAGCGTCTGAGAGCACAATGCAAAAGTGCGTAGAGTTTCCTTACCTAGTACATCAATCACTGTCCCCTTCCTTGCTCATTTTGTCTCTGCATCAATATGTCTCGTGATAACCCGGTTAAGGTCTAGGACTAGTCTCGTTTATATATTCAGTTCTAGGACTACCTGTCTCGTTTATACCCTCGTCTGTCTGAGTTCTTACGAACTGCGAGTTATGCGTTGCAGCAGCAGCTGAAAGTTATCATGTTGAACTCAACCTCGTCTGTCTGACATCATTTCACAACGGCTCATTGTGTGATGCGAGTTGGATGCGTTGCAATAAATCATGACTGAACACAAGTTATCATATCGCTTTAACCTCAACCTTCTGTACAAAATTAGCTCGAACTAAAGGTAGTTGACGACATATTTCGATTAATTGTCTCACAGAATGTGTGAGCTTTCATGAATCCTCTGGTCAGAGAACTAAAACGGACCTGGATATATACTCCATACAATAAATGGTGAAATAACGTGGCATCCATTTTGAACACACGAATCTATATCAGATATCGCTATAATATCATGCCTCACACAAAGGTGAGTCAATCTTCAACTACACTATATTTTTCCTCAACCTTCTAAGATCACAAAATTAGCTCGAAATGATGTCAGTCCGATTTCATAAGCTGACGTCACAGACTGTGTGACCACCATGATATCCGTTTAGGACCATCATTCGCGACCTGATCATAATGTTAAGATCATGACGTATAGACAGCACGTGGCATCCAATTAATTTTGGCAAGCAAATTGGACGAATTCTTTTTTTCCCTGGATTTCATTTTATTACAGAGACTCATTAGATTTCACCAATGCCTCACACAAAGGTGAGTCAACTAGGCTATTTGAAACATTTGAAAAACACTAGATATCTTATCACACTATTATTTTCCTTGGTTTCTAACCATTTTACAGCTGATTTTAAGAATTTGAGAAATAACGGGGTGCATATGCATGACATCGGCGTGTTTACTTATTGCATATATGATATATAACAGTGCAATATATTGGCGGATATGGTTGTAATTTTAGTGAAATTCGAGGTGATTATGATGCCAGAATGGTGAATGTACATGCATACTAGGTACTATTTTGGCCTAGCCTGCAAGCACCACAAATCAGTACGCCCTGCTGTGTTCTTACACGTTCCAGGGGCTTGCAAATCGTCGTCACAATACTGTACTTACTGGCCGCAATACAACCCACAAGGGAAAGTAAATAAAACGATCGCATCGAAAGAAGTAGCAACCATTATTATTAGGTGATATATATGTACATGCTTTTCTGCCTTCATTGTGTCTATGTGGTGTTGACAACTGTATACACTGGCAGTTGACATTGACAACCACATCTCCTTCCCAATCGCGATTGATCCCTAATGAATTGTGCATAACGCCAAATGTTTGGTACATTCCATATGCTTATTGGTTAACGGTATACGCAATTAAACAGCATGTTGGCAGAGGTGCAAACAGTTGCTCGCTCAAATTAGCAGGTCAAAATCATACACCGATGACCTATACGCTTATGTTTTCGATCCAATCATTTTGTATTGGTGATGAGTAGTGTAAAATATGGTCCATATGCCATACGGCAATCGTTAATGTGTGCACAAAAGGTGTGTGCGCAACCGTATGCGTTTACTTTATTGGGTCCTATATAATGCAATAAAGCTCAATGCAACGTTGCACAGCAAATGTTTTGATGTTAGTATTCGCATTTTGTGAATACACGTTACGTTTTTCGGTCAAGACCGCCACGCAAACAAACGTCTTAATAGTGCAAACTCAAACAGCAGGAAAAGGTTTTAGCTCAAATCTATGAAGTAACGAATGTTTTTCATTTTATATTTGCAAATGTTCTGTGCATTTGTTACAAATATTGCCGAGCTTTATTGTACAAACGTGTGACTGGGTAGGTATTCACAATTGTGATATAATAGAGTATGCGAGTGTCCCTAAAACTCATAAATATATCTTTAGAGATAACAGCGCCAATAACCAGAAGGATTATGAATCAGTTTATATGCAATGCCTATTGAAGGAAAACAATATAATTAAGATAAAAGTAATGGATGATCCTCTTAACAAGTATCTGACTATCGTCCGTTTGCGATAGATAGCATCGGTAACCTACCAAGCAACTGCTTATCACTCATGTGTCTTTGCGTGTGACCTTACAAATTGCATTCTGGTCGGCCGCGGTGGGCAAATGTATCAGGCATTAACGGATACGCGCATTTGGATCGGCATAATTTAGTGCCATGAATGTTGTTCAAGGAATACAAAATAGTGTCGAAAATCTATACGTTTGCAAATATATGTTGGTACTGCTGATAGGCGTGAGCTTGTAACCATACCTTGTCATGAGTTGATATAGAAGATTTCGAATTGATATCTAGTGAGTGTATTGTATAAAGTATCGATCATTTTGCATAGTAAAAATGAAACCTTAAATGCAAAATATTTTGTAATGTCTTGCCTGGCAATTGGCAGGGTTTGTAATGCGCAGATGAAGGATGCGTATAACTCGTAAGGTGGAACGAATATATCCTCAACTTCAGTATAGATCCGCTCCATTTGATAATTTGACAAGCGCCTTGTAATCTTTAAAATAAACGCAATCTTCAAGATGTTTCTGCTTGCGTTTTTGCAACCCTTGCTAGATTAAGAGTTACCGTTACACAAGGTAAATGTTAAACTACTATCGATCTATTATGTTTCCAAAGCATTACGTAATCCTGCTTCCAATGCTAGAGTGTAAGTCCATTTATAGTATAATAACTGACATAACGCAACGACGCCGCACCCACATTGTTGCCCCAACATCATTGTATCATTAATAGCACGGTGCACCATACATGTGTACTATACCTACCTGATGCCAACACGTATGCTAAATGTTTCCCCTAGAGTTTGCGGTCAGCAGTACCAAGTAGGCCCAGTTGTTGTCAGGTAGAATCACTGTGATTTGATATCAATTGCATAAACGAATATGTTGCGAGTGACAATATTTATTGCTAGTTTTACACATAAAGTTGTTGGAAAGTGACAATTCAGTCAGCATTAAGCCAGGTACCAGAAATTGTAGCACAAACGTAACTTTGCTTCAACACTGCTTAATCACGGCAGAGATACAGATATTTAATATAAGTGATAACGATTGACGCAGCATAAAGAGAAGATCAATCATCTGTTTTGAAAAGTTCTGCCTTTTATTTTATTCAGCAATCTCATTGAGATGACAGGATGTCTTTCTGATGATGCGGATGTAAATGCGGTCAACTTTCGTTGTGTATTGTTCAGCCTACATCTAATGATTATTTGTTAACTTGTCAAAGTGATATGCCAAGTTATTTAATGCCCTTAAATTTCGAGGAATACTAACGTCAATTATTGCATTGCTATGAATCAAAGTCCCACGAATTCACATTCCTTGTCTTGCCCTTTTGCAATTAGAATCGCAGTTAGGCATCGACTACCATTGAAAGTTACCTCTAGTGCAGCTAGGTATCAATAAACAGTTCGGTAGTTGAGGAGGATAAATGTTACGCTGTAACATGGGACAGTCTGAATGTAACGAAAGTAACTTGACGGCTGATTCTACCAATGAGCGCTTTCTCGAGATTGGCAATGCTTTTAACAATGTACTTCGCTCTTGGTATATTTTTAATTTGTGACAACACCTAAACAATCTCCACAAAGACAAAGAGATTTACTCGCGACTTTGCTCGAGTTATATGGTTTTGCTCGACCAAACGCTATAATGAATGAACCCAACAAAACCAATCTCTCCATAGTCTACAATAAGCAAAGTAAGTATAAGGTATCTCCTATTTCTTTACAAATTAAGTGGCAGGAACCATGTATGCAGCTTTGCAAGCTTGTGTCTATATACTCTTTTGCCGATCGAATAGAATCATTATTACTTAGAGTTGAATATGATTCTTCTCAAGCGTTGCCATCCTTGCGGTTTACTCTTGTTTCAGCAATTTCTGATCGAAAGGTGCATAAAAGCAAAAACGCCACCCCTAACTGACAATCGGTTACAATCAACTAACAATTGGTTTCCAATAAGATTCAATGAATACTAAGTCAGCAAAAAACTAACCGATTTGATAACAGATTCAGATGTACTATGCTATAATACTGAGTGCGCGTTCCGAGTTAGCTAATGCTGGCAGTGTTACGCTTGAAACTAACATTAAAAGGGTCGTTGGCGGCTAATTAATGTCACTCATATATGGGAAAGGTTGTAAAGCATGAGCTCTTTAGTGTGAACACGTATCGAACGAAGCGAGGCATATATGTATAGGGCTTTTAATTACGCTAACTACTTACAGCAGACAAATAACAAAATACTAACACATGCATAGATCACCATGTGCTAGTTCCGGTAAGCATAAGCATTACCATCTTTGTAATGCCACTAAACAGCCATGGTGCATATTGCATTCAATAACCTATGGAGTATGAGGGTCTCATGTATCCTATTGGATTGATGCATCGAATGCTCCCTGGAACATCATCTGCTTTATAGGCATTCGATAGACTCGATACTACCTATAAGCATATACTTCGAAACCTCGCATAATCCATTGTATAAGGAATCATTCATTTTCTCTTGGGATCATATAGATTATTGCATAATGCCTTTGCTTTTGTCAAAATGCCCACTAGTTGTTTGTTATCCTACACAATGAACCCTATAGGTCGTTCTTGTTTATAACAACGAATAATAACCTAGTGTATCGTTTTAAGAGGAAACATATATTTGCAACAAGAGCGACGTATAAGTTACCAAAATAAAGCAAAATAGTTGGTGTAAAATGACATAGGAAACAGTCAAACACGTTTGATCGTTGACATTGACGACTGTGTGTAATGACTGCAGTTGCTTGTTATACTGTATTTATGAGCCTGGCTGAAATGCATGCAACGCAATAGTTCATCAAACAATCATCAAGTTAAAATTCTAGACAATTGTTGTAAATGACAACACAACGATTACAATTTGTATAATTTATACGCATTGACTGTTCTTCTGTATTATTACTTTCTTAAATTTGGCCCATGTTGACTCCTGCACATTGAACATTTAATAACGTTTCTGTCACAGTGCGCATGTTTCACTTTGTGGTCATTTTCAGCTCTAGGAACTTTTGAATATCATGTTGATTTATTGTATAGCTGGGAAGTATTTGATATTTGAGTATCGCCTGTTAAAGTGTGCAAATTATCCGCTGCCTAAAGAAGCAACGACAAACCGTTTGAACAGGGCCTCAAAACCTCAATAAGTTTAATCAACAGACATTGTGGGCGGTTTAGTTGTCATTATATTATATTATAAGTTTTATTGGATAGCTAACATTTGGTGTTCTAAATACCATTTAAATAAAACAGTATTCAATTAATTGGAAATAATGACTTAGAGAGGCAGTTTTAATACAATATCGCTGCAAACAGTGGAATTCAATCACTGTTAGCTAAATTATATACTTAGCTTTCGGCTACAATGCTCAGCATTTACAAGCCGAAGCCGATAGTGTATTCACATGTCATTCAATATATGTTCTGTTACAGTTCATTTCGATCGATCAAAGTAAATGGCATTTCATATATGCTTCTATGCTATGCTTGACCAAAGATTAATGGTACTGCCATTCGTCTAAAGCCTGCTGTTTAGGACATATTTGTTATTGTAGACCATGAACACATTGTGAGTCGATGAAACTTGTGCGTAGATGCTCTGTTGTCAGGTATTCTACCACCACATTCATAGCGGATTAGCAGCAAATCTAGCATGCAGTGACGAATTCCTGATTGGCATGTCATATTGATTTCCAGCGCCTCTTTAAGGACAAGCATCAAACACTTTTCTGCTATTAAGTATCTGAATCAAATTCAAACATCAATAATCTCGGATCTAATATACAAGAGCGAACATTGATGTCTGATTCTGGACACAAACCCTGTCAAGATATTTGACCTTTTCCACTGGCTGCTTTGCAGACAATAGCTGCTGATTGCCTGGTTATGAATCAACTTGATGCATACAAGTTGCCTGAGGTTTAGCGAGAAATTTTCATTTAGAGTCATTAACTCATGGCGCTACATATTACCGTGGGTGCTGCAGACACCACAAAACACCCTATCCCTATTATCTAAGTGATGGTTTAGAGTTCCCTCTTTTCTCAAGGGCCACTTATCGAGAAGAGATACTGGACAATTCGCGGTACAAAGTCTCATATGCCTTATTTATTGTATAAAGTATTGTACCATAAATCCCGTACACGCCATATTAAAAAAATTTGCTAGCCGTACCTGCTAATTAACAATACGGTCGTACCAGCAAGGATTCATAGGCTGATCCTTCTAGGCCATCCGGTTTTACTATGGTCTACTATCCATCAATACATTAAATGTTTACGCAGATGATGTTAAATCAATGATCGTATTGAACGTTAAATGCGTGTCACAGACATCGACGGACACTAACGGTTTTTTGACTTGGGGGGTTTAATCGGTCTGCGTGACAAAGCAACCTATTCAAGTAATTTGCTTTATGTTCCCATGGCGATTTTGTCCTACATATAACCGACACAGCTGAATAGAAATTTATGTCTGCCGCTTTGTTTGTACCGTGACTTTGTGCAATAGCATAAATACGAGGGGCACCTAATGCATTTTTGTCAATTTACCCTTTACCGGGCAGCATATCCACCCCTTCTTCGAATGCCATTATGCCTTACTTGGTAAGTAACAGCCCTTCATATATCTCGCTATGCCTCATTTAGGGTTGTACTGTCACATATATTATGGGAACATAGAGTAATGACGAAATCAACCCACTATGGCAAAGCATAATTTAGCTGCTAGTAGTTTTTGTTAGACGCACTGAACAGTCATTGATTATGTTGTTCCCACAAAGCGACGAGTCGAACTATGCTATATTATTGCTATCATAAGTGTATCAGAGATATATAGAAAGTTTGTAGTATAATGTAGGGACCATATGTATTGCCAGACAGACTATGCGAATGTACTTGCAAATAGGTCTGATGCTATTTATAGTGACATTAAGGCATCAGCCACGCTGGGTGCAACTACGTCTAGCTTGTAGGCATCTTGTCCCATCGTTGTTCCCTTCAGTGCATACACAAGAGGTAACTGTTTGGAGGTTTTAAGCATTTAACTTCTCTCCTGTATTCACTGAATCACTTGGCATTGGTTTGGCTTTAAGCTGCTTACCGTTGTAGCCCGTTACTTAAGGTACTGGTATTCTGATCGCAGTGGTAATCCTGCTTTACGTGCTATCAATGTAAATAAGTAACGTTGTATTTTGATATACCTTTGTGTATGCATGACCGAGCCGTGCATGCCATTCATTTAATTACATTTTAAGTGTATGACAGTGCGACTACTGTTTACCTACATGTTACTTCAGTGGCATGTTGTCATATTTTAATTGACCGCTCGCATTTCATTCGGGAGTATCAACCTGCATGTCGTGTTATTGACATGTTGCAAAGGAAATGCCGTTTACATTTATGGAATTAGATGGCTTGTTGCTGTCTTCGCAGGGCAGCAGTTTGTTTCAAGTTTGCGATGACCTTTACATTGGGCAACCGATGCATCATAATGATCCTTGCACTTGTTTTTATACAATATTTCATCGCATGCGTCTTGTAAAGGGCACAATGCGATTTGGGGCCATAAGGTAACCTGATACACACTTACGATATATTTTAGATCCCAGAGAGTTTCCGATTCATTATTTTGACAATATACATTGCGATATCTTCAAATAACTGTCATACCAAGCATAGCGTTCAACATAAGGTGATGGGCACTACAAACCATTGGTCATAATTAACGATAAAATTACGAGGTAAGACATATCCAACGAAGGCTTGAACATTGGCAGCTATCCGCCCAGTCAGCAATACATGTAACCGTATTCGACATACTTTTCTTTTCTTAACATTTATCGTTATTTAAAAGCTTCACAGTATTGAAAATGAAATTGATTCATCGGTAATTGCTCGCTAGTTGTCTGTAGCAGATAGTCTATCTTGTGTAGCGTCTAGCTACATTCTTCTTGCAACGAACAAAACAATCCCCATCCAAGCCGGTTATTGCTGTCGATTTGCTCTTGCTCATATATAATTCTTAGGAACTACTAAGGAAGAAAGGGTAGGCAGAATGTTCATACATTATATTGCCTTTGGGGGTCATAATGTACAATTTGTATCCATCTATATTTATTTTCTTTTGCTGGGACAACAGCGACTGGTTATGAAATGTAACATTTTGTATCATTATAGAGTCTAAGCCCCAAGTGGTCTTGGCCTTGTATAAGCCCTGACAATACCGAGGATGTTGACTTCCAGTGTCGTGCACTAACCAAGGAGGACAAGGTTCATATTGATTGCGGAAGAATCAATTAGAGACATTTTCAATTCTTAAAGAAGCAAAGAGCCACTACAATCCCTGATCCCTTCTCCATATATTGCTTACGTTATCAATACTCTATGCAGTTATGAACTATATAATAACGACCGCAGCATGTGTTTACTCATCAGGTTGCCAATCATTGTCTGATGATGCAAAGTAAGTAGCACTGCGTTTATGAATACGCCGAAGAGCCATGATAACCTTTTCTTGGAATTTCAAATCTACGCAAAAAGATTAGAATGCTATGTCCTGAGCCTTTTGCAATGTAATTACCACATAGAGATAATTGTATATTGTCGCGTCTTTGTCAAGCTGATCTAAATGACGAATGCAGCAACATCTGATATCTTTGGGAAAATTAGCACGCATTATACGTTTGTGGGCCAAGTGACACTTGAAATAACAAGTATGTCATCGAAGACTGTATCACCTGACGGTGGTCAAATTAAATATCGGTTATAAGTACCTTATAATAGCTGATCGTGTTTTCTACAATTAACATCCACCACGCTCAAACTATCATATTACTCCGTTCCTACTTGGCAAGAAAATAAATTGTCAACGAGCACATTGCATGCAAAACGACCATCGGCAATATTTGATTGTTAAGTCATATGTTATGATAACGATTTTCATGAATAATATGCACGACATTATTCTGTAACACTCATGGATATTTGAGTAGGTATTGATGCGTGCTCTAGACGCGGCCAGTGCGATCTTATGAGTAATAATGTTATGGACAAAGCAACTGGATATACCATGGTGTGCTCGGTATATTCCTGTAATACTGAGGCTACCAAGCGGCGGGGTATTTATAAGGAAAAGTATTCAGTCCTAGTCTGTATCTCATAAATGATGTTGATCGGACTAAGTGCAATCTGAGCCAATATTCCAGTATTAAATGAGGTCCGAGAGCGATTACAATGACTCTACTATCATATCAATGTACCTACCGACCGAATAACAGGTGCGGAAACCTACCACTAATTAAAATGAAGGTCAAACGAATTAGTCCTGTATTTGACTCCTAGATGGCTAAGGGACATTCCGCTCCAATCAATGAGATTCACAATTACCATCATGGTTTCAGCCATTATACAGTCCATGAACACACACTATTTGTTGCAATGCATCTACTTAATCTCCTGCAGTTGTATTATATTTAAGCTGTGTGCACATTTGGATATTGCCAGAGAGCAAAAAAGGTGTCAAAGTTGACCCAACACTTACGTTGTGACGGAATGCTTCAGCTTAGGGGGAGATCCGGTTAACTTCAGACAAGTGGTAATATCAGCTTTCGTACTTTTTTCGGGACCTTCCGTTCTATCTCGTGCATGTTGCATTGATAAAAAATATTGTCGTTATTCAAGTGCAAGTGTAATGGGCAAAATGATTGCGAGGAGCCGACTTGTTAGTAAACACAATAATTGACACTACAACAAAAGAATGAAATAATATCTTTAACCTCACTTTCTGCTATCAAGTGATATAGCAACGGAGAGGGACGAACGCTTTGGATATACATAAATGTTATGAGAGCGTTCATATATTACTTAGTTTTTCTTACGAACAACGTTGGCTACGTGTTAACCCTTGTGAAGTGGTTTGCAAGACAAACGTGTGTAACGATGCTAGCTGCTCAACACAGTGATCTTAGTAAAAGCGCTTGTTGATCCTGCTCAATTTGAGTACAGTTGGTATGTTCATGTTCGACCATCATTGGAGCATCATATCGGACAGGCTTAATTACAGTATGGCTATTTGATTGTCAGTGTTCAAAACAATTAGAGACTTTATGGACTCATATCTTCTATTACAATGGTAAAATGCTATGTTGTTGTACGAATGGCAGATAGAGGAACCAAAGTTTTCGCTTTCCGGATAATAGGAGCATATTTGTTGGGTGATCTGTGAAGTGGATTAAAGTTTTGTACCTAATGATTGAAAAAGAAGGCACCTTATGGTGGACTTTATGCTCAGATGGTTGCCGGCAATGTATTGTGTCGATTAATGACATCAATTGGCTAACGTTATCTCCTTTAGGGGTTGAGCTTAAGCACATACCACGAGCTTTGGCAACAAATTGGAAGGCAATACAGTACGCCAGAGAAGGGTGATGCATAAAGAAATACGCATACAGTGAACAAGCCGTATTGAATACAAGTATTGTTCAACACCCTCCGATTCATATCCCATTAAACACAACTAAACTCATTACAGTGAAGTATATAATTTTGTAGGCAAGATTACGGAAAAATTAAATTCTACAATAAGCTACAGATTAGTTGATTTACTACTTATTCGGAACACATAAATATGAATAAATAGGTGCTGACATTCTCTTACTTGCATTAATTGGCCAAAAAAATTGTTAAAGCATGACGGTCGGTTAAGCTCTATATATATACTGGCAATACTTATTCCATAACTTGTAAAGATTGGCAATAATGTTAAGAAACATCTTCCAAGAGTATTTGCTTTGTAGTTAACGATATTTTTATGGTACATTAAGCCGTTTCACATGTTTTGCTTACGTGTATGTCGCCTGTTAATTTGATCATAAAGTTACTTCTATACATAATGAATTTGCCTACCTGCTGTTTTTATTTGCACAGTTTGTGTCATACACACACACACATATATATATATATTATATATATATATAGATATATATATAGATATATATATATAGATATATATATATATATATATAGAGATAGAGATACATAGATATATATATATATATATTTATATAGATAGATAGAGATATATACATATATATATATATATATATATATATACCATACATATATATATATATATATGTATATATATATATATATATATATATATATATATACATATATAAATATATATATATATATATAGATATATATATATATATATATATCTATATATATATATATATATATATATATATATATATATATATATAATATGCTCCTTCGTCAAATTGCGTGACTTTTTTAAAAGAGGTGGTACCGTTGAAGCAGCAAGGGAAATACAGCATAAAGAGAGGTGAATGCAAAATTGTAGACACCTAAATGTAACTCCATCGCTCTTTGAAACTTTAACAATGCAAAGCGTCGGCTAAGGACCAACAAGTCAAATGTTGTTGCACATGATATTGACATTTCTGAGTGTTTTGTCGGGACGAATAAACCTGGTAGACTGAAA
Organism: Urechis unicinctus; assembly: GCA_034190875.2. Taxonomy (NCBI): domain Eukaryota; kingdom Metazoa; phylum Annelida; class Polychaeta; order Xenopneusta; family Urechidae; genus Urechis; species Urechis unicinctus. The sequence goes on along the minus strand of CM067353.1, from coordinate 38,063,654 downwards.
AGTACTATTTTTTTACTTGTCTTAAAAGAAGTAGACCATTGTGCCTGACAACGTCTGCTGCATATCTCTAATCTATACGTCTTACGTCTGGCCAGCATACGGTTCAATCATAATCAGCCAACTGTCATATGCAGCAAGAAATGGATGAATGGTGGGTTAAAGGAACATAGTATTGGTTGAGTGTCTGAGTGTGATAAGTCTACATATCCTCGCTCGTATCCAAATTGAATTAACATGCCGACAATTATGAACAAGCAGACTTTCCGATAATATAATATTCCAAAAACTGGATTTATGACGGAATATAGCGTAACATAATAGTGACGTTTGAACATCTCGTAGTAGGTACTATGCAATGAATATACTGGCTCTGAGATATTGCAATGCATACATTTATATATATATATATATATATATATATATATATATATATATATATATATATATATATATATATATATATATTTATATATATATATATATATATATATATATATATATATATATATATATATATAACATATATATAATAGCTGAAACCGTCTGATTTTCGTCAGTGATGGCAATCGTGAATCTCATTTTCTAGAGCTGAATATCCCTAAGAATCATGTATACAGCCGATGATCTATTGTTCAATTCGTGACTAATTGGCAGGTTGCCGCACACGTTATTTGGTCGTTAGGTGCGTTGATATGATTGTGGATACATTGTTATTGCTCTCAGACCTCATTTATCGCTGGTATATAGTCTCAGAGTGCCCATAGTCCGATCCACTATTTATGAGATACAGGCTAGGGCTGAATACTTCGCCTTAGAAATACCCCTCAGCTTGGTAAGCTATGTAGTACAGGAATATACAGAGCACACCATGGATATATCCGGTTGCTCTGTACATAACATTGTTACTGATAATATCGCACTGGCCGCATCTACAGCACGCATCAATACCTACTCAAACAGCCATGGTGTTGTAGAATACTGTCGTGCACAAGTATATTAACTCTGAATATCGGTATCATAACATATGACTTAGCAATCATATATTACCGATGGTCGTTTTGCATCTAATGCAATTCATTCAAAAAATGAATTCAAATTCGAATGCAAGTAGGAACGCAGAAATATGATAGTTTTACCATGACGGGAAAGCAATCATTGAAAAAATGATAATCCGAAATAAGATCACCGTCAAAGATATAATTATATATTGTTCGATGAAATATTTGTTATTTCAGGTGTCACTTGACTCAGAAAGGTTTAATGAGTTTTCACTTTCTCAAAGAATGCAGATGTAGCTGTATTCGTTATTTAGGTCAGCTTGACAAATACGAAACCATAAGTAATCTATCCCTAAATGGTAGTTACATTGAAAAAGGCTCAAGACATAAGGATTCTATTTTTGGCGCGTAAAGTTGAAATCCCCAGAATCGATTTGATTGACTCTAAAGTGTATTTATAAACGTAGAGCTTTTTACTTTGCATCATCAGAGAATGATTGGCAACCTGGTGAGTAAACACATGCTGCGTCCTTTTTTTATATAGTTCATAACTGTATATATTAATTGAAAGCATTGTCTAGCAAATGATAAACAAGATTGCTTTTAAACACTAAGTGGAACACCTTGACGACAACTCTCTCGTGCAACATACGTGGATTGATCTAAACCCCAAAACATTTTGTAGGCTAACAAATGGAAACGTTTCCTAAACAATAAAGTATAGCGATGATACACATTAGTTGAACTACAAACCCAAATATGTCACTGCGAATTATAAAAATTTCCCCGTCGTTAGTGATCTGTTATGCGGCTAATATTTGTGATGAAATGAACTTTCATAGGCATCTGCCGCAACGCCTTACGAAATACCTTAGGTGAGACAAAACACCGCTTATATGATTCTTTACTTTGTAAATAAGTAATATATGTTAATATTGAATGGGTAACACAGACTGCTGATATTTGACTGCAAATACTAAGAATAGACGCAACACCAATAAGTTGATATGCAGAACTGTAGTTGTTGTGAAACAGGAATGCTTATGTTAAATGCACATTTGATATATGCAGTAAGTACGACAACACCTTCGGTTTTGGGCACTTTTTTTGTATATTTAACGTTAATTTTGATTGACGAATACTCGATTGAAATGAACTAGTTAAGCAATTATAACTGCATAGAAAAGGCGTGGTATGAAAATAACGGGGACGCTGGAATAGTGACGTCGGCATTTGGTGACTTATGCATAATAAGATACAACATGCATTGAGATGCATACTGCCTCAGGTTACATTATACAATCCGATTTTATTTTCGGAAGCCTAGATGTATACTAGGTAATTTAACGCATTATTAATGAAATCAAACGTTGCAGCAACAAATATATTACTGATTCCTCTAAAATGCATAATTAGTTAAGGAAATCGAATTAGCGTAAAATTATCCAGTTATTAACGATTTAGCAGTTCCTTGGAGACACACCATTCTGTGTTTAGTGGGTACGCACATATATTGTTCAAGTTAGCTTCATAAGGATGTGTTGGATTAGTGACAAGATCTCTGACTTAACATAATGCATCAAAAGGCAATATAACCACTATATGGATGATGATATCAATTATAGCATTGCGAATATCATGATAAAAAATTGATGTAATATCGCCCCCATTTTGATAATGATCCTAATCTTTCCCCTACTCAGTTGTATAACAGTCATGCCGCAGCGATTGCAAATCACATTATTCCTCTACCGTTTACCCTGATAATTATTTGACGAATCATCGACATTTGGAATATATTTGAAATAACATTATCATGTTATTATTACCTAGTATCTGCGTTTGTGTCAATGATATACTAAAAGAGACTCGATTTTGCTGTTGTTTTTTTGTTACGTCTGGTCTATATATATATATATATATTTGTATATATATATATATAGATATATATATATATATATATATATATATATATATATATTATGTATATATATATGTATATATATATAAACACATATATATATGTACAGATTGAAATAAATATACACATATATATAGATAGATATATATTTACGTTTATATACAAATATATATATATAGAAATAGAAAAGAGAGAGATTTTCTAGGGAGGAGATAGAGATTTTATGGAGAGAGAGATAAAGAGATAGATAGACAGAAAGATATATATATATATATGAAAATATATATTTATATATATCTATATATATAGATATTTGGATAGAAACGTAAATAGATATATATATATGTGGATATATAGGGGGCAATCTGGAGAGAGAGATATATATAGATATATAGAGATATATATATAGAGATATATATATATATATATCTATATATATATATATATATATATATATATATATATATATATATATATATATATATATATATATATATATACATATATATATATGTATGAATATGTCATACTTCTGCAAAATGTCATTATTGCAAATATACAATGGTCATTTAATGCTTATTAAGATCAAGGCACACAATGTCAGGGTCACACGAGCCTATGGTTACTTGGCTTTGAGGATGACAAATTGCTGGCGGACAATTTTTCATAACCGGAGGCAATGAGCAAAACCTCTTTACGATCCATATCTGGAATTTACGATACGCCATAAAGAAACATTACTTAAGGCTCAGGGATATTTAGTACCTATAAACTCGTATGTTTAAGAGGCATATCATGCTCCCGGCAGCATCCGCTGAGTACGGTGCACGATGTCCTCCGCAGTTCGTGGGGCAATAAAAGCAAAATGATCTGCAGTGGGTTACTGACACAATGCCGTATGATATGGTTATGCCTACTACAACTGTCACGAGGTTATCTCTCCATGTATCAGTGGGATTATACTCATTGCCAGTAAATGATAAGCCGTCGTGGGATAACACACATAAGTAAATGGAGCAATCGTGTGTGAATGCTTGCGATTGCCGACATACCATCCGATACCTGTATTACAAGGTTTGACGTCGTTATGTAAGTCGACTTTCGATATGCTATCCAGTCGGCTAAAATGTGTTTTGTTCATTCATGAACACAGGCAAGCATAATATTCTCACAGAATTCGGCTCAAGAGTGACCATTCACGGTCACGATAATAATTACACTTCTCTGTATAATATGATGTATGTGGTTGGTTTACAAAGATGTGTGTTTTGAATCTATTACAATACTTAATATATACAATCGTTTGAGCTAACTGAATCACGACACACGTCTAGCGAGCCTTAAATTAAAACATCAACATAACTTGTTCGACTTGTTGGCTTTCTCATACCTATCGCGCAACTCAGATATAAACGCAAATCACATTGAATGTGTGCACGTTGTTTTCTTGCACGCATAATATTCAGCCCTTCGTAAATGTCACCGCAAACTTGGAACAAACTGCTGTCCAACGGAGACAGTAGCAATCTATCTGATTCCACAAATGTAAATGGCATTTCCTTTGTGCAACATGTCAATAACACCATAAATCAGGGATGTGTCGACATTAAATTTTATACTGCCAAATGAAATGCGAGCGGTCGATCAAAATATTATCACATCCCATTGAAGTAGACTGCCGTTTTCCATTTATACATGCAGAAGGTCACTGTAACGTGCCTCAGCGAGATACCTCTCAAACACATGATCTGAATTGCCTATTCCAATTTATTGTAAGACATTAACAATGATCTGTGTCCCAATTATTGGTTAATTTATTGAGTTCAATACAATTTAAATGTTTGAGTATCAAAATGTTATATCTGTTTCAGACAATGACACGTTGATGTAGGAATGCCGTGCAAATATACATATAGCTCCTCATATCGTATGTTGAAGGCCCAGCCTGGGATTGGGAACAATCGGGTTTTTTTTGTCTGCGTGGATACGGGTGGAGAGATGATGAGCAAGGAAGTATGAAACGTTGTCAGATGAGAAACATTTCTTTTAGCCTTTTACTCACAAACACCGCAGTGATGCATCATTTTCTACCAGCAATTGTGCGGTATCGCTTCTACAAATATGGTGCACAGCTATTTTCTTGGAATCCTATCATAATCTTAAGTTTCGCATCGTTCCATTGATGCTCCCGAATTCGGCGTTGCTCGGTTATTCATGTGCAATTATACCATAAATCATTGACAATGTCTAGCATATTTAATATACTGATAGCGCATCGTTAACTTATCCGAAACAAAACAAGCCATCGACCCCATTTGCGTCTGGCTATGTCGGTCACATAAGAAGTTAACTGCAAATTCGATTAGGGTGTAATATGAGATAGAGCCGGGATTTATTGAATTGATCTTGTTTTATGCATTAAAACCAAGACAGCTGGATGGAGCGTACATACATTGATTTGTCTTATTTTCATATGTAAAAGTTAAAACAAACAAACATGGTTACAAGCTTAACCTAACAACTATACCCCTAAGTATTTATTTTGGAGGTTATGGAGCGAATCAGCGTTCAATAAATGTATCCAGAACCAAATTGTATGACTGAAAACCAGATAGAGTTGAGGGTTATAATTGACACACATCGTTCTTCTACTATTTCTCGTCGCTTACCCTCTTCACATCAAATGGTTTTGTTGAATATGATGCAGTGCATAACCCCTTCACATTGACTTCAGCAAATATCTTATGCTTTAGTATGTTCGTTATTCCGATATAAGGCAAGATATTGACACGTATAAATAGAGTTAATCAGCAAGTATACTCGGTTATTGAATCGAATGTTACGATAGATCAGATCGTCTATGCGACTCCTTGCAAAGTGAGGGATGACAGTGCCATCACAAATATATATATATATATACGTGTTATAGAGGGTCATTTATGCTTGTGTTGTTGATGACTAACAATAGAATATGCATTTACAATTACACCATCCTGATGCTGATAGGTATTGTCAAACATAATGTGATTCATTTGCGTCGTGTTGTAATTTGATTCAGATACTTCATAGCAGAAGAATGTTTGACGCTTAGCCCTAAAAGAGACGCCGGGATTCAATATCACTTTCCGATCAGGAATTCTCTATTGTATGCTAGACCAGTTGCTATTCCCCTATGGATAACGTACTAGAAACCCTCCAAGTAGAGCATCAATACAAAAGTAACATCGATTCACACTGTGTCTACGAATTGCAATATAATTGATCTCTGCTTAGTCATAATGTAGGAGCTTTATGGAATGCCATGGAAACGTATTCCATGTGCAAACGATTTAAACCCCACTGTGAAGTGTTAAAACACATCAGGGCGTACTGATTGATGCTCGCTGGCTAGAATAGTACCTCGTCTGCATATACGTTCATCAGTAGCGTACTTATCCCGTATATTTTCATACAATGCAGTTATGCCTATCCCGATATCACTCTCTACGATTTATTTATGACAAATGGTATTTTCCCTACGGTTGTTTGATTAACTATTTCCAGGGAAGTCAAGGCGCTTAAATCTGAACGTAGATGACAGGGACAATATATCACAAGTATGGCATTCAATGACTCTTTTGAGTGACATATGGGTGTTAAGAACAATTTATATTGGAAGTTGCACAAGCCTTTAGCTATCCTGTCGGTCAAAAACCAATAAAAGTAGCTAGCGCCGCATGCAACAAAGAGGTAAACACTTTGCGTCCCTTCTTTGACAGTTGCTTTGATTATATGGTGCTATATAAAGCACCTCAAAAGGTGGGTAGCCTACATGTATATGATTGAACACCTTACCATCCCGTTATCGACATTGACGATAAGAGTGTGTAAGTCAGTGACGTTGATAATGAAATAAGTGACATAGTTTAATATTGCCAGTCGCGAAAATTGCAATGTACAAATCTTAAGCAAGAACAGTACATGTTTATATTTTCAATATTAGCAAAGTACAGTTGAGCAATATCATAAGGAATTCTGCTTGAAGCGCTACGATATAGATCTTTATTCTGGCTGATATCATTTGATTCAATCACATGTAAGTGAATCGTAATGTAGCTAGTGTAAATAATAAAAATCATCATAATAATTGTATTGAACTACCGCGTCATGATGCTGAATACAAGCCTTGTAGAAGAGCTGAACCTATAAAAGATTCAAGCTTAAAGCGCTCACCTTAATGTATTGTCGCTTGGTCAAAATAATCATTGCATGGTCGTTGACTGATGAATTGATGAAGGCGAACCGGGGTGCAACGGCATTGTGCTCTGAGACGCATGAATAATAGAACTGGTATTGTTCGCTGATATAACAGTGTCAATCTATTCAGGGATCTCATCACTCTTTCTTTGCAAACAACATAGGTTTGCCATTCACATCTCTTTTTTTGCTGTTTAAGATATATGCTAAGTCAAAGTTGGTTGTATTTTCTTCATAAATGTGAAGAATTGCGCAAGGAATCACATTTTGCATTATTGAAACTAGAAAAACAGACACCAAGTTCACAAGTCTATGTATCCAATTCGAAATCCGAAGTATCATTGCCGAGATTGATATTGCCCTGTTGGTATTCATCGCGGGTCAACCTTGTCTTTTGTGCAGATATCTTGACGGAATCGTCTCTCACGCTTACATTTCTATGGGGATTTGCTGTTATTGTCTCGCAGACTATAATATCTAGCAGGATGTAATCATATTCATTTTATCTAACCTTACAAGACTTCCTGCAGGGCTATAATGATTGCTGCATTAACTCCACATAGTGCGTTTTGTTCATCGTGGTCATATTCATGGATGCATATACCACCACGCTACTCGGCGTGTTGTTAGATATGTGCAGTTGCAACTCAGGACCAATGATCATGTCATATATTGTTGGTGATACCAAGTAAACGTGTGATTGAATAAAGGTGAGCAACACATTCAAAGACAACCGCGGTCAAGGCCTTTTCTTTTCATTATGACGCGCGTTAATTGTGGTATACTTTTATAAACAACCTGAAAGACTAGACAGTTATTTTATTTTCCTTCATTGAATTCTGGTTTTCTTTGCTTTTTGTATTAATTCCAAAGCTATAGAAAGTCAGCATTGAGATGAATTATTGTTATTTCAATACGCATATTATATCGCCGACTCAAGTAACGATTCTTTATTAATACGAATCCTGTTTTTCGTGTTTGCAATACTCAAGATCCTATTTTGGGTCCCCAGTCAGTGGTCACATGAAACTGTGTACATTTGTAGCTATCCATCGCATGTTACGAGCGAGGCTTCTATGTTACCCTCAGCCCTGCAGAACTCATTGCCTCGAGTCTGATCATCTCGTTGAACAAGTACGCTTTGCGACTCACTTTGATAATTCACCGTGAACATATAACCCCATTTGCAGCCAAAACATACCTAACAGCCAATGTTTAACAGGTCTCGTTTGTCTTGATTTTTTTTGCTAAGAGTGTTTGGATGAACGGAATCTCACACCATCTATCAGCCGGTGTTTTTATTCACAGTAGGGTTTGTTCATGTTTCTCGTGATTGGATAACATCTAAACATGGAATGCCCCTCTCAGAGGGGTATACTGTTTTGTACCGTCAGATCGTGGTACTCTATTTGTCATGTAACTTGTTACACATATGCAGTAAGAATGCAAAAAGTGCTTCAGCTAGCAGTTTTTGCACATACAAGACGTGGGATCAGTGCCCTTTGAGTCGGATAAATATGCTGTTGATATATACAACGGGACATTGTACAGACGACACACGATACACTCAGTAAATGACAAGGCAATCATATTGTAATAGTCAAACGAAAATATTTTAAAACATTTTGAACGAAAATTAGCAATTATTCCATGTGGATATAGCGGTATATCATTCCGAGGACGCAAATGTACGGAAGATTGACAGAAAGGTCAAGCAATTGAACATTACACAGTACTAAAGGTAGCAATGTTGTTTGGAGACCTTTGGCGAAACCGAAGTAAACACAGTCACCACCTAAGAACAGATAATATATAAAGTATATCACTTGAGCTAATCAATGTGGCAATAACCCACAAGTAATCACTTAGCTTCTCAGCATATCACCAACCATTGTAGCTAATAAAGACGCAATCTTAATTTCAAGCCTAAATCAATTACCTGACTTCTACTGCCGGCAGATATTTCTTTGGAGTTTTAATAATGTTGTAGCTTGAGTTCTGTATCACTCTCCTGGCTTTCCAGGAATATAGCCAACAAAATAACCTAATAGAAAAAAAATTGTAAACAGCATGCAGTCAGAAATCGTAGTAGTTAATGTGCAAGCAACGTCTTTTTTCGACTCTCTTATCGAAGTTTTAGTAGGTGTATATCATCTGTGAAAGACGTTTCCAACAATATTTTCGCCCATTGATGTAATGCTTTTTTTTTAAATAATTCCCTGGATATTTCGGACCGTTATGGCATATTGGCAAAACTGACGGTCATTGGCTCCTGAGTTTGTGACGTCAAATGTCACCGTCAAGCCGGATAGCGTCTTTACACGGGAGCTGTGGTAGCTGTGAGCATAATCGCATTTTATACCGTCTTCATTCAAATCATATACCGCAACGTATTACATAATTTCATGTGGCTCCGAGTACTTGTTCGCCTACAATGCATTAAATTGTAACAAACTTCTATTATGTAGTGTGAAAACATCAACCAATAGGGGAACAAGCGATAACACAGGCAGTGCTAGAACACAGGGCTGCACCTTGATTTCACGCCCGTTTAGGCCTGTCCTGTTACGGAGAATCTATTCTTGTGCGTTTATTGGATTAAATAGTTAAACGTTATCGCAAATGAAAACTGCTTCTGAATTTATCGCATGCTATTAATCATGTTTCTCCGTATGTGCATTGAAATTGCACTCTGGTCGCTCTACTAAACCCAGGTGATAAAATGACCAGTGACTGCTCCTTAAACCTGTGCACAATTTATTATCTGACGCTATTTAATTATACCTTACTAGTAATCTCTCCACCTGTATTTATGCAAACAATTCGCATAACATTTTCTTATCATAGGGGTCGTACCATGGGTACTATCGAATATTATTTGTTTTTCACAATCACAGGTTTTTCTATCAAAATGACTTCATACGATGTAAAGAACTAACTGATTCCACAACAGTGCCTGGTGATTTTCATGTTATTTAAATAGAATTGTATTCAATAAATTAATTGGGGTCGCTATTTCTGTTAATAAAAAAATTGTATCAACGGATTAATCGACCGTATTTGCTTATGTTAAAGTCATGCGTTTGAGAGATATCTCGCTGTGTCATATCAACGTGCACATGTGCATGTACAAACGGAACACTGCAGTTTATTGCAGCCTAGTCCGCTTCAATAGCATGTGGGCATATCTAACATGAGAGCCTGCATTTCATTCGGCATAATCCAATCTGATGTCAGCAAATCCCTCTATAGTGGTAATATCGACATGCTTATCAGTGCAAAAGCCATCGACATTTGATGAAGTAGAGGGATTGTTGCTGTTCTGGCTGAGTAGCGAGTTGGTTCCAAGTGTGCGATGACATTTCAAAAGGGCTATACATGTATCCTTATCATTTTTGTCCATGACCTTTACCATATCAACTATTTGAAGGTTATATTTCTAATCATTTTCTGAAGAGCATTCCGAACGGTAATCAGTGTCCAAGGAAATAAGATCCTATTTGTTGGCTCATCTATTTCTTATTAGATACACACATACAGCCTTGTGGAACAAGTGTTGCTTCTTGGAAAGCTTGCACTTTCCTTCTTGCAGTGTTGTTGGTGCACACAATTCAACCCAAACTTGTAATCAACAATGTACAAATATTGTGTCAATGACAATAATGTCAACTGAATATATAACATACCGGTCGGATATAGAGACGAGTTTAAGTTTAATACCCATATAGATTAGCGGACGATTTGAATGGACTCATTTGCCTGTCAGTATTTACAATTAATCATAAGCTTGAAAGTTGTAGCGCCGGGTATGAGTCGGTTCATTTAGTACCAACAATGCTAAATATTGAAGGTTTTAATTAATTTTTTTATTTTATTATTTTATTATCGTACACCTTACAGTTAAGGATATCACAGATTAACGGATATATAGACATGCGTAAAACTTTTGATCAATGACATCATAGGATTTGACGCCTGACCGATAATCTGCGTCTTTCATACTGAAACGGATGCTGTTATGTCCGCTATCACATACATTCACACTTGATTGACCAATTTGCTGATGTGTGGTGTCCATATTCCAGCCCAACACGGCTGATCGCCTATTGGTAATGAGTAAATATATACTATATATATTAGATATATAGAGAAAAGATATATATAATATATATATCTATATTTATATATATAATTATATATGTATATATATAAATATAAACTTATATATATATATTTCTATGTATATATATATAAATATATATATATAAATATATATATATATATATATATATATGTATATATGTGTGCAAATATATATATATATATATATTTAATCCATTTGCGGAAAATGCACGACGACAACTGTCAGTATGCAGTCATTCCACATGTACAACTGGCAATATTTCTTGATTTTATCCGTTAGTGATTAAGTTCACCATAAAATGGATATATCAAATCACTAAGTACAAGAGCATATGCAAATATTTCATTGAAAAGACCAAATACGACACGAACGGGAATAATTCCACTGCATGCGCCTTACAAAGATGCATGGCTGTGAGTGCATTGCTACCGACTTGATAATGCTAGAAATAGTCTCCCTTATTTTGATGAAGGTAATCGTTCAAGCAATTTTCTGCTCCAAATATGGTACCTGATTGTCTAGGGCTTTAAGTCCCAAAGCAATCTCGGAGCTCATTATTTAAGTTCACTAATAGCGGACATCAATCTTTTTTTCTTACCCATCCAATATATGACTCTTGATTTGTTTGACCTTTATAATCGTCCGTGTTGGGCACACCATATGCGGTCGATGTGTGCATTTATTTCATTACATAAACAATAAGATGTTTTACCTATATCAAGTGTCATGTGCATTTGCTTCACCACTCTATGCAAACGCAGATGTAGCCAGGACTCGGATCAAGGAATAATTTATTTCCATGGTATCATAATCTCTTCTATACAAGAGACTTGTCAAATGGCAAACAATGGTACCATCGATCGCATATCAATTTCGTATTATCTGAGTGCAGACCGAACCGTACGTGGTGATGCCAGTTAATGTATTGCATAAATTAGGACTTTTTATTCGGCGATTAACTCCGCGGCTTTAATAATTTGACGATAGAGCCAGATAATTAATAAGCGCTTTTTTTTACTTCCGTGAGCCTAAGATTTCTCCGTTGGATAGGCTACGAAACAATCGCGGATTTATTTACATCTCTTTTAGGAGCTTCATATATGCTTTATTGAACAGTGGCGTTAATCGTTAAACAAAGTCATTAAACATGGATTTATTAGTAATGGCTACGTCGTTATTTTTTTCATAATCATGTCAGCAACGCTTAGAGTGCATAAAGGTATATTCCAACCTTTTTTTGGTACATGATCAAATGCATCCACACATTGACGCGCATATGTTTGAAAAACAGGCAAGCTAGTAGCAATGATATAATGTGGTTTCAACGAAACGGTATTGACAGTTATGCATCACAAGCAACGGTAACAACGAAAAATACCGCCACATTTACGCTCAAATTTTCTATATCGCACTTTAACAAATAGTTTAATAACGGTCTAATATGTCTGCTACCGTATATCGATTATATTTTACCAAACACTTCATAGTTACACCTCGAGGGCCTAACATGCAACCTACGGCGGGTCGGTGTCTTGTACTGGTAATACTACATGGAATTTTTTGAATAAAGATGGGACGTGGTCGCCTCGACAATTCACAAGAATCCATATCCTTAAAATATGCCGAGCCCCGAGACTTTTGATCAAAAGCCCCTTGTGCATCTTTGGATTTCATGGTAGTGTCACCTGATGACGGGCGTGTGTCACTCATTTTCATACTCACCATACTGCTAGTCGAAGCGAACCCTAATAGAAGACTCGAGATGATAACAAAATAATACCCGCCTGTCCGTTTGGTGAAGTACACTTCATAATACATTTGTTCGTAATTATTGAAATATCAACAGTCGAACGTCAAAAAATATTTTGACATTCGATTGGCCAATTAAGACTTCTAGATGATTTACTGGAGTATAACTTAGCGTCACGCAGCCCTGCATTTTATTTGTTCTGCATTCTGCTCGCAACATATATATATACACATTTGTATACATATGTATATATATATATTTATATTGATATATATATATAAATATATATATATGAATATATATGCATACTCATCTACATATTAATGTCTAAATCATCGTATATACATAGATATTTATTATTATATATATATATATATATATACATATATATACATATATATACATATATATATAAATAGGGGTATATTTATATAGATAGGGAGAGAGATATAGGGGGGGATATATAGACATATAGATTAGAGAGAGAGACAATCGATAGAAAGATAGCGGGAGAGAAAGGAGAGAGAGAGAGAGAGATAGAGGGAGAGAGATCTCTCTAGAGAGAGAGAGAGAGAGAGAGAGAGAGATATAGACAGAGAGAGAGAAAAGAGAGAGAGGGGAGAGAGAAAGAGAGAGACAAAGAGGGAGAGAGAGAGAGAGGGAGAAATAGGGAGAGAGAAAGAGAGAGAGAGAGAGATCTCTCTCTCTCCTCTATCTCTATATAGAGATAGATATATAGAGAGAGATATCTAGATCTAGATATATAGATATATATATAGATATATATATATATATATATATATATCTATATATATCTCTATATATATATCTCTCTATATATATATATATATATATATATATATATATATATATATATATATATATAGCCTTGCAATCAAAACCGACGGGGACTGTGTCGTATGTGTTGTATGGTTAGGTAATTTGTCAATAAGATAATATTTATAACAAATTTTTTGATTGCGCTTTTAGTTATCAGCCGTTCTCTCTTTTTTTCCATTCAGTCCACATGGATGTAACCGACAGGCTACTTGACCTTCTCGTTCTCATTCCATGATGTACCTTCAAATATATACAAGCTCAATACAATAACTGTAGGAACATCCTGATGCTTTATTTGGGACGCAATGGGTTGGGTAACACATTTTTGAGTGCATCCGTGACATTTTGAGTTACCCAACGACATGACCACCGTAACAGACCACAAGCCGTGACATTAGGAGCACTTTTAATGACAATGACAACTTGTAACGACTACAAAAAAGTATTGACTAATGATTAAAAGAAAGGGCTGTGATCGACTGGTTCTGCCTTAGAAATGCCAGTAAAGCGCAACTGATGTTGTGCATTTTGTATTCTGTTCACAGATCGCACTGTTCCATGATCCTCTGATGACTTGGACCTATTAAAGCATTGACGTTTTTTAGCCTAACATTTGCAGAAAGCCGGCTACCAAAAATGTCCTTGCAAAGTTGTTAAACATTTCATCTCGTGTAGAGAGTGTCACATATATATATATAAATTTATATACACATTTATATATATATATATATATATATATATATATATATATATATATATATATATATATTTATAAAATATATATATATATATATATATATATATATATTTATATATATCATTTAAATCATTACATGATAACGATACTTACACGTAACACAAAATCATAATAGGCGCGTGTTAATTGATGTACTCAGCAACTTTGGTCTCCATCGATTTAAATAGTAAGTAAAGCGCCGTTGTTAAAAACCTTGCAAAATGGCCATGCTGAATATGCTTTTAGTGCTTCATTTATCTTTTGCTACGTATGCGAGGTCATGCAATCGGCTCCTTTCTGTTTTGAAGATATCCATCAATGTTATTTGCGTCGTGCATAGTAATCAATGTGAATAATATGGTCGTCAGTGTTTAAGGATATAATGACGCGTTTGTCCATTTTTTATCATGACGTGTGCCAGGCGTTCGGCGGCTTACCGCATATTGTTACCTTTTATTAGATGCATATATTGGTTGGCATAACCATAAAAAATTGTGCAGCGCCAGCAATCAGCCTAGGTGCATACGAAATTCATTACCCTAGGAACTATGAGGGTCTCATGTATTATATTTGATCGATGCCTCGGATGCTCTCTGGAGCATAATTTGCCTTATAGGCAATCAATTGGTTTGATGCTACCTATAAGCATATATCCCTCAACATCATATAATCAATGGTACCTTGAATCATTAATTTCCTCTATGGATGTTCGCCATTACTTCTTGTCCTCAAGGTGAAATGGCCTATATAAGTTTATGTAATCCGGCCATAATAATCCTTTATCTTACCAATCATTGAATAATCGTCGTTGATTGACAACTAGGGATAATCATTTAGAAATACTCTTAATTATGGAGGGTTTTGAATTAGCAGTAATCATTACGCAACAAAACCTAAGCATAAAAAACTATATTATAGTCAAGCATAAGGTCTTAAAGAACAAAAGACGCAGTATAACGCGTTTTGTACATTGTTGACTGTTGGTTTGCAAATGATCACCAATAATTATCAGGTATGTGCTCTCTGAATTTGGGTCAATAGGTTATATCAATCTTATATCTATGCTGTCGTGGCCGAACGCGTGTGAACTTATCTCGTCGTCATTTGCTCAAACCATGAATTTTCTCCGATCATTGATGTACGATAGAGCTCTTGAAGGCTAGATCTATCTACAGTAAGGTCTTACCTATACATCATTCATGCATAAAGATAAAATAAGAGAGCGCATTTGCGCACGTACTAGCGAATACGTGCGCGCGTGAACGGTGTTTCTAAACATTTATGGGTATGGCTGATGGGTTTTTAATGATGTTTACTTCGCAATAGTTAGTTGAATAATGAATCTAATATAATGCCGGATGATTGTTGAACGTGACTTCATGACTATTAAAATTGGTGTAAATGATGCGCATTGACTGTTCCTCTGCGTAACTACCGAGTAAGGTTTTGTCAACATGTTTTCATTACAGTTCATTCGGGTTCATCAAATTAAATTGCACACCACGAACGCTTGAGCAGAGATCAAAGAAATTGCAATGCGCCTAAAACCTTGTGTTCAAGACATACTTGTTATTGTACACTGTGTAATTAGATTCGATTAACATTAATTGAGGATAACATGAACGCGTTCTGATGTGTAAGTCCGATTCTGAACACGAACAAGTTTAGACAGTTGACCGGTTCCAATTATGAATCACTATGATACACATAGAATAAAGTTAAGTAATAAATTGGTATTTAGTGTCAGTAACTCATGGCGCTACAGATTACCGTGGGTGATGTAAAAAACCACACATGGCTCCTATGTGTATTACGTAATTGATGGATTGGAGTTATTGGACAATTCATGGTCTCGTTGAGTTCATAGCATATTGTAAATCCCGTTTATGCCGCAGTAAAAGTTTGCTGGCTGTGTCTGCTCGTTACCAGAACGGTTGGCACGTTGATCGGTTCAATGTTCAAGCGAGGAAAAATAGGCTCGTGGGGCATAAAGTTTGATAACGTTCTGCTAACATTCTATACGATTATTGATCACTGTATATCATGCTTGTTGAACTCTGGTCGTATCGTTTGATGCTTGCTACAGACATCGACGCACACTAATGGTTTGTAGGCTAAAAGGCCCAGTTACACGGGGCTCCATGAAAACTCTTACCCTAATAGGTCTTTAAGTTACTCCAGCTAAATTGACCTACATGTCAACGAAATAACATAAATGGTTACAAGAGGTACCTGACTTGCAAGAAAATATTTATCGCTCATATCAACAAGTGGCATGTTCATTCGATTTAATGCTGTTATGTTGCTCATTTTGACGAAAGCGGTCACTTCATTGCTGGACGGGATATCGACGCTTTATTCTTATGATGTTGTGAAATATCATGAATAAATGTAGCGTAGTTCACCTTACGCCGTTTATCGTGCAGCATATCCACCTTTTGTCCGAATGCCATAATGTAGAGTAATTGCAGCCTTACAGGGGAAGTTAAGCTGCATCTGTATTTTAAAATCAAGTACTCTTCATAAACCTTAATAAACCTCATTAAGGTTTCACCGTAACTGTGCAAAGATTATGGGTACGGGTCTACTTATGCAGCGCAGGAGAGAAGCTGTTTGTCAGGCTAACCAAGTAGGCATTAAAGTAGACCAACGTTGAAGTCAACCCGTAATGCAAACGGTAGTTTAGCTACAGGTGGAAATCACGCCTGCCCTCTATATTGAAAAGTCAGTGTACCTGTTGATTAACTTCCCACCAAGCGATGCGTATGATTTTGTCTATAATATTGCAAACCGGAATGTGAAATGAATATATAGAGTTTATGATAGATCGCTGACATCCTATCCATTGTAAGCGTCAGCCATAATTGCTGCTACTATGCCCATCTGGTGTACATCTTGCTCTTTCGTCGTTTTCATCAGTGCGTACACAGGAGGCAATTGTCCAGACCTCATTTATATAATTTGGGTAGTAAAATGATCCTCCATTAGCACTGTATGTAGTCAATGAATCGGTTGGTAGCTTTTTTACAGTGCCTGTAAGAACTGGTGCAATCATCGCAGAGATATGCGATGCGTCTGTATCATTGTAATGAAAATATTGCATCAATGTAAGTCAATCGCGCATCTGCCGTACAATAACTGTATATTTAAAGAGCATAAAAATTACCTGGTTAGGGACTACATCCCACGTCAATGTTTCATTTTGACGCTGAATATATATAGTTCTGTACTACACATAGAGATAGTCCAATCAATCGTCTCCGTCGCGACAAGTATATGTGTAAACTGTGCACCACTGAATTTGGGAGCTATCATCGTTTCGATTGGCTAACACAGAGTCACCCGGTTGCTACGCATGGCCAGTTTAATAACTTTTTGCGAGCAGGACGTATTTCAATTGTTTCTACCAAATAAACCCAAATGACTATTCACGAGGCATAATTAGCATAAAACATATAATGTATCAACATGTGCAATTTGTCATCATTCGATAAGGACCCTTGTCAATGTGTGGTAACGCATTATAAACCTGAATCCAATCTTGTCGTACGGTGGAGCAATGTAGTAGGTGCTTATCATGTTAAGTTTGGGAAAGCATTGGGACGTAAACTAAGAAGAATAAACAAACCATGATATATATAAGATAATATACACAGATACACAGTGTAGATTTATGTTAAATCAAGTTTTATGAAAAATCAAATGCGTTTTTATATACTGTTCGTTAAATAAAGAGATTCTTCAAGCATTCAGTGGTGTTTCCAAATCTATTTCAAAGCCAACGATTCCTGCATATGATGATGTATGTCTTGGCCTTGCATAAATATGACCCCAACAATAGTTTAAAACGTTCGCTTTGACATACGAATAACTTACGTTTTAGAGATGAATCTTCTTGTTTCGCTCGCCCTGGTTAGTGAGTTAGTTGGAATATTGAATACCAGTCCCGTCGCATATTATACCCTGGTCGAAGTTGCTAATGGAATCCAATTAAACAGTGCAAGGCATTTGTAATGCATAGTCACGAGTATGCAATTTACGTCTTGCAACACCGATATAATAGATCTGGTGTTCAGGCCAGTCGCGATCGGGGTCGGTGGCTTGTTTATATTGTGATAATGTAACGCAATGATAATGTCTGACACGCTAGCAGCGTATTAAATTAGCTGGATTATGTTAATGACCTCCGAGCAAGGCCACATTTTTGAGAAAGCAGTTCCGCAATAACTTTCGAGCAACGATACCTCAACATGGCTGGTCGAAAACGATGCATCAATGCCTTGGTTGTAAATAATCGATTTTTACTACCAACTGTTGGGTATATAAATATATATATATTTATATATGTAATATATATATATATATATATATATATTATATATATATATATATATAGAAATAAGAGATATATATATATATATATATATATATATATATATATATATATATATATATATATATATATATATATATATATATATATATATATATATATATAGATATATATATATATATATATATATATATATATATATATATATGACACACCCTTTCAGAGAACTTAAGATAATGCCACAACAACTTCCGAAATAAACTCACCTTTCATCCCACGCAGGATACCATCCCCCATAACCCTACTCCAGACATCAAACACTTATCAGCATCGTTGTCTACACAATAGTTGGGGGAGTTTAAAATTCACCGAATAGATTCAATTATGCAAACGCTACTTCCGGTAATTAGTTTCAACTCACTTATATTTGCTGCATTGAATTAACGGACAAATATTATTTGCACATACTTAACATTCGGGAACTATCAGGAAAAGCCCCAATTTGTCCGGGTATTGTATTGAACTTGACAATAGCGAGGATGTTAGTTTCAAGTGTGAACTAAGGTGTGAGGGGCAATAACAAAGGACGACAGGGTTTATATTGACGGTGATCACAGTGAATGTCAATTCTCCGATTACCTTAAGTTGATTGTATTTTCAGCAACTGCTTTCCCGTCGAGGTAAAACTATCATAATGCTGCGTTCGTACTTGCAGTGTATTTTGAATGAGATCCTAATTGGCTGGAAAATGAATTGTCAAAGAACTCATATCATGAAAAGCGACCGTCGGTAATATTTGATTGCTAAATTATGTATTGTTCCATAACATCTTGGCCATTTGAACAGATATGACAATGACAGTCCGATTGCATGAGTAACAATGTTATGAACAAAGCAACTGGGTAAACTCAAGGTGCGGACGGTATGTTCGTGTACAACTGAGCTTACCAAGCTAGGAGGTATTTTTAAAGAGAAGCATTCAGTCCTTAACTTTATCTCATAACCCCATAAAATGATGCTGATCGGACTGTTGACACTCTTATCCAATATTCCAGCAATAAATGAGGTCCGCAAGCAATGACATTGTCTCCTCTATCACCTACCGACCAACGATTATGTGCGGCAACCTACCACTAATCAATATGAAGGTCAAATGAAATGGTCCAAAATTGCTGGAGTATAAACATGGGGTCATCTGCGGTTTATTTGATTCCTAGCTTGTTAAGGGACATTCAGCGTTAGATAATGAAATTCACGTTTGCCATCACTGACGGATAGCGGGCCGTTTCAGTAATTATGAAGTACATTTACAGACAATATTTGTTGCCATGCATATTCTTGAACTCTTGCACTTGTATTATATTTTAGCTTTTTGCATACTTGGACATTGCCAGAGAGCAATAAGGTTGTCATGAGAAGGGCCCACAACTTACGGTGTGACGGAAGACTTCAGCTACGGGTTAGATCAGGTTCACATTAGACAAGTGGTAATATCATCTTTTGTACTTTTTTCAGGAGCTCCCATTCTCCAACGCACATTGCATTGATAAAAGTGATTACCTCTGCGATAATGTTGATTGGTTTTAGTAATCGTTTTAGCGTAACAATAATTGTCGTTCATAACCCTACAATAGATAAATGAAATATAATCTTAAACCTCATTTTCTTCTCTGAAAAGATACAGCGACGGATTACTTTGGATAAACATACTGCCTAAACGAGGCTGCAAAGCGCTCTCCATTAGGACAAATGTCCGTCGCACATCCTTGTTGCAGCATGTCGATTTCATCCTCGTACAGTGATAGAGTTAAAATAAAATGTGATCATCTTGAGTCCATTGCAAGCAGTAAACCTCGATGTGATCAAAAGACAATGAGCAATAAACTGGTGTTGTTGATCCATTCATGCAATCGATCACTGATACATACATACACGACATACATGCGTAACACAGCTTTATCAAAACTCCGTAGCAGCATATTGTTATCGGAAAAAATTATTGGTTTTTATCGCTTTTGCTAGAGAATCGTCTGAGGATAGCGTTCATCAATTGCTTTTTTTTTCTCACGATCAGTGTTGGTAACGTGTGAACTTATCGGCTTATTAGCAATGCGTCGTGAATAGTCATTTTGGTTTATTAGGTAAAACAATTAAAATACGTTCAGATCGCAACAGGTTATCAAATTGACTATGCTTATGCCATAGAATGACAGAATTGCCCTAAAGCAACTTGAAGTTTCTATTCCCATCCTATTGAAACGATAAAAGCTCCCGATACCAGTTGTGCATAGCAAGTGCATCTACTTCTCGTGACGTGAAGGTTAATTTTAAAAACTGTCCATGTAGTACCAGCGTCAACAAACATCGATGATAGAGATGCATTACATTAATATATATTTGTATTTGCGTTCAGTTAATAAACTCGGTTTTCGAACTCAACTGTGATCCTAAATGAACGCTATAATTTCTGGCATCATAGAATTATTGTAACAACATTGATAACAGAGATGTAAACAATATTAAAAGCAGCTGATCTATGTTAATTAACACTTGCTTTGTTGATGACAGGGAGGCACACCATCCAAATAATAAAAGTATTGTCAAACATTATGTTATCCATTCTGACTTCACTGTTGGCAAAGTCTGTCTGACAACGAATAGGATCTGAACAATCTTTTATATTAACTTTATGTATCTATCTTGCACACATGTTTGCAATGTTATTGACAAAGTAAAACGCATCGCTTGTTGGGAATTAAATCAACAGTTTCACTGATTTTTCTGAGAGCAGGCGTGATTTCCAACCGAAGCTAAGCTAAACGTCCCGATAAGGGGTTGGCTTCATCGTTCGTCAATTCCAGCGTAGACAGAATTCATTGTAGAATATGCCATGAAAACAATGAGGCCTACGTGACAGTGTACCGCGATTAGTCCAATAACTCGACTTGTCATGAGACATTTGCGAAAAAGGGAACTTCAATCCATCAATTAAATAATACACATGGGGGCCATTTGTGGTTCTTACTGCACCCACGATAATATGCAGCGCCAGGTGTTAGTGACACTAATTGTCAATTTATTGCTTAACTTTATGCAACGAATATGCATCAAGGTGATTCATAAGTGGAACCGGTCAGCTGTCTCGGTCGGTTCGTGTAGAGAATATACCTGATACGTGATTAATATTGATCAAATGTGATTTCACAGCCTACAACTAGTATGTCCTAAACACACGGTGTATTGGGAATGCCAGTTACTTTGATCTCTGATGCAGCTATCATGAAATGCCATTTAATTCGATGAACCCATATGACCTGTAAGAAAATTTGGTTGAACAATATATGAAGGCACTATCGGCTTCCGTTTGTTAGTGCTACGCATTGAACAGGAGAGATAAGAACCGAAAATTGTTAACATTGTCGGACTACTGCTGATTGTAGAGATAGTGTTTAATGTTACTTAGAATAAAACAACAAATGTTATATTCAACGTAAACTTAATAAGATAATATAATGACGAGAGCGTCTCAAATAGTTTGTAAAATAATTCCATATAGTATCCTTGAGTATTAAGGGTTGAAGATTGCAACGCAGTGCCATTACCAAAATATAACCAAGGTAATTATGCCGAAGAACAGTCAGTGCCTATAATTTCCACCAATTTTGATTGCCATGTAATCATTTTCACCAATTATTAGGTATTATATTTAAATGATTGTTTAATAAACTATTGTGGAGTAAAAAGCATAAAACATCCATCTGAAAAAGCCTCATGAATATTATGAAAAAAGCCTTTGCACACATTCACGCGTGTCCAAATACGCACGCTCGGGCGTCAATAAATGTATGCATTGTTGATGTATATGTGAGCCACTACTCTCGATAGTTGTAGCCTTTAGGAGCTTCATTGGTTTCAATTAATGATTTATAGCTACACTACCCTGCAAAAATGGATGAAGCATATGACGAAGAGATTAGTTCCACCACCGCGTTTTGTCACGACATCATGAACAATTGACTAACATAGCATATTGATGCATATTCGGAAAGCACAGATCGGATTATCATTCGACATCAGTTGATAACCAACAATCACCAAATATGTACAAAATGTGTTTACTGTTTGTTAAGTCCATTTATACCTACTGCTCGAATGTAATAGCTTTATCTCGTCGCTGTTGTTGCCTAATTTGCGCTGCATTGAAACCCTCTGTAATTAAACGTGGTTTTATATTATTTTACAGCAGTTGTCAATCAGCGACGATTATTCAATGCTTGGTCGGAATATTATGGCCGGGTTTTAATAACCTATATATGCTATTTAAACTTGAGGATAAGAAGGAATGACGGGCATTTTTTAGAGGACAAGGGCAGCGAGCAAAATCCATTTGAGGCATCCGATGCATCAATCAAATATAATACATGAGTCCCTCAGCGTCTATCGACCACTACCTTCCGATTTATTGACTACGTGCGATGCTATTGGAGTTACATTTTACAATCTAAATTATATATATTTTAGCACAATCATGATATCCTTCACCGTCGAGATATCACCTCATTATTGAGAGTGGCGTAAAACAGGCATTATTATATCCTCTGAAGAGGCGGTTATTTAAGTTAATGCGATTACACGCCCTCTCAATAAATTGTGCACATGTTAAACGAGCAGCCACTGGTAATTCTATCCCCTGGGTTTAGAAGAGCGACCAGAGTGCAATTTTAATGCACATACGGAGAAACATATGATTAATAGCATGCGATGGCGTATACCACGTACTTGATCAACTGCTTTGTCCATGCCTGTGCATCGCGATGCAAATCAATATATAACAAACACCAATTGTATGGATAATATGACAGCATCGCATGCTTGAAACAATCATAATGCGGATGGGAATGGCAAAACCATGTATCTGACAACGAGAAAGCGAAGAAATCCCCGAATAGAACGTCACTGTAATGCCAAGGAACAATACTAGCTCGGCTATAAAAGCGTCTGAGAGCACAATGATAATATACGTAGAGTTTCCTTACCTAGTACATTAATCACTGTCCCCTTCCTTGCTCATTTTGTCTCTGCATCAATATGTCTCGTGATAACCCGGTTATGGTCTAGGACTAGTCTCGTTTATATATTCAGTTCTTACGAACTACCTGTCAGCAGCAGCAAAGCTGATGAACCCTCTGCTGTCTGATCAGTTCACAACGGGTCTTGTGTGATGCGAGTTATGCGTTGCAATATCATGACTGATAAGTTATCATATTTAATTGTACTCAACGAACTAAAAGTAGTTGACGAAATATTTCGATTAATTGTCTCATAAATGTAAGCTTTCAGGAACTCTGGTCAGAGAACTAAAACGGTGGATATATACTCCATATAATAAATGGTGAAATAACCCAGTGAACACACGATCTATATCAGATATCGCTATATTATCACAACTACCTCAACCTTCTAAGATCACAAAATTAGCTCGAAATGATGTCACTCCGATTTCATAAGCTGACGTCACAGTCTGTGTGACCACCATGATATCCGTATAGGACCATCATTCGCGACCTGATCATAATGTTAAGATCATGACGTATAGACAGCACGTGGCATCCAATTAATTTTGGCAAGCAAATTGGACGAATTCTTTTTTTCCCCGAATTTCATTTTATTATAGAGACTCATAAGATTTCACCAATGCCTCACACAAAGGTGAGTTCACTAGGCCATTTGAAACATTGAAAAACACTAGATATCTTATCAAACTATTATTTTCCTTGGTTCCTAACCATTTTACAGCTGATTTTAAGAATTAGAAAAATAACGGGGTGCATATACATGACATCGGCGTGTTTACTTATTGCAAATATGATATATAACAGTGCAATATATTGGCGGATATGGTTGTAATTTTAGTGAAATTCGAGGTGATTATGATGCCAGAACGATGTTTCTATACACTGGTTCTTGTAGAACAGTTTAGTCATTTCACAGTCAAGCTAACAAGAAACACCATTAGTCACTTAGTGTTGTCCTCGACTTATACTCTGATATGATAAGACAGTTTCCCGTTGATCCCATGCATTGCATAAATCTAGGAGTAACAATACGACTAGTATTAACATGGAACGAAGGACAGTAAAATGTTCAAGCATTTAACACCATTCTGTCAAACCTTACATTCCATCAAAATAAACGAAATACCAAGAAAATTGAAAATGTTGAAGGCAACCGAGTTGCGAACCTTCTTGCTGTACTGCAGTCCTATCCTAAATACGAATGATTAATATATCTACTTCTTGAGTTTGAGTGTAGCCACTTTACTGTTGACTAATGCTGCCAGTGTGAGGGAACCCAACGAGTACGCTCATGAACTGCTCTGTTACTTTGTTGACGATGATTGGATCTAGTACACAGATCATTTACTCAAGTATAATTTCCATTGTTTTGATCACAGATCTGATATTGTTGAAACACATGGATCATTTGAAATTGCGCAGCCTCTCTTCAAATAATGTGTACAAAATCAGGAGAACAAGAAGAGGAACATCGAAACTTCTTGTCTAAGTTGCCAGCAGATTAGTTGAAATTAAACCTTGACTAACCTTTTTGTAGAAGTCCGGAAACCAACATACCCAAAGAAACACGGGTGTTACCACTTGAAAGATGAATCATACTGTCACATCAACACAGTACATGCTCGGGACTGCAATGCGTTAAGTGAACATTTCTAACAGACGAAGAAATAATTCTCGTCCCAACGTTACTCCGGAATAGCAGGCATCCACAAAGCCAGGATCCACAACACTGAGATGACATGATTTTGCGATTTAAAATCCAAAGCCATATACATCTCTCTTTCCTTGTTTCATTAAGAAAAATCAATGTCTGCTGCCATTATGTCGATCTTTCCCTCTTGTTAAGTAAGCATTTGGTGTCAGAACTTACTGTTTGCTTAATTATATATCATTGAACCATTTAGCTCCTTGGGTCGAAGTATATGTATGTGCTGTGTGATTAATTTACAAGCAAAGTGTGACAACAGATTTATGCATGCCAATAGGTGGATGGTTAGCTGGCGGTTGTACCATAGATGTGGCTCTTTCTTGAAAAGGACAAAATGGAAATTTTGATGGAGCTCGTCCCTGGAAAAAGCGTAAGATTGTAGCGTAGTTAACCCATTCTGGAAGACGTATCGGACAGAAAAGTTCTTGGCCATGAAAGGTGATGGAGCTCATAATAAGGCTTAATTTTTGGGATTTATTTGAATCAACAATGCTTAAAGACCACCAGAGCCAATTTGTTGATTATGTTGGGAAGTTTTCGATTTCGCACAAACAACCACCGATTACGTGCCCGCTGTGTGTATAGATATACATATATATATATATATAGATATATATATAGATATAGAGAGATATATATAGAGAGATCTATAGATAGAGAGAGAGATATATAGAGAATATCTATAGAGATAGAGATCTCTCTCTATATAAAGAGAAAATAGATATTTAGAGAGAGATATACACATATCTATAGAGATATATATAGATATATATAGATCTAGAATAGAGATCTCTCTATATATCCTCTCTATCTCTCTCTATCTCTCCCTCTCCCTAGATATCTCTATATCTATCTACCTCTCTCTCTCTCTCTCTCTATATATATATATATATATCTATATATCTCTATATATATATATATATATATATATATATATCTATCTATATATATGTATATAAACGCAGCAAACATTCAGGCCATTTTTGGTCGCGCATCATTGCTAGCTGGGTAGGTGCAACTAGTTAAATGACAAATAGATATCCATAATCTGACGGGACCAAACATTTTGCTCCCCTGAGAAGGGCGTTCCATGTATCTATGTTGTCCTACGAAGAATGATAACATCGGCTGATAGATGGTGTTAAGAAGACTAACGAGACCTGTTAGAGCATGTTAAACATTGACTGGTAGAGATGTTTAGGCTGCATAAATGGTTATATGTTCACGGTAAACAAAGTAATATGCAATGCGTACTTGTTCAATGAGATGATCAAACTGCGATGCTGAGGCAACTCGTCCTGTTGGGCTGAGAGTAAACTGGGAGCCTATTTCTCCCTCTCATGACAAAAGATGGATAGCAACAAAATTATGCAGTGTCATGTGGCCACTGGCTGGATGCGCAAAGGTGGAAATATTGTGAGTATTGTGGGCAACACAACCAGGATGCTTATTTATAAAGAGAAGGCGATATGAGCCTGCGACGGTATTGAAATGTTTATTTAAGCTAACCTTAATCATTGCGCGTCAAAATGGAAAGCAAAAGCAGTGACAACAGTTGTCCATGAAGGTATTGCTCACAAACAATATATGGCATCGCTATTGGTCTTGGGTTACGATTGCACAAATCTTTGCGCCGTTGTTCTCATTTATGAAGACAAATGAATCTAGCTTTCCAATGACATATCCTGAACAATTATTTCATTTATATTGAAAATAGAACCCACTTATTCTTTTTCTATCACGTCGGAGAAGCGCTATGTCTAGACTAACAGAAGATTCAACGTAAGACGATGTAGCTCGAATACCTAGAATGCATATGTATATTTGAAATAGCTGATACTTTTTTGAAGGCAACCACTCGCACGCACCCACCAAAAAGCAAACAAGCGCACATACACATACCCGCAATTTGCATTGATATCGCTGCTAAAACATACACCGACTTTATAAATTGCGCACAATCACTCATATTCCTTTGTGATGACACATATTTTAAACAACTAAAACAACGATGTGAATGGCAAACCTATGTTTTTGGCAAAGAAAGAGCGATGAGATCCCTGAATAGATGGACATTGTTATACCAGGGAACAATACCAGTTCCATTATTCATGCGTCTGAAAGCACAATGTTGTTGTATCCCGGGCCGCCTTTATCAACTCATTGATCAACGACCCTCCAATGATTACTTGGACCCAGTGACAATATATTTAAGTTACCGCTTAATGCAAGTTTCTTTAATAGTTTCAGCTCCTCTAAAACGCTTGTATTCAGCAGCCTGACAAATACATAAAAAATGGCCCTGTATAATGTCATACATAATAAGGTAGTTTAATGCAAATATCACGATGAGTTGTCTTAGCTACACAAGCTAGGTTACGCTTCACTTACATGTGATTGAATCAAATGATATTAGTAAAAAAGATAAATATTGTAGCGCTTTACGCAGACATCCTAATGATATTTCTTAGCTCTACAGTAATGAGAATATAAACGTGTACTGTTCTTGCTCGAGATTTGTACATTTCAATTTACGTGAGTTGTAATATTGGAACATGTCACTTATTTCATTATCAATGTCGCTGACTTAGACACTCGTAACGTCAATGTTGATAACTGGATAATAACGTCCTGAATTACATATATGTTTGATCGCTTAGCATGACTGCCGAAAATAAGACAGCTTGCAAAGGCTATCCACCGGTCGAGGTGCTTTATATGGGACCTAAAATTCGTGGCGAGTGTCAACCTGCTTTTAACAGCTTTCAACTCCCCAACTGTGCCTGCTGCCGCACGTAAGGTGGGAACGAATATATCCTACACTTCAGTATAGTTCCGCTCCATTTGATAATTTGACAAGCGCCTTGTAATGTTTAAAATCTACTCAATCTTCAAGATGATTCTGCCTTGCGTTTTTGCAACCCTTGCTAGATTAGAAATTACCGTTACACAAGGTAAATGTTAAACTACTATCGATCCATTTTGTTTTCAAAGCATTACGTAGTCCTGTTTCTAATGCTAGAGTGTAAGTCCATTTATAGTATAGTAACTGACTTCACGCAACGACGCCGCACCCAAATTGTTGCCCCAACGTCATTGTATCATTAATAGCACGTGCACAATACATGTGTACCATACCTAATTGATGCATATACGTATGCTAATTTTTTCCCCTAGAGTTTGCGGTCAGCAGTGCAAAGTAGGCCCAGTTGTTGTCAGGTAGAATCACTGTGATTTGATATCTATTGCATAAACGAATATGTTGCGAGTGACAATATTTATTGCTAATTTTACACATACAGTTGTTGGAAAGTGACATCTCAGTCAGCATTCAGCCAGGTACCAGAAATTTTAGCACAAACGTAACTTTGCTTCAACACTACTTAATCACGGCAGAAATACAGTTATTTCATATAAGTGATAACGATTGACGCAGCATAAAGAGAATATCAATCATCTGTTTAGAAAAGTTCTACATCTAATGATCATTTGTTATCTTGTCAAAGCGATATGCCCAGTAATTTATTGCCCTTACATTTTGAGGAATACTAACGTCAATTATTGCATTGCTATGAATGAAAGTCCCACGAATTCACATTCCTTGTCTTGCCCTTTTGCGATTGGAATCGCAGTTAGGCATCGACTGCCATTGCAAGTTACCTGTAGGGCAGCTAGGTATCAATAAACAATTCGGTAGTTGAGGATGATAAACGTTATGCTGTAACATGGGACAGGCTGAATGTAACAAAAGTAACTTGATGGCTGATTCCACCGTTTCTCGAGATTGGCAATGCTTTTAACAATGTACTTGGTTCTTGGTATATTCTGAATTTGTGACAACACCTAAAAAATCTGCACAAAGACAAAGAGTATTTACTCGCGACTTTGCTAGAGTTATATGGTTTTGCTATAATATGTCAGAGTATACATCAGTAAATCTGTTATGGGAGGTAATTTAATATAGCGAAAATGGCATGTATGACTATAAATTATCGCACTATCTTCAGAAATGAGAGGGGATTTTACATGAAGAATGATTAATCACTGCCAGTAAACAAATAATGCGCTGTAATAGATTAGCTCGTTCGTACGACATACTTGGACGCTTTAATAAATAATCCCGACAATACATGAGTATATTTGTTACGGGACGTAGTTTAATCCCGCGCAAAGGGAAAGTATATTCAGAGATGAGAGTGGAATCTTATCTGAGGAATGATCAATCGCTGCCAATATATGAACAATGGATGGTGATGGATAAGTTCTTTCTAATGACATACGAGGACGCTATAATGAATGATCCCAACAAAACCAATCTCCCCATAGTCTATAATAAGCATAGTAAGTATAATGTATCTACTATTTCTTTACAAATTATGTGGCAGGAACCATGTATGCAGCTTTGCAAGTGTGCGTCTATATACTATTTTGCCTATCGAAGAGAATCATTATTACTTAGAGCTGAATATGATTCTTCTCAAGTGTTGCAATCCTCGCGGTTCATTCTTATTTCAGCAATTTCTGATCGAAAGGTGCATAAAAGCAAAAACGCCTCCCCTAACTGACAATCGGTTACAATCAACTAACAATTGGTTTCCAATAAGATTCAATGAATACTAAGTCAGCAAATAACTAACCGATTTGATAACAGATTCAGATGCTATGATGCTGTGTGCGCGTTCCGAGTTAGCTAATGCTGGCAATGTTACGCTTGAAACTAACATTACAAAGGTCGTCGGCGGCTAATTAATGTCACTAATATATGGGAAAGGTTGCAAAGCATGAGCTCTTTAGTGTGGACACGTATCAAACGAAGCGAGGCATATTCGGTAGGGTTTTTAATTACGCTAACTACATACAGCAGGCAAATAACAAAATACTAACATATGCATAGATCACCATGTGCTAGTTCCGGTAAGCATAAGCATAACCATCTTTGTAATGCCACTAAACAGCCATGGTGCATATTGCATTCAATAACCTATGGAGTATGAGGGTCTCATGTATCCTATTGGATTGATGCATCGAATGCTCCCTGGAACATCATCTGCTTTATAGGCATTCGATAGGCTCGATACTACCTATAAGCATATACTTCGAAACCTCACATAATCCATTGTATAAGGAATCATTCATTTTCTCTTGGGGTCATATAGATTATTGCATAATGCCTTTGCTTTTGTCAAAATGCCCACTATTTTAATTAACCTACACGATGAACGCCATACGTAAGTTCATGCTTTTCCTTTCTACCAATCATTTAATAATAGTCTTTGTTTGACAACTAGGACGTTATTATTTATAACAATGAATAATAACCTTGTGTTTCGTTTTAAGAGGAAACATATATTTTGCAACAAGAGCGACGTTTAAGTTACCACAATAAAGTAAAATAGTAGGTGTAAAATGACATAGGAAACAGTCAAACACGTTTGATCGTTGACATTGATGACTGTGTGTAATGAATGCAGTTGCTTGTTATACAGTATTTATGAGCCTGGCTGAAATGCATGCAACGAAATAGTTCATTAAACAATCATCAAGTTAAAATGCTAGACAATTGTTGTAAATGACAACACAACGATCACAATTTGTATAATTTATACGCATTGACTGTTCTTCTGTATTATGACTTTCTTAAATTTGGCCCATGTTGACTCCTGCACATTGAACATTTAATAACGTTTCTGTCACAGTGTGCATGTTTCACTTTGTGGTCATTTTCAGCTCTAGGAACTTTTGAATATTATGTTGATTTATTGTATAGCTGGGAATTTCTAAGTGTTTGATATTTGAGTATCGCCTGTTCAAGTGTGCAAAGTATCCGCTGCCTAAAGAAGCAACGACAAACCGTTTGAACAGGGCCTCAAAACCTCAATAAGTTTAATCAACAGACATTGTGGGCGGTTTAGTTGTCATTATATTATATTATAAGTTTTATTGGATAGCTAACATTTGGTGTTCTAAATACCATTTAAATAAAACAGTATTGAATTAATTGGAAATAATGATTTAGTGCGGCAGTTTTAATACAATATCGCTGCAAACAGTGGAATTCAATCACTGTTAGCTCAATTATATACTTAGCTTTCCGCTACAATGCTCAGCATTTATAAGCCGAAGCCGATAGTGTATTCACATGTCATTCAATAAATGTTCTGTTACAGTTCATTTCGATCGATCAAAGTAAATGGCATTTCATATATGCTTCTATGCTATGCTTGACCAAGGATTAATGGTACTGCCATTCGTCTAAAGCCTGCTGTTTAGGACATATTTGTTATTGTAGACCATGAACACATTGTGAATCGATGAAACATGATGCTCTGTTGTCAGGTATTCTACCACCACATTCATAGCGGATTAGCAGCAAATCTAGCATGCAGTGACGAATTCCTGGTTGGCACGTCATATTGATTTCCGGCGCCTCTTTAAGGACAAGCGTCAAACACTTTTCTGCTATCTGAATCAAATTCAAACATCAATAATCTCGGATCAAATATACACGAGCGAACATTGATGTATGATTCTGGACACGAACCCGTCAAGACATTTGACCTTTTCCATTGGCTGCTTTTCAGACAATAGCTGCTGATTGCCTGGTTATGAATCAACTTGATGCATACAAGTTGCCTGAGGTTTAGCAAGAAATTTTCCTTTAGAGTCAATAACTCATGGCGCTACATATTACCGTGGGTGCTGCATAGACAACAAAACACCCTATGCCTATTATGTAAGTGATGGTTTAGAGTTCCCTCTTTACTCAAGGGCCACTTAACGAGAAGTGATACTGGAAAATTCGCGGTACAAAGTCTCATATGCCTCATTTATTGTATAAAGTATTGTATCATAAATCCCGTCCACGACATATTAAAAATATTTGGCTAGCCGTACCTGCTTATTAACAATACGGTCGTGCCAGCAAGGATTCATAGGCTGATCCTTCTTGGCCATCGGTCTGCGTGACAAAGCAACCTATTCGAGTAATTTGCTTTATGTTCCCATGGTTACTTTGTCCTACATATAACCGACACTGCTGAATAGAAATTTATGTCTGCCGCTTTTTTCGTACGGTGATTTTGTTCAATAGCATAAATAAAAGGGGCACCTAATGCATTTTTGTCAATTTACCTGATACCGTTTACCATGCATCATATCCACCCCTTCTTCGAATGCTATAATGCCTTACTTGGTAAGTAACAGCACTTCATATACCTCGCTCTTGCTCATTTAGGGTTGTACTGTAACATATATTATGGGAACATAGAGTAATGACGAAATCAACCCACTATGGCAAAGCTAGTAGTTTTTGTTAGACGCACTGAACAGTCATTTATTATGTTGTTCCAACAAAGCGACGAGTCGAACTATGCTATATTATTGCTATCATAAGTGTAACAGAGATATATATAAAGTTTGTAGTATAATGTAGGGACCATATGTATTGCCAGACAGACTATGCAAATGTACTTGCAAACATGCTATTTATAGTGACTTGAAAGCATCAGCCACGATGGGTGCAGCTACGTCTAGTTTTTAGGCATCTTGTCCCATCGTTGTTCTCTTCAGTGCATACACAGGAGGTAACTGTTTGGAGGTTTTAAGAATTTAACTTCTCTCCTGTATTTACTGAATCACTTAGCATTGGTTTGGCTTTAGGCTGCTTACCGTTGTAGCCCGTTACTTAACGTATTGGTATTCTGATCGCAGGGATAATCCTGCTTTACGTCGCTATCAATGTGAATAAGTAACGTTGTAGTTTGATATGCCTTTGTGTATGCATGACCGAGCGTGCATGCCAATCATTTAATTACATATTTAGTGTATGACAGTGCGACTACTATTTACCTATGTGCTACTTCAGTGGCATGTTGTCATATTTGAATTGACCGCTCGCATTTCATTCGGGAGTATCAACCTGCATGTCGTGTTATTGACATGTTGCAAAGGAAATGCCGTTTACATCTATGGAATTAGATGGCTTGTTGCTGTCTTCACTGGGCAGCAGTTTGTTTCAGGTTTGCAATGACATTTACATTGGGCAACCGATGCATCATAAATATCCTTGCACTTGTTTGTTTATACAATATTTCATCGTATGCATCTTGTAAAAGGCACAATGCGATTTGGGGCCATAAGGTAATCTGATACACACTTACGATACTTATTTCCGATTCATTATTTTCGATTCATTATTTTGACCATATAAATGGCGATATCTTCAAATAACTGTCATCCCAAGCAAAACGTTCAACATAAGGTGATGGGCACTACAAACCATTCGTCATAATTAACGATAAAATTACGAGGTAAGATATATCCAACGAAGGCTTGAACATTGGCAGCTATCTGCCCAGTCAGCAATACATGTAACCGTAGTCGACATACTTTTCTTTTCTTAACATTTATCTTTATTTAATAGCCTAACACGCTTCAATAAAATTTGGCTGATAACTTGAAGTTCAAGATTATATTGAGCCAGCTCATAAAGGCCTAATTACGAGAAATTAACTTCCAAAAATTGACTTAAACATAAAGACATTAAATGATATAATACGAGTTGACTATTTTAAAAGCAAGAGCAACCCCATCTCTTACTTAATCACTGATTGACATTTGCACGACAACATGTCATCCGATCATGTGCCTAGGCAGCCTTGCAAGCTACATGAAGCAATGCAAGCTTCCATGGCGTGATTAGATATGCAATGATCGTGCCGAATGAGAACCTAATGATTGCACATTTACTATCAAAAACCTGCATGCTCGTTTCAGATGCAAACTTCTAATTTGATGCGCCAGTTATGTAACCTTATCCTGCAGACACATAATAAAAGATGATAATAAGCTATTTGATCATAAACTGTCTGTAAGTGTGGCTATTTGTGACGGCAGGGTATTTGGATGAAACAATATGAAAAATGCAATGTCGCAGGTGGTAGCCTTGAAAGTAAATATCAGCATGTGATATTCAATCACACAACAACGGAGCCAAGTCGTAATGCTGACAGCAAATGCGCTTCCAGTTGTTTCGCTCTATTGAAAATGAAATTGATTAATCGGTCATTGCTCGCTAGTTGTCTATAGCAGATAGTCTAACTTAGGACATATTAAGCAAGAATGGGCTGGCAGAATGTTCATACCTTATATTGCCTTTGGGGTTCATTATGTGCAATTTGTATCCATCTATATTTATTGCCTTCGACGGGACAACGGCGGCTGGCAATAAAATGTAACATTTTGTATCATTATAAATTCTAAGCCCCAATCAGTCTTGGCCTTGTATTAGCCCTGACAATAGCGAGGATGTTGACTTCCAGTGTTGTGCATTAACCAAGGAGGACAAGGTTCATATTGATTTCTGAAAAATCAATAAAAGACATTTTCAATTCTCAAAGAAGCAAAAAGCCACTGCAATCCCAGACCCTTTCTCCATATATTGCTTATGTTATCAATACTGTATGCAGTTAAGAACTATATAATATCGTCCGCAGCATGTGTTTACTCACCAGGTTGCCAATCATTGTCTGATGATGCAAAGTAAGTAGCACTGCAGTTATGAATACGCTGAAGAGCCAGAAAAACCTATTCTTGGAATTTCAAATCTAAGCGCAAAGATTAGAGTGCTTTTGTCCTGAGCCTTTTGCAAAGTAATAACCATATAGAGATCTATTGTACATTGTCTTGTCTTTGTCAAGCTGATCTAAATGACGAATACAGCAACATCTGATATCGTTGAGAAAGTTAAAACGCATTATACGTTTGTGGGCCAAGTGACACTTGAAATAGCAAGTATATCATCGAAGAATATATGATTGTATCATTGACGGTGATATCGGTTATAAGTACCTTATGATGGCTGATCGTGTTTTCTACAATTAACATCCCGCCACGCTCAAACTATCATATTACTCCGTTCCTACTTGGCTAGAAAATAAATTGTCAACGAGCACATTGCATGCAAAACGACCGTCGGTAATACATGATTGTTACATCATATGTTACCAATTTTCATGAATGATATACTTGTGCACGACATTATTCTATAACACCATGGATATTTGAGAAGGCATTGATGCGTGCTCTAGACGCGGCCAGTGCGATCTTATGAGTAATAATGTTATGCACAAAGCAACTGGATATACCATGGTGTGCTCGGTATATTCCTGTACTACTGAGGCTACCAAGCGGTGGGGTATTTCTAAGGAAAAATATTCAGTCCTAGTATGTATCTCATAAAATGATGTTGATCGGAATTGCAATCTGAGCCAATATTCGAGTATTAAATGAGGTCCTAGAGCCATTACAATGACTCCACTATCATACCGACCAAATAACATGTGCGGAAACCTGCCACTAATTAAAATGAAGGTCAAACGAATTAGTCCTGTGTTTGACTCCTAGATGGCTAAGGGACATTCAGCTCTAGACAATGAGATTCACAATAACTATCATGGTTTTAGCCATTATAAAGTCCATGAACAGACTCTATTTGTTGCAATGCATCTTCTTAAACTCCTGCAGTTGTATTATATTTTAGCTGACTGCACATTTGGATATTACCAGAGAGCAATAAAGTTGTCATGAGAATGACCAAAAACTTACGGCATGAAGGAATGATTCAGCTTCGGGGGAGATCCGGTTCACTTCAGACAAGTGGTAATATCAGCTTTCGTACTTTTTTCGGGAGCTTCCGTTCTCCATCGTGCATGTTGCATTGATAAAAGTTTTGTTTGCATTCAAGTGCAAGTGCAATAGGCAAAATGATTGAGACACAATTATTGACACTTCAACAAATGAATGAAATAATATCTTTAACCTCACTTTCTGCTATCAAGTGATATAGCGACGGAGACGGGCGAGGTTGACGAACACTTTGGATAAACATAAAGGGCGCGAAAGTGAACTAGGTTCTGAGAAATGACCAGCAGTTGTCTATTCATGCAATTGATAACTGTGTCTTAAATAGTTTTATAGAAACCCCTTAGCAACAGATGACAATCCGAAACAATTATCGGTTTCTATCGCTATTGTTATGAAAGCGTTCATATATTACTTAGTTTTTCTACGTGTTTACACTTGTGAAGTGGTTTGCAAGCCAAACGTGTGTAGCGATGCTAGCTGCTTAATACAGTCATCGTAGTAAAAGCGCTTGTTGATCCTGCTGAATTTGAGTTCAGTTGGTATGTTCATATTCGACCATCATTGGAGCTTCACATCGGACAGGCAGGCTTGACGCTTTATTACAGAATTGCTATTTGATTGTCAGTGTTCAAAACAATTAGAGAATTTATGGAATCATATCTTCTATGACAATGGTAACAATGCTATGTTGTTGTACGAATGGCAGATAGAGGAGGCAAAGTTTTTGCTTGCCGGGTAGTAGGAGCATATGTGTTGGGTGATCTGTGAAGTGGATTAAAGTTTTGTACCTAATGATTGAAATAGAAGGCACCTTATGGTGGACTTTATGCTCATATGGTGGCCGGCAATGTAGTGTGTCGATTAATGACATCAAGTGGCTAACGTTATCACCTTTAGGGGTTGAGCTCGACAAGCACATACCACGAGCTTTGGCAACAAATTGGATGGCAATACAGTACGCCAGAGAAGGATGATGCATAAAGATATACGCATACAGTGAAAAAGCCGTATTGTACAACACCCTACGATTCATATCCCTTTATACACAACTAAACTCATTGCAGTGAAGTATATAATTTTGAAGGCAAGATTACGGCAAAATTAATTTCTACCATAAGCTACAGATTAGTTGATTTACTACTTATTGGGAACACATAAATATGAATAAATAGGTGCTGACATTCTCTTACTCATTAGTTGGCAAAAAAACATGTTAAAGCATGACGGTCGGTTAAGCTCTATATATACTGGCTATACTGATTTCATAGCTTGTAAAGATTGGCAATCATGTTCAGGAACATCGACCAACAGTATTTGCTCTGTAGTGGTCGATATATTTTTGGTACATTATGCCTTTTCACCTATGTTTTGCTTATGTGTATGTCGCCTGTTAATTTAGTCATAAGTTACATCTATGCATAATGAATTTGCCTACCTGCTGTTTTTATTCGTACGAACAGTTGGTGTCACACACACACATATAGATATATATATATATATATATATATATATATATATATATAATATATATATATATTTTTATATATATATATATATATATATATACATATATATATATATATATATATATATATATATATATATATATATATATATATATCTAGAGATATACCTCTATATCTATCTATATATATATATATCTATCTCTCTCTATATCTATCTCTATCTCTATCTATATCTCTATATATCTCTCTCTCTATCTCTATATCTATATATATATATCTATATATATCTATATCTATATATATATATATAAAAGGTGGTTCCGTTGAAGCAGCACTGGAAATACAGCATAAAGAGAAGCGAATGCAGTCAAAATTGTAGACGCCTAAATGGAATTCCATCGCTCTTTGAAACTTAAACATTGCATAGCATCGGCTAAGGACCAACAAGTCAAACGTTGTTGCACATGATATTGACATTTCTGAGTGTTTTGTCGGGACGAATAAGCTTGGTAGACTGAACAGTACTATTTTTGACTTGCCGTAAAAGAAGTAGGCCATTGTGCCTGACAACGTCTGCGGCATATCTCCAATCAATACGTCTAACGTCTAGCCAGCATACGGTGCAATCATAATCAGCCAACTGTCTTATGCAGCAAGAAATGGATGAATGGTGGGTTAAAAGGACATATTATTGGCTGAGTGTCTGAGTGTGATAAGTCTACATATCTTCGCTCGTATCCAAATTGAATTAACATGCCGACAATTTTGAACAAGCAGACTTTCCGATAATATAATACTCCAAAAACTTGATCTATGACGGAATATACCATAACATAATAGTGACGCTTGAAAATCTCGTAAAAGGTACTATTCAATGAATATACTGGCTATGAGACGTAGCAGAACAGAGGCACTCGAATTCATCCAATTAATATTATCATGGGACCATGATGGTATCTTCAGCACAAACGACAATATGTAGCGTAGACAGTTATGAGAATTATATGTAGAACAGTGCTCCTCAACTTGCCTCTGGGAATTACTGAATATTTCGCCTGGAATCCGGTTAGAATTGGACTTTACGGGTGTGATCAGCGACAATTTTTCAATGCTTATATTTTGCAGAGGACCTTGTGCCTGCTTAGCCTGACCAAACGCGGCGAATAATGCGTTATTGCAGTATCAATATCATAAGACATGCACCGGCACAACGATCTTAAATATATCATTTGCTGAATGCGTTAAGGGTTTGACATCAGATGGAGATTGAGCAATCAGGATGATTGTTTACTTATTGCTGCATGCGTTTTTAATGTTATATTTCGCTTGTTTGTTCTCTTGCAGAGAAAAGTGCTTTAACATAGAAACCGAGAGAGACTGGCACAGATATATACTTCATGCCAATGTCGTAGTGTCAACACGCATTTTATATCTGCCGAGATTATTGGCGCTATTTTGGTGTTATTCATATTTTGTTAAATTCCTTTATAATGTATATCAAATCAAGGACATACAGCTTGTAATGCCGGCATAGTCGCCCTTGACTGGGCGCCCTCCCCTGGCCTGCGTAAGCCAAGGTGTCAATTCCCCAGACTAAGCTGTCCTGTCAGCGTTGTTCAACACCGCTGAAAATCTTAGCATACTTAAGTCCTAAAATCTTTGTATTCTTGTATTTCGTTCAATTCTCATTTTCTCAAATGAATCAGCATTAGGGAACACTTCCCAAAGCAAATCTAAAATCTCATACAGATTCACATGTCATGGCCTTTCTCCAGCCGATCATTCTCTTTTTAAAGATCCCTCATTACATTCATCCGTTAGCTCAAATCATGCCAACCCATTCTAAATAAGACATCGGTCGCCTCTCCTTTCCCACAACTTACCACATTAAACCATCATCCCCCAGGTTGTCAAAATAAACATATTGTGCCCTCGAGTAAACTTAGTTCAGTCCCGTTGCAATCACACTTAAATCACCTCCCTCATTCGTCCATCTTATAAAATAGCCCAAACCGGCTCTCCCATTACACTCTGCATTACAAAATCTCCAGACCTCTTCTTGAAGTCTCGCCAAAAGCTGTGCAAAATTTCATTCAACAACAAAGTGATCCTTCCTAAAACCAAAGTAACCAAAGGTATAATCCATGATGTATCTAACGTTATTTCTGACATTTAACAGTAGCCTGCTGTCCTAATATCACCCTTTGTCCCATTTGTTGGAAACACCATCATTATTTGTAATGTTCCAGACCAATCAATAGGTTCTCCAATTGTGGTTAATTACATATCTCTCAACTGTCCGCTTTTTTCAGAACTCTGGAATACAGTAAATAGGCTCGAAGGCAAATAATCTCAACATCGCATACCTCCTCCTCGACAGCAAAATGAAAATTTGAACAGTGAAAACAAACAATAGCTGAATCACATGCCCAAATTCGCTACGATACACATCTTTCTTTCCGATTTTGAGTTGTCAATCGAATCTGTTAAGCCCTGACTCCCTCTTCTCAATGAACCGTTTACCCTAAACAATATCTTATCAGCTGTTAATAAAACTAAAAACTCTTCCCTTGGTAATGATCAATTGATTGATTTTTATTTCTACCACCTTACCCCTGAGTACCTCCAGGTACTCCTTCAAATCGTTGTGGATTTTATAACAAAAAACTCTTTCTATTTGAAACAGCGCTATCATCATTCCCGATTCTAAATTCTGGCCGAAATCCTCATATTCCGTCTTTATACAGTCCTATAAGTCTTAATTCTGTAGGTTCTTAACTGTTTGAAACAACTATGAATGATAACAGAATATCGTGGCATTTGCATCACATTAACCTTTGTAATCCAAAACAATCTGCTTATCGTCCTCACAGCAGAATTATTGATAAAAAAATTCTCATTTCTGACTTAATTAACAAAATTGTCATATCTAACAAAAAAACACCCGGTATGTTTCGTTACATTTCCAATGCATTTGATATAGCAAACAGCTCCTTGATAGAAATTAAAGCTTAACATAGAGGTATATCAGTTAAGCACTTAACTGGATCTTTATCAAACAGAAATTATCACGTTTGAGCTAACAATACCTTATCTGATCTTCATTGTTCTGAAATTGGAGTACTTCAAAGGAGTGTTTTGTCTCCTACATTGTTCAACATCTTTCTCAATGATGTTCCCATTCCTCCTTCTGCAATTGTATATGATATTACCATATGGTCTACTATCAAAGTATCCTCTAGATTAACCAAAAACCCTACAGTACATCTAAATAACATTGACCAAACTCTCAACTCCTTCGTTTATAATAAATACATCCTAAAACACTATTCACGAACAATTTAAGCACGTAGTAACGGAATATCAGAAGATCACTAACCTTCTCAGATACATAAGCGACGCTTCATGAGGTTCTGATGAGCAGACCTCTCGCAAAGCAGACACAACCCATTCCTTTCAACATATCCTTTTATGGGGTCCAACCCATAATCTCTGCATCTCGGACAATTCTTCTCACACTAGAGAAATCACAATCAGCCAAGCTCCAAGCCAATGCATGAACACACTGATCTACAAATTA
Organism: Urechis unicinctus; assembly: GCA_034190875.2. NCBI lineage: Eukaryota > Metazoa > Annelida > Polychaeta > Xenopneusta > Urechidae > Urechis > Urechis unicinctus. The sequence goes on along the minus strand of CM067353.1, from coordinate 38,022,223 downwards.
TATAAATTCTCTGAAGGTACCCACTGGTTTCTTTCCCATACTTCTCCAAATACACAAAGTTATCCCAAGATATTATGCTAGAGCTGTCACATGCCATGTTCCCAACCAATTAGTTTTTAAAGAAAATTGGTATTCGTTCACTTCTCGATAAAGTAAAGCTATCAGTGATCTCACCATCCCTGTCTCACACCATATTCTTATCATTTCGTTTGTGTCTCCCAGTCTCACTCCTTCTCAGCATATTTCTAACCCTATTATCAATGCCGAATTAACTTAATAATATATATCATGACAATCCTACACTTAATAAATCTCTGTTACTCTATTTAATTAAAACCTACCAGATAATTCAAACCACATTAATGCAAATGGTTCTCAAATATTACTTTTGTGGCTCTTACTAATACATCAATTCAATGCATCAAATCTACCTGAAATCAGCCCTTACTTTCTATCTTCACATTTGAAACGATTAATTTGATCAGCGACTTTATATTAGAACTCAATTCAACATCATTAACCCCATTATTTTTACAGATTCTATATCATTCACTACACCATTTAAAGGTAAAATCCTTAATCTCTTCATCAAAGATTATCCATCTTTTCCCCTTATATTGTTGTCAAAACGCTGCTGCTTCAATATTAAAAAACCCAGTACATTGAATGATCATTGAAAATGAAATTGTGCTTGTTGTTCAATTAAATTGGTATTATCCATCGTCTTCTCATCATCTTTTCCTCTGTCCAACTCCAACTTTTCCCTATCTAAGTATCCCATGTGCATCTGACATGGAATCTTTAGGGCTTCTTTTATTCGTACTTTAATGTACTGGAATAGCTCCCAATGAATGAAATCCACTTTATTGTATTTTCCTTCACCTTGCAAAGTGCGCTTCATATATTGTTTCTGTTCTTATTATTAGTAATTAATCAATTAAAACAAAACGGGGGCATGTTTACAGCCCGTAACTCTCTGCCCATATATCACAAAAAGAAAATGTCAGTATGATCTATACTGTTATTTTTCCTGTGTTAACCACATTAATTTCATCGTCATTCACTGTACACGGCCAAAAGTAGCCGCACAACGTTAAATTTGAAACAACAACATCAACATATAAACCGCACGTACACATATTTAGGCAATTAGCAGCTAATGACCTAGCCGCATGCCACGAAATCTTACTTAGACATTGTATGATTGGGTGTCATTCTATTTACTTGCTTCCTATTGTTGATGTAGAATGTGACGGGGAAGTAGTCGTGACAGGAAATTGAAATCTGGTCGCTCCAACTTATCTTCCTTTAAGACCTCTCCTCACATCAATGCGTTGGTGCCGGTCCTATGCCTACTGACCTTTAATGCATCCGTATGGAAAATAATATATACAAAAGTAAATTGTTAGTAATCAACGTCTTTAGATTCTTGTGAGCGCTACAAAATGTAAGAATGAACGGATAGAGACAGGAAATTTATATTTTGCCGCTCATAGTGACGGCCTCTTACAGCCTTCAATAACAATATAGGAATATAACCGCTGTAGAAATGCGACCAAAAGCGTCATTGTGACAAATGGGGAATTCATGGAAAAGGAAGTTGTGTCTGGATCCACTTCGCGATTGAAGCTTGAAATGCGTGATCGGAATGGAACAAAAAAACAAGTGATGCTGCACATTATCTGTTGCACATTATCTGCTGCACATTATCTGTTGCACAATATCTGTTGCAACGAGCATGTGGTGTCCGTGGGTATCATCTAACGTCAGCTATGATACCTGCATTATCAGAATGAATATACATTATCCGCATTATATTTAGTATATTATTCAATGTGCTCGGCTAGTCGGTCAGGATCGTAAAAGGCAATGGTATGTCGTTCAAGCCTATCAAATCAAAATGTCAGATTATGCTGTGCCTCCCCAAAACAAAAGACACCAAGTATAAAATGTTTTTTGATCTGAATGGATTTTTGACGGCTCTTACCATAAATAAACCTCTTCAAATGACTACGCGTTAGACATATGATAAGTATAAGATCTTTTATTTTCCTTACATAACCAATAAAGACTCCGCGAGATGGAGTGCCGCGAAATAAACACATCTTTTTCTATTGCATCTGAATTTGTTATCGCATATATGGATCAAAATATTGATTTAAGCCCTTCGGCTTCAATAAATCGATGAATTGATGCTTTGAAGCAGGCTTAGAAAACAGTTAAGATGAGGCAATAAGCAGCAAGAAAATGTATGTGGGTAACGACATTTATATATATGATTGCTTCCTTGCGTGTTTTGTATTGGCGACCTATTTATTGTGCCAGTGGGCTTCTATTGGTATTACACTACGGGTATTGATTCGGAGGCTCCACGTCAAATGTTTGATATTATTTGAGCATTTAACATTCGCTTTTGAAGTAATAAGTAAGCTTGCATGATCGTGTACGGTTAAAAAAACTCTTGTAGCCTACCTGGTCGTTACATGTAGGTACTGCAAACATATATTGCCATGCGCCTAAGCTGGAGGTGGAGCCATTTTAAGGCGAGTTAAGAGTTAAAGAGAATTGAATTGCTGTAATTTTACAGATCTGAGCTTCCCGTATATTCTATCATATATTGCATCGGTAAGAACAAAATGGTCGTTTGCGGTTGTAGGTGAACTAAAATATCGGGGTTCATATATTGCTGTGGGATATTAAGCCCTAGACAGTCAGATACCATTTTTAAGCAGACTGTATCCCCACCATGGCTAGGTCCACATACGACAGAGATACTAGATTTGTGTATTGGTACTTTTATTTGCCATTCATGGATTTAGACACTTGCAGTAGCACGATTGTACTGCTTTCTGCAGTCATACTGACATCTTTATAATTTTAGCTGAGCTAACGGGAGATGTGTATAATACTAGAAAATATATATGCACTGATTGCCCATCAACAAATAAAACGAAACAAAAAGCTTAAATGACACTTTCTACAAAGAGCCGATGCTTTGTCAGCCTCCGTAAAAGGTCATCACTTGCTCCCTAGACAAGGCTGCAGAAAACACGCCTCTTGAACAAACGTCCATTGACTACCTCTTGCACGACATGTCACTAACCCCATAATTCAGAGATTAGTCGATATTTTATGCAATAATTCCGAGTGCTATGCAAGCGTACAAGCTAGATGTGATAATATGAAATTACAGTAGGCTAGAGTGTGGGCAGTTAATTTCGGTTTATTGCTTTCAGTTTATCATTTCTTTGTAAACAACATACAAATATAACCAATTCATCGGTTATTGCAATCATAATTCTTTTATATAGTACTGTTTAGGTAACAGATAAGTTACCAGTCAAAACGACACGGAGATAAATAAACGTCGCGTATAAATAAGTAAGGCTCTGAACATAGAGCGGTGAGTTGTGAATCATTATAAGGCACAATTTGGGAAGCGGAAAAAAACTCGGAATTCTTCTGATCTATCTAAAGACCGCATGATACAGCTATCGGTGAATAGGCGCAAATGCTGCGTAAATTCATCCCTAGTTATATATGAATAGTACGGAATCGCAGGATTTGCAATATTTCGAATGCTTTATGTTCGCAAATAACGTAGTGAAGAAGCGTGTTCGCCTATTTCTATTTACCTTATTGCTCGTTAGATGTTGCACAACTATTGATCTGATTTTTTGTACTCTTGCATTTCTCACAATTGCATCGATGCCCAACAATTCTGTTAGACTCGGATGTTGAAGATAAAATACAAAATTGATCATTGCCATTGTCAACTTCATTGAATATGTTGTGAGCGGGTACTACATTACCACGCCCTTATCTTGTTTTACGTGAAACATGGCGCCTTCCACGAATGCAGCTCGCCTGTACACCAGATTTATTATATTTTGCTTGCCTGACGCAAATTGCTTGCTCGTGACTGTACATTAGCAGCAGATGATCCTCCAGTCGATTCTCGCTGACAATTGATCTGTTTCTTGGGAATCTTCATCGGTTTCTCTGTTTAGCTTCTTTAGGCATAGGTTTGTCTGCCATCAAATTTGTTCTTGTCTCTTATGAAATATTTAGTATATAACATTTTGAGTTCATATGCTATCGTTTTCATTTTGTATAAGTTTGTGTTATCGTTATATTGGTTCTCAGAGTGCAAATTGTTCCGTATTGATTTGCGTGGTAATTTGTACAAGTTTGTATTATAAACTTGGCATATTGTCACAAGTTAAAGTAATCAGAAAGACAGTGCAAAAACATCCTTAGCTTATAACAATAACCTTAACCATGATGGAAGATAGACAAATAATGAAATATAACAGTTGTTTGCGTTGTCAAGTGCAATTCAGGGATCGGATATTTCGTCCACGCATACCGTATGATGGGAATATGGAAGCACATTGTATGGGGCCTCATACTCTAATAGTCGATATCAATATATGGAGTTGACTGAGCATATTGATTGGCTGATGGTGCCATTACGTTCGATAAGTGCAGACTGAGAGAGTTAGTTACGTGCAATTTGAAGTAGATAACAGCAATATGTCACTACAATGTTACAATATCAGGTCGCATGATTGCGCTTGCACCGCTTTGAGGTGCATCAATAAAATGTGTGCTTACAAATCAAATTGACTTAGATGGCTAAAGTAATTACCGGAAGTAACGTTTGCATAATTGAATCTAGTCGGGGAATTTATCACTCCCCCAACACTTGAGTAGAGCACAATGCTGATTAAGGTTTGACGTCAGGAGTACGATTACGGGTCATATTATTGCGCATTGGATGAGATGCGAGTTTGTTGTGGAGGTTTGTTGTGACATTATCTTAAGTTCTCTGAAAAGGTGTCTAATATTGGAAAATTGATAGCTACTAAGTGGTCGGGGTCAGAGGTGTTGGGTACTTGCGATACTGGAAATTGTTGATAAAAAAAAATTCCATTGTCTGGTATGGGGAAATATTGCCTAGTCTTTTTTTACTACCGCTAGATGTAAATTCCAAGTTTAATGCTACAACAAATCACCGAAATCTCCCGATGGAGGGGGCTGATATCCTTGTATCGTTAGCCTCACTTCGGCCGTTACTTTTGGCGTAGACTCTGCCGAGACAACACATGGTATTCAGCGTCCGATGATAGTCACGGACAAGTACAAGGACGTGTAGCAATGGCAATAAATACGTAATGTGCGCATATAAAAAAATTATTCTTGCTTCCCTTATCAGTTCAAACATTACTTATATCAGTGAATGTGGTGCAATTGAGCACCGCGCTAATTGGTCCCTTGTTGAGAGTGCGCTGTGACGTTTCATTGGGTTAAATATATAACGAGCTATCAGGAATTTATGAAACGCCTAACAATCTATTATATAAGGCTCAGGGATATATGGTAATGGGAAGCGTACAACACACTGATTGTCTAAGAGGCATATTATTCTCCCGGGAGTGACCAATGCCTCCACTAAATACGGTACACGAAGCTCTTCGTGATTTAATGGGCAATAAAAGCAATAACTTATTCAGCTGATTACTGCTGCAATTGTTATGCTCACGCGAACTATTACAAGGAAATCTATCTGTATATCGGTGGAATTGTGCTCATTACCAATAGGCGATCAGCCGTAAGAGCTGAAAATCGGATACCATACATATATACATGGATCAATCAAGTTTGAATGCTTGTGATAGAAGACATAGTCAAATCCTTTTCAGAATATAAAATGCGAATTATCTAGTTTGATGCATGTCGAAATGTTCGTGGATTTTTGATGCAGGGATTAGCCGATATCAGATTTGATAATCCCGAATGAAATGCAAGCAGTCACATTAGATATGACAACATGTTATTGAAGTAGACAATGGAGTGGACAATAAACTGCATATTTCGGTTTATACATGCAGAAGGGCACGGTAACATGACACAGCGAGATAGATCTTTAGCACATGACTTTAACAGCCTCTTCTAATTTACCATAAGAAAATAACGTCGAATAATAAGTTGATGCGATCTTTGATTAACAGTGATCGCGACTCCAATTCATGCATGGAATACAGTTCTATTTAAATAATATAAAAGTAACCAGGCATTAATGTGGTATCAGTTGAAGACAACGACACGGTGATTTTTTGAATGACGTCTATAAAGAAACGTAGCTCTTTCTATTGTATTAACTCATTTTGATCGCATAACAAGGGATTGGGAACAACACAAATTATATATTGATAGTGACAATGGTACGACCGACAACGAAATGAAAATGTTATGCGAAATTGCTACATAAATACAGGTGGATAGATAACTAGTAGAGTACAATGAAGAATTGCCTTGAGCCCATGATTTACCACCAAGGCACTGGGGCACAGTTTAAAATATGTAATGCTCACAAGAGGTTATTAATTTGGCCATGCGTATGCCATAAAGTGGCAGAATAGCTCTTTAACAACTTAAAGACACTCTCCTTCGCTTATTGAAACAATGACAGCTCCCGATTCAAGTGGTGCATAGCATATACATTGATTTCTTATGAGGGGGAAGATTGATTTGATAACCTGTCCGTGTAGTACAAGCCTATATATTGAGCGTCAAAATTAAACATCGATGATAAATATGCAATAATTCGATATATACTTGAATTTGCTTTTAGTTAAAAATACTAGGTTCTCGAACTCAGCTGCAAACCTAAATGGACGTTATCATTTCTGCCATTTTCGACTCATTGTAACAACATGAATTACATAGATATAAGTACACCATCCTAATATTGAAAAGTATCTTCAAACATTATGGGATCCAATACCCAATACTAACAGCGAAGAACACTAAATATATGGTAAGAAGTTTAACATGCACGACTGGGTCATGAATGAACAAACGTATGTAATAATGCAACGATACGTATTTACCTTTGTATAGTTATTATTTTGTGTGGGGTGTAGTACCCAACCAGGTAAGTTTTCAAGCTCTTAAATTGTACAGTTATTGCAGGGCATATGCGCGATTATGCAATAATAGCATTACAATAATACTGACGCATAAGAACTATATACCTGCAATGATTGTACCAGTCCTTGAAGTCACGGGCTATATAC